>CM016563.1:15602542-15803144 GCA_003412495.2 Echium plantagineum | reverse complement strand
TCTATTTTGGGTTTAAATTACTAATTTAAATAATATTTTGGGACAAAAACATAAATACAACCCCTTATCTTAAAGTGTAGTATTTGAGGTAGTTTAAGAGAGAGGAAAGTGGGGAAGATGGCATAAGCCATAAAGTTCAAAATATTATTATTTGTCTCACATATTCATAAAAAATTATAAAAATCTCCCAAAAGGAAGTTATAACCGTTAACAAATAAAGGAACCGTTAATTATTTATGGACAATTTCTGGACCTAGAACACATCCTATAAGGACCATTTGCACATCAATGCCATATACGGGGACCAAAATGCAACATTGATCCACTTACTAAAATCATTTTGACAATTACCTCACATGCTTATATATACTCCTTTTGAAATTGCAAATTACTAAAAAATGAGTGTTTAGAAATTAATATTAATTTCTTGTCAAAGTTGAGTACTTTTATTATTGTCATATCAAATTTTCTACTTCACTTGAAATATAGCATTAGCATATGACAAAAAATGAAATGATGAAGTGTTACATTATATTACGAAGTATACTCCATAATCTAGGATTACAGAATTAATAATTTGTTTTTCTTATCGTTTTGGAGGCTGTAAAAATGCATGAGCAAACGTGTGTAATTAATATTATTAGCCTTTGCATTTAAGGTTAATTTTATTGATAATGCAGCCCCCTTCATACGTTAAATTGATCGATCAGTAATTGTTATCGAGTTTAGCATGATCCTATTGGTGAATTAATATTAAATGTCCACATTATATTTCATAATTAGAGCTAATTATTGAGGTTAAATCCTAACTCCCATGCATTGATCATAGACTACTGCTCATATATTCACACTCGAACTTAGTACTAATATCTCAACCTATATACTCCCAATTTTATTAGGCCAAATTATTGTTTCTTTTATTTGAAAAAAATGGATCCTATAGTACCTCCGTCTAATTACTTCCCTGAGGTGATGATGATGGGCAATTATATTGATCAACTTGATTGGCTACAAATGCAAGATAATCTACCATCCGATAACGGGTTAGTAATAAACTCACTTTTTATAGGGTAAACTGAAGGTGCTATTTTCACGGGGCCAACGCACGTTTAGTACTGTGTTCGATGTAGTTTTTAACTAGTTGTGATGACAACTAGTTAAAGGTTACATGAAATTTTATGAAAAATAGTTACTAGTTTTATGTAAAATTCCATGTAGTTGTTAACTAGTTGATGATGGAGGACACAACACTAATCATTTGCTTACTTCACTTTGCATATTTTTTTTAATTTAATTAAATTTTTTATTTTTATTTTAATAGGGTATGGGAAGAGCATCCCCCTCTACCTGAAAATTATGTTGACTATTATGACCCTCAATTGTTTGATGATCAATTTGATCCATGTTATGCATTAGTTCCTAATGGCATTAACCATCATCGACCATCATACTCCCTTGAAGACTTTGAAGATATTTGTGGAGATTTTGGTATGTGGGAATTCAACCAAAATGCCAATAATCCAATGTGCATGGCAGTAGATGGAAATGTCGTAAATGCCCTCGAACAAGGTAATACTCCAATGATTGGCAACACAAGTTACTATTCAAATGATACAAGGGCAATAAAGAGACAAAGTAGTGGTAGGCAAAATAAGTCGAATGCATTAGAGTTGGAGGAAATCAAGAAGTGCTTTCATCTCCCTATAACAAAGGCTGCCAAGAAACTCAACGTTGGTTTGACTGTTTTGAAGAAAAGATGTAGGGAACTTAATGTTATGAGGTGGCCTCATAGGAAGATCAAGAGCTTGGAGTCCCTTATCGACAATGTTAAGGTATTGAATTCGATTGTCCAACGACTTCGATTTATATGCTTTAAGGATGTTAGAAATTACAACGTCCATGATTAATAATAGTTGTATACGAACGACGTATTTAAAATGTGTCTTAAGTGCAATATCAAATATTGAATTTTGAATTTGACATTTTGTATTTGATTGGTCAGGGAATGGGACTATCGAACGAAGCCGAGATGTTGGAAGAGCATAAGAGGTTGCTGGAGGAAGTTCCAGAGCTGGAACTGAGTGAAGAAACAAAGAAATTACGACAAGCTTGTTTCAAAGCGAATTACAAGAAGAGAAGATCCATGTCATTGATGCACCAGACTAGCTCTTCCATCTAATTAACAACTCTGTTTCTTCTTTTTATGATTAGATTCATATTAGTACTTGGTTTTATCTGATGCTAAGTTTTTGTTATGGTTAATGATACTCGCAATACCTATGTTTTCTTTTCAATTGTGTGGATGATAAATATCGAAGACTACTACAATGTCGATAGCACTCCCTTTTGAACCGGGTCCACTAACCAGCAACCGCTACTACTCGTTAAGTCTATGGACAGACCTCGCTTGACATAATAGTTTGTCATTATACACTTCTCATGTGAAAAGTAATTGTTTTGAGTAGATGTTATACGAGGATCAAGTATCAGGAAGGAATGTAACTTAAGTATCTTCAAACTTAGCATACAACAAACCAAAGTACTAATAATCATTTCATTATAAGTTTATAACTATATCAAACTGAACGTAAATATACAACTTGTACGTTCGTTATCAAACATTATTACAAGACTTTGTTTGGTAGTTTAATATGTATTTTTTTGTTAATTCAAGAAATTTACATCATACTACTACGCTTTCTATATATAATAAGATGATTTTATTCGATGGTGATGAGTAGTTAAGGTTAATGGTTGTTGACTCTACTGGTGTCTGGTGGTGGATTTCTCTTGGCCATGTCTCAATTGGATCACCTGCTTCAAGCTTTCATACAGACCTCCCTGCAATTGTCAGAGTATATACATACATTAGTGAACAATGTAGTATGCGTAATATTCGAATTAGGCAGTGACGGGGCTTTAAAAAGATCAAATAAGACGATGATTCCTCGTAGTATAGATGTTTTCGGGAAAAACTTAAAGGGCATGTAAGCTCACCACTAGATTTGAGCTGGTACGAGAAAAGTGGGCAAAGAAGCTTCGTCTCCTAGCGATTCTAGGGACTATGTTGATTTTGCTACCATTCCTCGTTAAATTATTGTCAACCATGACTTCCTTGAAGCTACCCCATCTCCAGCTCGATCCAAGGCTTCTTTTCTTCTTTCCGTTACTACAACCATCATTAAACGATGAAAACCGAGAAGATAGTGTGCGACCAATATAAGGTCCTTCTAAGACAGTAGTTGGCGATGACTCATCGCCAACTGATGGATTAGAGTCGATGCATAATCGACTTGGGGGAAGATCTAACTGTAAACACCTAACCGTCTTGTTCTTTTTTGGAGTCGACGGATTAATGTTTCTTGGTCTTCCAGGGGCTTCTTCCCATTGAAATGGAATGGAAGCTGCAAGAGTTCTAATAGGTGGAGTTACTACAACTATGGTACTATTGTTTGTTTGGAATTTGTTGGTTTTCGGGTATTTCGATAGAGAAAGTTTAGGTGTGGAGCGGTTGAATTCATCAGACTCCATTGATTAAGAAATGAAGGTATTTTTCGATTGAGTTTGATGATGAGTATATTATATAGATGGAGAATGAGAATAAGCATTGGTTGTTAGGTAGTTGAGAGTGTGACATTTTCCAAAACGCTCCTTGGCGCTTCATGTTCACGAGTTAACCAACGGACATCTAACATGCTAGGAGTACCACATTTAGTACACTACTCAACATATGGAAAATTCATCAATATATAATTGTCAAATAAAAGTGTTAATTTGTAACGTTTAAATTTTGACAAGTCGAAAGTTCTAGGAGAGTGGTTGCATAAGTTCGACTCTATCACAATATTAAAATAATCGATGATGCAAACTCTTTTTATGACACATATCCTGCATCAACTATTAGTCAATCGCATATCTAGTAGATTTAGGACTGACATAATAGTCTAAAAACTATATCAGTCAAGTAAGTCATAATAGGTAAGTTCGTATGAAAGTGTAACAAGCTCAATTAAGATAGTAGGAAAAATCAAACTTACGACTTTGCAGTCAGAAACTCATCGGGTCACAAACTTACTACTCCACCAATTTGACATAAAAAATGTGCAATACAAGAACTTTCCAAGGGTCACCCATCCTTGTACTGTTCTCGCCCCAAACACTCTTAACTCAAGTTATCATGGGATTCAATTTGAGTGTATTAGTATAAGAATGATGAGACCCATGTAAACTCACTTTTTATGTAGAAAAACTCTATGTAACAATAAAGTTTGAACTTTCAATATCTACTTGACAAGGAAACAAATTTAAGGATGATTTAACTTACTAAAGAAACAACTTGGGATAATTTCAATTAGAAAAATAACTCCAATAAACCATGCATCTTGACTAGATGAGTTGCATCATTGTGTTATTCTTCCCTCGGGGGGGCGGGGGGACAGTAGCAGATGGAAGCAATTAATACAAAATGTGAAAACTTAACCTATTTAGCCGGCTATTGTTTAATTCTGTCTTCATCACTTCATCCATTTAAGTCAGCCCCAACTTACTGCCTGCTTCGTGACATCTCAACTGCTTCTCAACAATGTTATTTTCCTACACTGTACATTTATTTTGTTGCCATAAACAAATGTGGCTCTGAATAACCTCACTATCAATTGTGGCCCTGAGACTTGACTCTTGAGAGGTCTACTGAAAAGGGTCCTTCATTCTACACCTCACATTCAGTAAGGCTCGAGAATGAAAACGACTTCTGTGGATTAAACTCTCGCTTGGCTCGGTTACAGGGAAGAAACGGGTGCTTGGATCTCCTAGGAGGCTTTATGATAGCATTTTGCTATAGCTTCCTGTAGGTGGCCTGTTTTACTTTCAGTGTGGCTTTTCGGCCAGGGGAGAAAGCGACGGAACCCATTCTGAAGTACCCCGAGTGTTCTTTAATTATCTAACCTTACCAATAGCTTTTCAAAATGTGATGCATGGCTGAGTAATTCAAGACTGGAAGACATAACAAAACATCAGTATATAAGTCTAGATTCTCGAGACTCAGCATGTCCATAATCATGATACATGATCAGTTATATATGCCATTGTAACAAGGTATGGTAGAAATTTCTGTATTGCATGTAAAATGAGTTCTGCTAGAAAAGGGCGCTACTACTGTAACGAATGAAAGATACGAAAACTGATAAATTTACTGTACAAATTTTTCATTCAGAAAAAAATCTTCCAGAATGATGGTATAAAGCTCGTCTCCTTATACAACCGTTACTTCGACCACATCATGGATCATGGTTCCTATTTTCTCGTATGTACAATGCCATCCGAAGCTAGTGTCCCTTCCAGATCGCCGATTATTCGAGCTATCCGAACTTCAAGCCCTCTTTGAACTTCACCGAACATGTTTTTTATTCCATCAACAAATCGCTTTGCATCAAAGCTAACGGGAGAGTCCATCACCTCTAAACTACTTAAAAAGCCAGATGTGATCTTGGCCTGCACTTCCATCAACTTCTGCCCAGTTGCAACAATGTATCGCTGCAGCTGAAATGTTTCTTCAAGAAAGTGTCCCAGCAATTTGGTTTCTTCATTAGTTTTTGCAATTTTAGAGCTTCTATGCTTCAATATGGGATCATGATCATGCTGCATATGTCAAATAAAAACAACCATAAGCTGATCATATAAACGTTTTTATGTTGACCAAGCTCGCCTAGATATAGTTGCATAAAATAACTCATTGGCATTACGAATCATGGTGAAAGCAGGATTTAATGCTCTGTTGAAGAGATAGATATGTATAAAATTCTAAAAGAGAAGATCAGTACTCAACCACATCCTCCCGTGTACCTCTACTTATTTAGATTAAAGTGAGACTGAAGCTTACCATGGACTTGCAGATATCGTCAATTTTAGTTTGTAGAGACTGGTATCTTCCAACATGTTTATTCAGCAAAGACAATAGAGCATAAAATGTGTTTTTCCCTAAGAGCTTATTATCGTTTCTTTCACTTGTTTGACTGTTTCCTTTCTTTCCTGTCAGCCGCTCAAGCATAACAAGTTGTTGCTTCAGCCTCTTGATCTTAAACGAAACTCCTAAAGCATGAAGATCCATCTTCCACGAAGAACTAATGTCCTTTCTCTCACTCTTGACACTTGAACATTGAACATTGTTAACATCATCCGACTCAACAAAAACTTCTGGTGCTGATCTCAGAACTTTGCTTGCTCCTGTCTTCTTCATATCTGGAGATATAAGTGTCAGGACTATATCACTAGAATGGTGACTAACCGGTACTTCATCTGTACTAATTTCTTCAGGTGGATATATTTCTGTATTAGTTTTCTTTGCTCCTTGGTCTTTCACTTCATGTTTTTTCTTAAGGACCTTGACTTTGGACCAAACTATATCTGGTACTATAGAAGGATCATGCAGAGAAGACTTGAAGTTTGTTGGCTGACTGATCGAAGGACAAGACATCAATGCCATTTGTTCCTTCATAAGACGAATCTCTTCTTCTCTATTCACTAATAAAGCATCCAATTCCATGTTGTCTTGTCTGAGCTGAACAATCTTATGGTTCAGACCCTCAACTTGCGACTGCAACCTCTTTAACTCTAATTCCATGCTCAAGTAATGCCAATGGAAGATCTCAAATTTCTCATTTTTTAGTCTCAACTGTTCTGCAAATGCATCTATCTCAAGGTTATGTCTCTGTTCACTGGCAGCGTTGTTCCTTTGCGACCCATATTGAACCCATCTTTCAAAATATTGTTCACTGTTAGCTGTGAGCATAAAATACGCTTTTATCAGAAATGGACAGTGCAGATTAACTACTACTACGATTTTAGGGAGGGATTAAATGTGTGATGCAATACTTCACGAGGAGATCGAATATGATTCAAAGAGGAACAAAGCATTTTTCTTGTATGATTATATAAGACAGTAATGAAGAATGCAAACTTACATATCTCTTCATTTTGCTCAGTAGAGTACTCATCTGATGTGATTGAAAAACCTTCTCTGGTCTCTGGGAACAAAATCATTGATTCATTAGTATTTGCCCTTTTTCCATCAGCAGAAGAAGCATTAAACCTCAAACCAGAATGCTTTGACAAAATGCTTCTTAATGAAAGCCTATTATGCTTGGCTGCAGAAACCATCTTTAACATCTCCGTTTCTATCTTAGATTGTTTTTTCTTCGCCTTGGATAATTTTATCTCCTTTACGAGCACTTCTTTTTCCTCTGTATCTATCTTTGATTTCCTTAACATTGCTGAAAGAATCTGGTCTTTCTGTTCCAATTCCTTCTGCATCTTAACAAGCTCCATGGAAAATTTATGTGCCATCATGACAGATTCCTCCTTTTGCTCAAACACAGAATCAAGCTCTTGTTTTGCAGCTTCAAATTGATTGCGAACACGGGACATTTCTGCTTCGAGCTGCCTCTGATTAGAAACAAGCTCAATGAACACAGTCTTGTGTTTCGTTATCTCAGCAGAATGTCTCTGAGATTCACTATTATAACTCCCTCTCATTTCTTCTACAAGTTTTTCAGTCTTCTTCAACTGTTCTTCTAATTCCCCCCTCTTTTGCTTTTCTTGTTTCAAACAATCATCCTTAGACTGAACCAAAAGTTCATTACCTTTCAACTTTTCGTTCAGCTGAGAAACAACGTTATCCTTCTGCAACTGAACTTTCCTCAATTCATTCATTAACGAACCTAACTGTTGTCTAAGCTTCTTCTTCTCACTAAACCATCCTTGTTCTTTGGCTGCAAAAATCCCTACAACTTTTTCATTAGCTTTTGCATCTTCACTCCTTTGTTTTTTCAACGCTTCCATTTCCCTCTCTACATTCTTCAACTTGATCATAAAATTTAATGTCCCCTTTTTCGCTTGCGCCTCCTGGATTCTCCAAACAAGCAACCCCAAAAGATGGGCACTTCCTTGCAACAAACAATTTCTAACTTCTAACCATTTTTCATCAACACATTCAGAATCTGACTTGCAACCAATTGCAGCAAATGCACAAGAAACACCAAAAACCACAGGATATAAACTCATCTTTTCTGCTTCAGAAATAATTTCCTCCTCAGAATCTGAAACCCCAATATTTTCCATTCTCAAGAAACTGATCCTTCTGTAACTACCCAAAAAAGTTCCAATTACAAACTACTTAAAGATCAAAACTTTATTAATTTACTTCACCACAATTCTAATTCACACTTCATTATCACACGGTAAGTCTGCGTACTATCTGACCCTTATCCCGCTTAGACGGGAACCTAGTCAAACTCATTGTTGCATATTGATATTGATGTTCACTACAATGATAAGAAAGTTCATGATGAAGGAGAACCAAACATGACCATGATGACACACATGAAGAGTATAAAAAAGACCACAATAAAACAATTTCTGAAAGTAAAGAATTTGTACAGCAAAAGTTATTACCTTCAAGGGGAAGTTAGTTAAGTGCCCTTCAAGTGAATCAAGAAATAGCTTACTCAAAGAACAATATAGCTAATTCTACAAACTAAAACTGAGTTTTCTTGAAAGTATAGCTTTTTTTGTGTGAGAGGAAGACAGAGAGGAACACCTAAAGAATGCAGCTTTATACGTGTAAACTGCAAAAGCAGTTATAAAATGTATGAAAAGGAAATCATAAGAAATTGATGCCTGGTTTTCAGTGAAGAACAGTGACCCATATATGTACTTTCTGCCCCCCCTCCCTTTTCTCCTTTTCCCATCATTCCCCTCTATTTCCTCTTCAGCTATAGTTAAATGTCAAGGGTGCAAAACTACTAGATTCCTGGGACTAATTGTCCAAGCTAATCTTGGAACTATACTTTGTCATGAATCGTGAAGGAAAATATCGATGTTCGATTACTCTTAAATTATATTATGAAAAGTTATAAAACATTAATATTACAGGTGAATGGTGAAATTAGAGGAGTCGTAGGAAATCGTCCTGTTTTTAATATTATATTTTCATTATTTATTTATTTATTTATTTATTTGTTTTAGAATTATGTATTTTGTCGTGATATATTTTTTCAAATATATTTATTATTCACCCCTTCTACATCAATTTCATCATTATTGAATGAGGGAACACTTATTCAAAGTCCTTGAGTAGCAATAAATTAACAAACATAAACACTTGATGACATCTAATAGGGTACTCATAATCGTAGCTCAATGAGTGAAAGTTTAGTTTTTCACCATAATAATTTCATGATTGAGTAATTTAATGCACTTATAGTGTTAGAAGTACTTACTTTTCTTTTCTTCTTTTACCACAAAAAATTATTTTCTTTTATCATAAAATATAAATATTTTTCGAAGAAGTTATGATACCCGTAATTTGCTCTATAAACACAAGGGATATTATTCAAAATTCAGTCATGAATCATGATGTTTATCTATATAACCACATGATGATGATACTTTGAAAATGGATTAGGAAATATAATATGGTACGAAACTTTAAACATCGTTTGATGTTACTTGTATTATTCGTACGATGTAGTGTTAAGCACCACAAATCTGAATTTCCATCGACATCGACAACAAAACTTGCATAATTGCATTGTAATTAGGAAAACTACGTACATATCTGTAGATCGACAATCCCTCATTTACATTACCCCATTGCCACCCAATCTGGATCCCACAATCTTTCTTGTATTCAAACACATTGCCACATTTTCCCACCGACCCATCTATTTGGCGGCAAATTAAATATCATTGTCACGACGTACGATTAAATTATTTATTACTCGAGAACTGATTAAATAATATGATTGATCATGTAACAAGATGTTCAATAACACAAAAAATTATTAATCCGTCGTCTGATCATTATCGATCATACATGACCACTAACATGTACTTAAACTAGTGCATATATGTGCATACATGTACATACACAACAAGCTAAAAGTTTAAAATTGTATAATGATATAAAATAAATTAAAGAATTTATCGACTTTAGTTCTTACCTTCTTCACAATAATATCTATCATGTTTGTTATTATGAGCAATTGTGTATTTGTGTTATGACATACTGTTATATACATATATACAATATTTTTTATACCAAATTTATTTGCAAGATCTAGCCTTGGAACATGTTCTTGCATCGTTGGACTGACGAGCAGTTTAAAGCAATCCCGATAAAGATAGCAATGTTAATTCTTATTCTACCTACCTAGTATTTTAATCTAGGGATGTTCATACTACTTTCTCTTTTAATAATGAAAGGCGGGTATTGTAACACACCCAATTAATAATCCTACATTTTCAACTACCAATTTTCCCCTCCAATTCAAGACGTTACAGATATTACAGACTTGATTATTCTTTTCTTAAAAGATAAGAATGAACAATTCAATCCTATTCAAATGTGTAGCTTCCTCTGGACTTTATGGATCACCCAAAATGATTTTTATTTCAATAACAAAGCTCCCGATCCATCTTTCTTCAACAAATCCTTCCATCAACACTTCTTAAATTGGACTATGAATAAGAAAAGAATCAAGCCTCCTTCTTCTTTTGGATTAGTCGGAAATTCAAGGACGTATACTCCACCTCACTCCTTTTACACAAGACATCTTTTATCCACTAATTACGTTTTCAAAGGATGCAACAAAAGAGATAATAAAATTTGTATTGGCATCTCCAACGACGTACAACCTGTCTGGATGATCCGTCTGAATTTCAAAGGAAAGCTAACAATCATCAAAGGAAATCCGATCCACAAGACAATCGAATCGAATAAAACTACTATTGATATTGAAAGCTCAATTCAAGCCATTTTCACTAGTCTTTTACTGATCAAAGGTGAAACGTTCCACACTGTCTATTTTATTACTGATACTTTCTTCTCTCAGGTATGGAGTAAAACTCACTCAAAGATCACTAAGAGTAAAGACTGGGAGTGGATCATAAATTATGCCATGGGTGAATGCTGCAGAACATTTTGGTACCCAACCAAAGTTGGATGTTTTTGGAATCTTCAAGATATCTCTATACATGAATTTAACGAAGATTGTAATCATTTTACTCCTCCGGTCTCTAGTATTTGTAACAATGTTGGAACAATTATTTCCTGTTTGACTTAATATTAATTGCATTCCTTATAAAAAAAAATCCTACATTTTAGGCTTGGAAGGTCCTTTTAGAGATGTTTCAATATATTAATAGAGTGATACCGATATAGAATAAATATATAAATATCAAAAAAAATTGTCGAACATATTACTTATTTGAATGAAATAAGATTTTTCCTTATGGCTTTATTAAAGGGGTCAGTTAATGACAATATATTAATTATGTAAAATAAATAATCAATATATAATTATATAACACATTTTAAAATTACATTTCATTAAAATTGCGATAATATATGTTATGATATATATTAACAGATTGTAGAGTTTTTTGCAGCAATGGTCCCAGTAAATTGGGCTGAATTGCACTTTGGTCCCTGTAATTGAGAGCGTTGCAGTCTAAGTCCTTGATAGTGTACACATTGTGTGGATTTAGTCCCATTTTTAACGGAACCGTTACTTTTGAACGATTTTTGAAGTTTTGGGGTCAAAATGAAAATTTTCAAAAATTTTGGGTCATGTAGAGTTTTTGGTGCACATTTAGTCCTTGTTAATTCTTTTAGGTGCATATTTAGCCCTTTTTTCTTTCTTGTTATTATTATCATTAATATTATTATTATTTTTATGTTAATTACTTGGGCCATGCAATTTTTGGTTCGTATTTAGTCCTTGTTAATTACTATTATTATCATATTCATTATTACAATAAAATTTTCATATTATTAATATTATTATTATTTCCATTGTTATTATTATCATTATTATCATCATTGTTCTCATTATTATTTTCATTATTTCATTATTATTATCCACATTATTCTCATTATTATTTTCATTGTTATTATTATCCTAATTATTATTATTCATTATTATTACTATTATTCTCATTATTATTTTAATTATTATTGTTATTATTATTAAGGTGGTGGTGTGGTGTGTTTTCGAGGGGGGGTATTTCTATTGGAAAAGTGGGGTGGAGGGAGCGGGGGAGGTCGAGGACGATGATGAGGGAGATTTTCGATTTTTTTCAATTTTTTTATTTCATTTTGTTTATTTTCTTTTCAATTTTTTCTTTCTTTTTCTTTTTTTTTTGCAAGTAAAAGGGGTTCGATTTTGGTATTTGTTTTAGCTAATAGTTTTGATTTTGGCGAAATTAGTTTGGTTTTGGTAACTTTTTTGGCAAACAACTACCAAAAGCGAACACTTTTCGCCAAACAACTACCAAAATTGAATATTTTGCGAAAACAACGAAAATCGAATCTTTTTGCGAAAAAACCACAAAAAATCGAACACTTTTTGCCAAATAACTACCAAAAAATTGAAACTTTTAGCTAAAACAACTACCAAAATCGTTTCTTTTTACTAGAAAAAAATCGAAAAAAATGCGAAGCAAAATTGAAAAAAGTGAATCAAAATATCGGGAGTAATTTAGTCATTCCCCCAGTGCCATATATTATAAAAAAAGTCATGGGTTCCAAGAATTTAAAAAAAAATCTAGAAAAGGTGTCATTCTTCCTAATTTGTCGATGAAGAGGGGTGGGGTTTAGATTATTTTATTTTTATTTTACATAATAATAATAAGAATAATAATTAACATAAAATAATGAAAATAATAATAATATTAACGATAATAATAACAAGAAAGAAAAAAGGACTAAATGTGCACCCAAAATAAATTAACAAGGACTAAATGTGCACCAAAAACTCTACATGACCCAAAATTTTTGAAAATTTTCATTTTGACCCCAAAACTTCAAAAATCGTTCAAAAGTAACGGTTCCGTTAAAAATGGGACTAAATCCACACAATGTATACACTATCAAGGACTTAGACTGCAACGCTATCAATTACAGGGACCAAAGTACAATTCAGCCTAATTTACTGGGACCATTGCTGCAAAAAACTCACAGATTGTATAAGTCTATAAGAAAGTGTTATACAAAATATAACATAAATATCCATGTCCTACTAATCAAAGAGTGCATCAATGACTAAATTATTGAATTGATATTAATTCATTTAGAGTGCATCAATGACTAAGTTATTGAATTGATATTAATTCATTCAGTATTAGTAGGGACTAAACATGAATACCCATATCATCCCTCTCTTGTTTCCGACTATTTGTATCATTGTATGTATGATATTAGATTAGATAAATTATATCGGACTTTGTATGTTGATTACTTAATTATTGTAACTACTCTACTATTCCCCGTCACCTGTAAAAGTTTATGATTTTTATGATTACCTTTTAAAATAAAAATATTTCTTTGAAAATTACTCTTGAACCGTTTTTCTTTCTCCTCTAACATCGCTAAGAGGACTAAAATTAGCATCAACAGTTCAACACAAGATGATTCTTTTGTTATACTGACCAATAGGACACATTTCGCCTCTTTTGTTCATGACAAATGCTTCTTTCATTTTGGCATGTCTACTTGGTTTCAATTCATAATGTTGATTCATGATCTTTATGCGCATATCTTCTTCTCTCTTTAATTAATGGAAGTCCCGATTAACACAAACCTTGACACATAATAAATTAATAATCTTAATAAGAATGATATATTCTCTATTAAAAGGGCCCAAGTTGAGTTTAATTGTTATAACAATTAGGAATGTATGTTTTATTATTTGTAATACAACACTTACAGTTAATTTACAAAAAGAAAAAAGAAATGTGCAGGTCTTGCCTTTCACCGACTTTTTAGTATGATGTGGAAAATCCATTGGTGCATGATTAGAAGATTATCACCCCATCTCGTGATGATAGTCAGGTTGATGGAGTATGTGAATTTATTGTTGTAAGGTCATGTGTTCCGTCTCATCTACCTGTACTTTTCTAGTCTAACATATCACACGGCTTTGTCTAGTATCGTTTACCTAATTGGTGTTCTTTGGAATCTATTACGTCAGCTCGAGGTCTACTTAATGCCTAGTAGCCCACTCGAAAAGTAGCGATGCCAATCCCCTATCATAAAAGTAGCGATGCCAATCCCCTATCATAAAAGTTTATGTTTTCAATTTTGCGACTGGACTTTAATATAATTTGGATCGAATTACTTCGATAAAATGGACACACTATTTTAAATCCAAAACATAATATCAATTAGGTTAAAATGATTATTTTGTCCACAATTGAAAATATATCATATATTAGTTTTTTTTTTGTCAAATAATATCTGACCTTCAATTGTGGAGGTAGAGTCGATAACCACGAGACGAAGGTCAATTGTTTCATATATTAAATTTCAAAAGTATCGATCTCTATTCTCTATGTACTACTCCCTCCGTCCCTAAAAGATTGTCACATTTTGACTTTTTATAGTCAAACATTATAAAATTTGATCATGAATTTTCATTAAACGGTAAGAAATAATATAGTCTTGTGGGACCTTGTTAGATTCGTCTCAATATATATTTTTGAAATATCAACTTTTTATAATTTTTTCACATGTAGAATAATATATATTTATGTTTTAAATTGTGCTTTGTTGACCACCAAAAGTCAAAATGTGACAATCTTTTAGGGACGGAGGGAGTATTAGATTGAATTAATTGATAATAAAATTTTGATATGAAAAAACGAAAATGGCGTAAAAATTAAAAAGGAACTAGAGGTTGTATGGTGGGTAAGGGGCAAAGTAGTAAGCTCACTCTTAAACACTACAGTATTTGGGTTTTGATAACAACAGAACTAGCAAAACCAACCCCCCTCTCTCCGAAGATCCTACATCTCGTTTGTTGATTTGTCTGAATTTGAGGATGCAAGAAGTATCTTTGCCGCTTCTATTCGAGCAGGCTCGCAAAATCCACCAGACAGCCTCTGATTCTTCTCTGAATCAGGTACTTTTTTCATTTTTGGTTTTTTTTATTAAGCTCAAATTCAATATATATTCACTTTTGGGGATTTTATTATTTATTAATCTATTTATTGATTCTGATTTGAATTAATAGGATGTTGTGAAGAAAGGGTGCGAGATTTTGAGACAATGCGAAGAAATGATAAGTAAATTAGGTTTATTTTCGTCGAATGAGACCAAAGAAGATATTACCACTACCAATCTCAAATATATTCTGGTAATTTCTTATGTTTTTATTTCCTCCATCTCAAAAGGATTGTCCAGTTTTCAATTGCGGTTAGCATAATTATTAAATATTGAACTCGTTCATGTATGCTGTATGATATGGAGTATTATAATGAAAATATATCAAAATATAGTTTTCTTTAACGTATTCATTCATTATTGATAACTTTGATTTAGATCAAAGTATGGTTTAATATCTGTTAATTTTGACAATTGAAAAGCAAATTCGGTTATCTTGTTGAAATAGAGGTGGTATAATTCACCTACCATTATGTGTTTTGTAGCCTGTTGTCTTTGCTTGTTCATGAAATGGGTTGATTGCAAGATTTTCTTCTTCATTTTCCTTGCATGGATTTTTTATGAACCAAAATCTATCTAAATAATGTAGCTTAACGGAATATTCTTGGGCATATTGTTACAACCTTTGGTTCATATTGATGGTTTTCTAAGTTTTAGTGGTTGAAATTACTTAAACAGCTGCATTTGCATCATAAAAAAGATAGGACTTCTTGCCACGCCACTCTTTCTGTGATTTATTACTTATTTGTATGAAGATGTCATATGAATCTCATGTTTGTTTCATTGTCATGACGACTTCTTAAAGTTTCTACCTTTAGTTTCTACTTTTCTTTCTTAAGGTTTAATTTATTGTGTCGTACGCCTCTTTTTTTGTTGTTTCCCTTCCATTTTGGTATTTACTGTTTATATGGGTAATTGGACCTGAAGTGATGGCAATTAAGTTGAGTACCATCATGATTGGAATAAGCCACTATCAAATATGTCGACGGTGTCTAATTATAGGAACTTGTTAGTGTTTTTAAGGTAGTGATGCTCAGCCTTCTGCAGGTACCTTATTATCTGGCTGAGTTAACCGAGAAGGTTGCAGAGGATGACAGGATTCTGGTTCTCAAGGCTTCACAGGTTAAGTTGAAGGTAAATAATAGTTTATGTCACGGTTTGACTGATGTCGGCTTGCTCTGTTCTTGGTCTGTAGACTAGTGTTTAAAAGAGGGAACCTAAAGAAGTCTGTTGCTGTCCCGTGTACAGGAATTCATTTCCTTTTGCGAAACCATGGATCTTGTACCTAATGATGAACTTGAAACATATTCACAAGGGAGTTCTAATTCTTCTACAGATATAAGGGCTAAGAAGGTAAACAATTCCGTGAAATGTGTGTGTTATGATAATATAATTTATTTTATGCAAAGTTTTGAACTTTTATGACTCCAAACCAAGGTTCTTTAGTTGCTGCCCTGAATTGTGCTTCCAAATGAGTTTCCATGCTATGTTTATAATTTTACTTGTAATTGCGCATGTATTTTCTAATACTATCATGTCTCCTCAGATTGCTAGATTTAGACGCCAGAAAGCTGCAGAATCTAAATTGCTCGAGATAAAGGAGCGGAAGGAACGGCGTGGGCGGTCAACAAAAGCTGCTGCCATATCAAGTCCCGTTGATACAGGGGATGAGGAGATGGAAGATGATGATGGAGAAGAAGAAAGAGAGGTCAGTAGTCTGGAGACTATGCTATCCTTTTTCTTTAGTCTTATTGGCGGTTGAATCCTGATATGTGTTAACTTTTTTGTGTAGGCATGGCTAACTAGTCTCTCTTTGGCCCTCTGCAAGGTTGGTTAAAGCGTGACATTTGCGCTAAATTATTATCGTCATGTGTAAGCATAATTACTATCTCATCCCATGACTTTATTCTAGGCATTTGATCTACTGGATATGATGAAGAAAGAAGAAGAGATGCTCTCTGCCATTAGGGAGAAACAGAAACAAGTATGTCACTGAATTCGGACAGGCTTTCAATTAATTGATGATCAAGTTAGACTATTCAGTAAAATTATGTGATACAAATCATATATTGATAAGAAGTGATTATATTTTCACTTTTTCTCCTTCCTTTTCATCACCATTCTGGTACCTCGTTGTCGTCGTTTGAATTGGTCAAATAATTGTTTTCACCTTCACATTTTATTTTACAAGTTGATACATATTGTAATAATTTTTATAGTTTCATGATCTCAATATACTAATGCAGCTAGTATTAAGATCTAACTTATGGCCAACTTGTCCTGAAGGAGGGGGAAAAGGAAGTTTCACAAGCAATTCTTGACGAGCGAGCAAAGAAAGCAGAGGCTTGGCATCGTGATGCTGCTGTACGAGCTCAATATGTGAAACCAGCAACTCCCATAACATGTGCCACTTTTGCTCAAGATGTCATTGAGGGAAGGGCATCAGTTTCAGAAGCACATGACCACAAACACCAGCCTATGATCTTTGGACCCACAAGTCTTGTCAGCAGAAATCCAACTACTGAGCGGGAGAGAATAGCAGCACAGGTTTTCCAGCCTCATTACAGGTACATAATGTGTCATTTTTTAGTATCAGTTGCCATCTTCTATACCTTTTAATTTTCATGTGTTATTATGGCTGATTTAATTGGAGATTAGATAATTCCATATCAAAAGAATTCGAAGTGTCTATTTAACTTGAATGCAGAATGCCAACTATGAGCATTGAGGAAGCAGGACTTAGGGAGATGGACATGATGAACAAATGGCAGGAGAATACAGCTAAGGCTATAGAAGAAGCAAATTCATCATGGCACAATGATGGCCGCAAACCTAAACCAGGTGAAGGGGACGAAGATGATGATGACGATGATGCAGCTCAAGATAAGGCTAGAGCATGGGATGATTGGAAGGATGACAATCCCCGCGGTGCAGGCAACAAGAAGCTCACTCCTTGTGGCTGAGAAGCAGTCGCGTTATTGCTTTTGTCAATGAACTATGATTGCTTCCTTTGCGTAGTCTTTGGTTTGGCACTATATCTTCATGATCAGCAGCTATTGTACTTCAATTTCTTTAGATAATTTGAACTTCATTGTAGCATATATACCAGTTGCTATCTCCCTCTTGCTATTTCTGGCATATTAGTAGACATTCAAAGGCCACAAGGTAGCTCACTAGTTTAAGACTCTGGTGTAGTATGATAGTTTTATTTGGTTTACACTGGTTTGTTGACTTGTTCTTATAATGAAAGAGTAATGGCTTCACCTCCGATTCCTTTATTTGATTGGCAATTTAGACTTCAGAATTTGTATCTTATCTATATACATCAAGTTGGTTGCTCCAATACTCTTAATAATTTTTTGCACGGTGTCACCAATGTGATAGGGGTAAAATCGTCGAAAGTACTCAATTTTAAATTTGTTAGTATAAACATGTGAACATGTTTTTTATTCCAAGTTGAACGACAATAATTTGGCAACTACTACAGCTTTAGCTTAGACATCTAGCTAACCTAGCATTGGTGAAAGATAGTTAGGTGAATTAAGGTTATCCAAGGAATCTAGCCTAGTGTACCGAGCCCGAGCCTCTTTCCAAGAGATCTTTGGTTCGATTCTCGCAGATGAGTATATTTAAATATACTTTCTCTGCTTTCGTGGCTGCCTTTGTAGTATTTCAGCACCAACTCTGTAGGATTCTAGGCGTTTCAGCGATTTCCAACACCCACTCTGTGGAATTTCCGGGCGTTTCAAGTCAACTTGGGGGATGAACTCACAAGCGAAACTCAAACATTACGTGAATTGGAGCACATCCAGAACGCAGATGTTCATTACAGCATCAGTCAGAGAAGACGAAGTTGTTTATTTGGAGCTTAGACTCCCATTTGCTTAGTTTAGAATTGTAATGCATTTCCTATCGTATGACTATTTGTAACTCCCATCGTTTGAAAAAATTAAGGTCAAGTCTTCGTCGCCATAGTGTCAAATGTCACTCTCATAGGTGGGCACGGACTTTGCATCCTCCAAACTTATTTCCTCACTGAAAGAGGATTTGAGGGCAGTCCTCTAGGAAGATTCTACCTTTTGGCACATAAGGGGTTTATGCCATGACAAAAACCTTGATGAAACCATATCATTATGCATAAGGAGTATCTACATCTTAACGTTTATCAAATGGAAGCATGGATCGTTTTCGTCACACATATACAACCTGTTATATATTGCACTGGAAGTTCCTAACCTAAGATTTGTGAGCTCCCACAAAAATACAACTCGAGTGTCAGAACAGTAACTCATATCTGAGACCATAAGCTATTGTAATGTTCGAACTTCGGATTATCATTACCACTGATCATTATCTGTAACTAGCCGTTTGAGCACATATACCAAAGCCAGAGACAAATGTATCTCATGTATAAAAGAAAGTTTCACTGATTACCTTACCTCAGATCACAATACTGTTAACTAAATGTGCAACATTGTTGACTGATGCAATAGGCAGAAGAAAAAGTATGCTCAATGTGCAACGCTGTGGACTAAATGCAATAGGCAATCCTCACACATCACTTACAAATTATTGCAGAAAACTGAAGAGTTGATGATATTTGAAGAGTAGGTGTAAACAGTAGATGGATGGGGAAAAATGAAGAACAACTAAACATTGAATCCAAATCGAGGTTGTAGAATTCAGATTGCGAACTACAACTTAACATTGATTTATGTGATCTAAACACCATTCAAATTCAAAACTCAGATAGATGTGGGATGCACTAAAAAAACAATGAAGTCACCAGAGAGGTTGAGCTGTAATTGTAATAAAAAACAAGAGAGATTCCATTGAGATATACTTAACAAGAAGGGTTATCAATGTGATTTCAATTATTGATCATGACGTATACAAATGAGTCAAACAAGTAAATGGTTATTAATGTGATTTCAATTATTGTTCACCACTTAAATACTAAAGGAACCATAATGTATTGTGGGGAATGAAAATTTGCAAATTGAATATTTTTTTAGACTAAGATGGCAACATCTCAAGTATAGTTCCTCAAGGACAGTGTGAAGACTTAAAATGTATCCAACAATTCAAATTTCCAGAGCTTCATTATCTATACCAAGAATCAATCAGCGTACTATACAATATAACAATTTCATTTCATATATAAACGAGAGCAACAAGATCGAACTAATTTCATTACATAACCGAAATGAAAATACATAATATAAATGGAATAGCATAGGGAAATAATCCTGCAGATATATATAATGATATCTGTTAATATACACAATTTTGTTCAAGCATAAAAACAAAGACAAAGTTACAATCTTGACTCAGAAGTTACAACCTTTTTGCAGTAAAAACCCAGAGTTGAGATCAATGTTACCAGAGAAATAGTGAGATCTGCAGAACTACGCATCTTTTCAGTCCACATATGCTGCAGGATATCAAATTTGCTCCAAGACCAAACATCAAAATGATGCAAAAACCTCTAAGAACACTGCAGAAATGCTTCGTTTTTACCAATTGGGTACTCATTATTCATCCATCAATACATTTGAAACCCCTGCAAACCCACAACCACACACTGAACAGGATCAAACAAATGATCAAGTCCAAAGATAACACTATCCACACATGTTTCTGCCAAGACTTCTTGGCTTGCCTTTGAAAGATCACAGGATCAACAGAACCCAACAAGCCACTCTGATTACGAATAAACCCGCAATTATTATTATTACTACTTTGCATTGAACTATCATCATCATCATCACAAACATCAACCTTCCTCTCTCCCCTATCTTTCCCCTTCCTCATCCACAACAAATCATCTAAAAACCTCCTCTTTTTCTTCGGCTTCAACGTCATCATCTCCCCATGGCCTTCTAATAAAGGCACCTTCCCCGTCCTTTTTGTAGAATCCATGCTACTAGTCCTCTGAGGAACAAATTTCACCAAATTTTTTACCTCCATTTCGCCCGAAACAGTCAACAATTGATGAAAAACAGGGTTGAATTCCCCTTGAAAACAATGGGCATCCAAACCATCAAGGCCCTTATTATTCAAACCATCTTTAGCAAAGGCACCAAAAGCTTCTTTAACGGAATCCAAGAAAGCTAACCCATCTTGGTTATCAAGATTCTCATCATAAATTGTAAAATAAGTAAAGGGTTCTTGGATCAAGAACATGTAGGTCTTGCCCCTGATTGTATGTGAGAAAACTGAATGAAAAAAGGGGGTTTTTTCCAAGCATTTCAAGGCTAACAACCCTAGATCAGGATGATCTTTTGCATTGAATTCAGCAAGAATTGTGGTCTCTTTTGCTATACAAGCATACAATATCAGATTTCCATTAAACCCCATATTCCCACATCAAGATTCAACACAAACAGGCCAATCAAGAGAATGAGAAAATGGAAAATATTATTTAGTACCTAATGAAGAAATATTTGATGATTTGAGGGGTAATTTGGGAAATATAATGAAGCATATTATTGGGAGTTTGGAGATAGAGGTCTGTGTGAAAATGTGGGAAAGGCCATGGGGAATGGGAAGATCAACCTTCTCTTCTCAACTTGAAAAGAAGGGGAAAAATTAAAAGAGAGAATAATTTGGAGTATTATATTCCTATAAATATTTGTTAAAATTATTTGGAAGCAATTGGTTTTAGGGAGGGGAGAGGAATGGCCATTTTATCATTTTGCATAGTTGCTTCTATTGTGAGGACTGAGGAGTAAGAAAAGAATATGTTGTGGTGCAAATATGCAATTTACAAGGAAAATGTCATGTATATGACTTTCAAAAACATCGTCTTTGTTTAATTTGATTTTTAATAATTAAAAGGTTTGATGGTACAACGATCAGTAATGTTTCATAATGTTCATCATTCGATAACTTATGTTTCATTTGATCTTTTTGATCACTTGTGTTTCAATATCATGTCTCAGTTGCTTTGCGGATTAACTTTTTCATTAAACCCAATTTTTAGACAAACTAATCCTTAATTCGGAGGATAAAATATTCAATTAACATACAATTGTTTTTATTCAATTAAATCTAAAAACTCATGTTTAATTCGGAGGGTTTTTAAATTATGGAGTCAAAAATGATTTTAAGTTGATTGACTATTTTACCCCTTCTCAAATTAAGGATCTGTTTGGCTAAAAATTGAGTTGAAGGGAAAAGTTCGCCCACAAATCAACTGATACATGATATTGAAACATGAATGATTAAAATGAAACATGAGTGATCGAATGGTGAAAGTTATAAAATATGAGTGATCGATTGTGTCATTAACACTGATTAAAATTTTATAAATTTGACTATCTTAAATGAAATTCATAACATCAACTTGAATATGTGTGTTCTGGTGCAATTCACAAGTAAATTGTGAATACATATGACTTTTAAAAGGTTGTTAAAAAATATAGTAATTATATATATGTGATTACTAAATTAACTTTGGTGATATTATATTCTGAATTCAAAATTTAAGAAGTCAATTTATCAAAATTTATAACATAATGTTCTTTAGGTTGGAAGTGATGGATAGAGTATCTCATTGCTTGATTATATGCTTTTTGGTCGTTAGTCCTCTGAATTGTTGCTACATTTTTTATGTATTTCTGAACCATTTATCTTATTTAAAATGCCGTTAAGTTGTTTTTTCAATTCTAAACAATAAAGTTATTATTGTACCTCTGTCACTAATGTAAAGATTAGGGGCACACTTCATAGGAAAAAGCCTTGATTTTGTATGAAAGACCTATTTGGCTATTTATTGAAATTAGGCCGTTCATGTAATGTAAATGTAGATGAAGTTGGAAATGGCGTTACTACGAATTATTCTTGTTTAGATGTGGAATGTGATTTTTGTGAAATGAACTACTACATTACATCATTTGTGAATTATCACAAATTGACAACTCATGGATTTCTTTTTTCGATCGATCCGTCAGCATTTGGGAAGTCCGACAATAATGGACCTGGCTCGTCAGGCTAGGGGTGCCCACTAACAAACGACTCACTGAGTTCACACCTCAAATCACAAAAAAATTGTTAAATATCATGAAGAACATCGATGGTGGAACATTAATGTTGTAATTAAATGACAATATGATGTGTTCCTTTAATATTTAACCATATATTAGAAAAGTAAATGTAAGAAGAACAAATTTGCAGCTGATTTGCTATTTCATGAGTGAGAAAATAAATGATTTTCAGATTTAAAATAATGAAAAATCTATCATATTAATAATTCATTAGATTAACTATCAAAAAAGAAAAATTCATTAGAACTTCACTGTAATACAAAAGCCGGTCGGCCAAACATGAAGAGTAAACGTCGTGCCTAATGAAATAAACCGTGACAAAAAAACTCGATCAAAAATAATGTTCCCAAGTCAAATAGGTTGGAGCTTCATTTCCATACATGTGAACCTTCCCAGGCTTACTTTGACAAAAAGTTTGGACTAGTATTGTAGAGCCACCCAAAAAGGGAGCCCTTCCAAAAATTCTCGAAGGCCTGGGCAGAACCCAAGCCTAGGAGGGGGTTTGGAAATAGTTTTCAACCAGCAATAGACGCGCCTCGGTTAGAACCTCATGAGCTGCGTCATTGCCCCAAGCGCAAAGATACTTTTCCACTCCCCCCAACCTCTCCTTTTATAGCCCATTTTCTCATACCACTCTTCACAAATCGTCGATGTGGGACTGTTACTCAGCACAAAGAGTAGATCTCAACTACCTTTATTCATTTCTCAACACTTTTTATCATCAATAATGTTACAAACACGAGGAAAACTAGGGAGTAACTCAGAGTTTCCAATAACTAGTCCACTGTTAAAATATCGAGGAACCCGAGGGAAGTGACCATCATTTTTTTCAGAAATATTGTAGA
The DNA here is from genome assembly GCA_003412495.2 of Echium plantagineum. Lineage (NCBI taxonomy): Eukaryota > Viridiplantae > Streptophyta > Magnoliopsida > Boraginales > Boraginaceae > Echium > Echium plantagineum. The sequence goes on along the minus strand of CM016563.1, from coordinate 15,779,253 downwards.
TGCGAAAGGGAGACCGTCATAGAGAGATGATGGACTGTGAAGGCGATGGATTTGGCAACATGAAGACCGAGTAAGTACACAAATGTTAAATTAAGATCAATCAACCTTCATGTGTGATTCTAAACTACAAGTTTCTCTGCAGAACTAGTTACATGGATACGGTATTTGTAGTCCTAAAACCATCATATGCTACAGGGAAGTGGCCAAGGCCAACAATGTATCTCAAGCTAACCAAAATATCATGGGGTATGATTCATTCATCTAGTCTGGCTCGTTTCACCTCAGCTCACGTATGGGGCATCAATGAATGCCCATTCGAAAACCTGCTCATATTGAACTGCTGCGTTGTCCCACGAGTAATTTGCTTCCATTCCTCTCTTCACTAAACCGTCCCATGAAGGCTTGTACTCTCTGTAAGTCATGACAGCGGTCCTCAAAGCCTGCGATATATTGGGCAGTTAACACTTCAGATGTCATGAATGGACTTCAATTTTAATGAACGAAACAAGCTGTTGTATACTTACAGATACTAGTAATGTACATGCAATAAAGATACACGAAAAGACACTAGGGCCATTTGGATTTTTACACGGTGTTTTGGATTTGTTTTTTATCTTTTGGTCTAGGGGCTGTTAGGGACAGATGTGTAAGCCATAAGCTGTAGCCTGTAGCTTACATAATAATGCAAACTGATACAGTCGTATATAAGTTGCAACATGCAGATTGCACAAGATTAAAGATGTAGATCTGGACTTTAAAATAACTTACATGCAGCAAGTTCTCTTTTGATAGAGGAGAAAATGCCCACCTGTCAAAGGCACACCATCAGAATTAATATACCGTTCTCAGTGTTCAATACTTCTCTCATAAAGAAAGTACAATAACTTCGATATTTAACACAATGTTGCAGTAACCAGACAATATAATAAGAGACTTCGAAAGGCTCAAAATACTTAGAAGTATTATGCAATGCGACATCTACAGGTACAACCAAACATTTCATGATTCATATTTATCTCTTTCTCAAAACAAAAGGTCAAATACATATATAACGATTGCTGAGAATACAACCCTTGTACTAAAAATTTCAAAATTTAAATATATGTACTTCATTAATATTATTTTCTTTTTTCAAAAGATCAATGAATACAACATGGTCATTGATTATGTTTTAAAAATAAATCATGACCCTGCAGACAGAGGCTACAGCCTAAAGTAAACAGATATATCAAGACAAACCTGCAAAGAAGTTCACTGATTGTATTTAACTATAGCCCTAATGAAAACTTTTACTTAGAGGAATACATACCCACTTCCTTCACCATCTCCTTCATTAGCGTAGGGGTTGAAGTTCTTCACCGTGTCCTGTGATAGAAAGAACAGTTCACTTTAGAGCATAATCATCTCCAAATTAAAGAACACCTTTCATTTCTAATATCAGCTCACTCGAAGGCCCCCAGTCTGATGAACCACTGGAACTGTGCCATATCTCATTGCATAAAGCTGATTTAGACCACACGGTTCAAATCTTGAAGGCATGACCAGGATGTCACAGCTGCATTAATCCAAGAAAATAAAAGGTCAAGTTCCTATTCAATCTCTATATGACTATTAACTCCATTATTTTGCGAACTAATTACCCAGCTGTTATCCTGTGAGAAATTGGAACATTAAAGCCAACCCAACCACGGAATTTGTCCTTGTAGAGTGATTCTGTATTTCTCATCCAATCTTCATACTGGCGCTCCCCAGATCCCAGCATTACCTATGATCGAATTCAATAAACTGATATCAGGCTGAACATCTGAATTTGATATCCACCAGAACTGATCATTTTTCACATAAACAATTACACTGGACTGGAATTTCATCAGATAAATAGAATTTCACCATTGTAAGAAAGCTAAAAAGTTGAGATGTGAGTAAGTACATCTAGCAATAAAATAGTCTATATTCGGACCCCATCAGAAAGGAAAATATGAAAGAAATTGAATATGTAATGGAACAGAATCATAACTTTCAGGACTAGTTAACTTTTAGGAAAAGAAGATTGCGATCTTCTTTTTATTGGAATGACAAGGTAAAAGAGAAGCACTTACAAACTGAACATCATCTTGCAATAGTTCCGGAGTTGCAGACAGTAGGATGTCCACACCTTTTTGGTAGTCCAGTCTCCCAATAAATCCAATCTAAATTCCATCCGCTTTTCAGGTCACTAAAGGGCACAGAATTAACAAATGGCATAAATGAAATCATACCATGGGGCACTCAGGTCGAATAGGAAGACCTAGCTCCTTTTGCAAAGAAATTTTGCACTGGATCTGCACATTTATGAAAAATGAGATGTAAAAATTGTGACAAGAAATTTAACGTTCAAGTCCTTTTACTATCTCCTCATAGGGATAAGAAGCCAAGACACCGATATGTAACTCCTTAAATTGAACATTCATACACATGCAAAGTGAGACGATTTGCTGTAAGCATGAGCTACACTACCTTCCCAGAGAGGTCATTGATAGAATAATTGCACGGAAGGTTCTCATCTGAAGATGGGTCCCACTCATTGATGTCAATTCCATTCGTAATTCCTGCACATAAGCATGTAAAATGTCTCAACAATTACATCGACTTAACGATAGTACTACGGAGTATTAATCACTTAAATTAATTAAAGCATACACTTTCCTAGTTTGGATAGCATTACATTAGAACATGTGTAGCAAGTGAAAGTGTTTGATAACTTTCTTCATTATCACGAATCATCTACTGCAACAAGGAAAGAGCAATAGGCCCAGATACGCGTGAAGCAATTAGATAAAGATATGGTCAGATGTTTTCATCAGATTTATTGAAGGCAGAAGGTTCTCTGATACAACATTAATTGCAAAAGTAAGAAAGGTTGCGTTCTAATCACCAACACACCAAGTAGGAGACGAAAAATATGTACTGTCCATGTGAGGTGACAATTCTTGCAAAACTCAAATACTTTTGTTTATTTTTTTATTTGCATTTCAAAATGAGACCATTACCATTTAGAACCATCTTCCGACTGCTCAATAACTCATGTAACCCATTTCCACCTTCAGGAGTTGTAATTTCCTGAGAATATCCCTGTAACCAGAAAATAGAAGGAATGACAAGTGACATAATGAATATTTTTCACGAAAGATGATACACTTGAATGTAACTACAACAAGAAATATGCAATTATCACTGTTAGACAGCTATCTATTGCAGCAGATTGTGGCGGCTGTCTATATAATTTTCCCATGCTTGCAGTAGTCAAGATTATGGACAATCAGAAACGTGACTTAGCTACTAAGAAAATCACACTTTGATGGCAAGATCAAAATAACCTGGCTAACTGTCATAACACGATCTGCAGTCACGATTGCACCTTTTAGAATATTGACAGCTTCACCAGTGTCAAGAGCATGTGTCCTTGCCCACGTGGGAAAAATCCATTCTAATGCTCCATACCAGTCTGGAGGCAATCCCAAATTTTTGTAGGTAGCTGCAGGTTCCACACCCTTCATTATAAATAAAGGACATGTGGGTGATACTTGAATTCCAAGAACAGTTCATTGGTATATGCAAATTACAAACAGAACTGAAGGCTCATATAAGAATCAATATAAATTGATGCACACAATATTAAAAATAGGCTATATGTTTGTTTTTAAACCCTGACTGTCTAATACCAAGGGTAAAGACAGAAACTGAATCAAACTTAAGATGTATGCATGAATTCAACATTTGTGCCCTTAAGTGTAAGACATACAAAGGCAGTTGGGGAAGTGAAGTCATTTTGCCAATTGTAGGGGGGGGGGCATCTGTATATTTGCTCAAGTAATTTCCCTTACCTTAAGAAACGTGCTTAAATTCCATAAAATACAACAAAAGAAATAGCAGAGTGAACATATCCTCAAAAGATAATAAGTTCTGAAGATATATTAGCATTTGGGTAAGCAGCTAAATGTTTCACATGAAATTCTCGAGTAAGGGATTAGAATTTCATGCGAAGTAGCTGAAGCTTATTTGAAAATATATGATCCTGGTAGGAGCTGAAGCCGAGCGAGGAAAGGTGGGAGCCATATATATTGTTATGTAATAAAAGGTAGCAAAAGTTGTTAACGTGTGAGGGTGACTTTTTGATTGGTGGAAGAGGGAGTTCTTCCTTCAACCAGCCACTGAACAACACAATAGAAAAGCTTCCTCTTCTTGTTCCACACCCGCTCTCTTATCCATTGCAAGCGTATCAAAGTAATACTTAGAGTTAATGCATAGTAGTTCCATGTATTAGGAAGTCATTCCAGATGATAATTGTTGGAGAACAAAATAATGCAAGAAGGAAAACAATACCTGATGTGCAAGATTGTGTATCACGACAATACATCGAGCATCCTTATAGACACCATACGGACGATATTTTGATGCTAAAAGTCTGCGGGAAGTGCATTAAGTATGTCAGCCATGACACGTCAAGCAATGGTCTAAGTTATAACAAGCAATGGAAAGGGAAGTGATACAAATAGGAGAACCAAAATTCAAATTAATTACAACAACATATCCCAATTCCTCTAAAGAGCCTCCCGCCTAAGAGGGGTAGGGGGGGGGGGGGGGTTCAGATTGCACGCAGCATTACACCGGTGATAGCATGGAAGTTGTTCCCCCTAATGAATTGCAATGCCTATCTACTACTGTACAATAGATGAGAACTGTAGCTAAAGCTAACTAGAGTAGGTAAACTTAAGTACTCCCGTATATGGTGTTTTGTATGCTACAAAGAGATCTAGCCTCTAGTGTTCACGTCTAGAGGATGTTCGGCTGCAGCTTTTTTTGGTAGCTTTTAAGTGCGCTTTTGCAAAAAAGGCTTGCACTTGGAGCTTTTTTGTTATGAAGGTCGCCAATCTTAGCCAAACACCCTCTGAGTAGAGACAAAAACTATTATTTCTTCAATGAACTGTTATATTATCTCATTAGGTTAAAGTCAAAAGTTTACTTACTGAAAATTTCATTGCCGTATAAATAGTAAAAACTTAATACGGTAAGGCCAATGCACCAGCCAGCCACCGCACAGTGTTTGCTTAAAGGCTTCCCTGAGGTAAATAATAATAACCTTACTTCCGCTCGTTACTGATGTAATTCTCCTAACTAAAGCCCATTTATTAGTGAAGTATTCAAGGCATTTCAGCTACTGTAAAGAAAAGGTGAGTTTGTTATTAATAACTCTTACGGAGTAATATTTATAATAATTTGGTGTTCATTCTGGGCATGGGAGGTTCTCATCATATCTATATTAAATCCTTAATTTTGCAATGGACCAATGGTTGATACATTAAAGTAAAACACCGAATGTGTATTAACAATTTTTTTATGAAGAAGTAGATCAGCTAAGTCACGTACACCGGAACCAGACCAGCATGCCAATCATTAGCGAGGAACAAGCATTTCTCCCCAAAAGTGAAGCCACCTAATGGAAGCACCAAAGGAGCTTCACAGGCTGCGTGACAAAGTAAGGTGAACCGAAACTGCTTGCAAAAAAAGGAGACTCAAGAGTTATCATTCTTGTCCCCTTATCTTAAGATTATCATACAAACAAAAGCATTTACCTGGTTATCACCGAAAGCACCATGAATATCTCCATAAGGTGTTCCAGGGCGGTGATAAGAAGGATGGTCCACAAATACCTAAGGCAGCAGATGCAGTTGGTTCTTTCAGATTGAAATATATATACTGAAAGACAATTCTAAGAGATAAAACTCTTACTGATTCAAATAAGGAAAGCTGTATAAGCTAAATGAGGAGGGGGGGGGGGGTTAATGAACTGATGTCTACATCATTTTGTTGAAAACCTAATAACATTCTAATGCTTAGTGAATGTAATGTATTGCATCTGAAACGTAAGAACACCAGATCATTCTGACCCTCAGTAAAATACCAATCAAAACAATTTATAAATGTGAAGCACCGTCACTGAGAGATGAGCGAGAGGATGTATAGCTACCACAAAGACGTTCTTACCCAATCAACACCTGCCCTGTACTCATGGAAGTAAGAAACTTCCTGGACATCCCCAAAACAATAAATCTTAATCTTTGTCTTAAGGTCAACTGCATTAGCAAACTTTTTATCTGAAGGACTACCATTCTGATATCTTGGACAAACAACCATTACGCGATGACCACGTTGAGCGAGAGCAATAGGTAGAGACCCACAAACATCTCCTAAGCCCCCTGTCTTACAATAAGGAGCTGCCTCTGAGGTAACAAAGACAATATTGTAGGTTACTTTGGTTACAATTTCGTCTCCTCCTTCTACATCCTCAACAATATGATCTTTAACATTAGCACCATTATTTTCACTGATCAAGAGTTTGTCCAAACCTGAAGTAAAGTGTAATAACTTGAGTTTGGGTTACTTAATAAAACATTGAAACTAATACTAAAACTATCAACAGATGTTATATATCACTTAAAAATCATGCTTAACAAATTTCCTTAAGTCTAGCTACAAATTTAATATATAGATATGATATCCCATACAACATATACAAATGTATACAAGTTAAAATAACGAAATTAGAAACATTACCAGATGGAGGAATGAGGTGAAAGCCAACAACAGAACCAGAATCATCCATCTCTGCACCCAAGACAAGACCCTTATCATAATTTTCAGAGTCTTTATTACCAAACACATCTCCACCAAGATTCTGCTTTGCAAACAACCTCTTCACACAAACAGACTTGTCCATTCTTCTCCTTCTCTGCCTCCACATACCCATTTGCCTCAAGTTTCTACTCTGCACATAATATTCATTGAAGTTGGAGTCATGGTGATTTGCGAGAGTTGCTGAAGTTTGGAGAGTTGCCATTGAAGGCTGTGAAAAAGGAAGAGGGGTGGGTTGGAAATGGTGTGGCAAAGAGAGAGTGAGAGAGACACGTAAGGGATCGTTTATGGACAATAGTTTTGGGACAGACTAAAAGGAAATATAGAAATAGAAAGAAAAAGACATCAGTAATACCCGAGCAAGAGTGTTTAAAGGATCGTTTATGGACAATAGTGTGGAAAGGCACTCGTTAATATCGATTCGTACCTTCAACAAATTAATACTCCCTTCCATAAAAAAAAAATAACTTTCTAAAACATTTATACGAAATAAGAAACATTAAAACATTTTCATAATATGCTCTACACCCTCATTTAACTACATAAATATCAATAAACACTTTGGATCATTCGTATGTTTTTTTTATAGAAAAATGACTAAAACATCACTATAAAAATGTTTAAAATGTCGAAAAATTACGAGTTGTACCAAAAAAACGTATAAGTGACCCAAAATATACATAATATCCAACATTAACGATCCGTTACGTGTCTCTTATTAAAATATAAACCGTAAGTAGCAAGAAATGGGCAGAACCGAAACTATTGTCGTAATTTGTGTACTTGGATCTGGGGACAGAATTTAAAGCACGGAATTCTATAAAATCTGGGGTGTTGCAACTCACAACTCATTGACTTATTAATATATTTCATTGTTATAGTTGATACCGTCATTATAAAAATTGATCCCGAAACAATGTACATTTTATGTGATGAAATTAATGAAAAAATAAATAATAAAATAACTGAATGAAAACTTTCAAAATATAAATGCACGAAAGAAAATATTTAAAATATTAAAGAACAAAATAAAAAGTTCATAATAAAACATAAGTGACGAACCTATTTTTTCCCTAAATTTTGTCCATACAAAGGTATGCAAGTTTGTAATTATGAAAATGAATTTTCACAATTTTTGTATATTAATTATAAAAGTGACAAACATATATCTTAATTTTAATAAAAGATAATAATTACTAGTAGAAAAAAAGAGTATGACATAAAGTATATTCGATTATTAGATGTCGGTAAATTGACGTTGTTATGGGTAGATAAATTTAAGAGTTAAGAAGTTGCCAGATGGTTTTGTTGCTAGTCAGTTGTCACGGTTTGTGTCTGTAATGGATGCAAGTTGGATGATCAACCCCTCCCCAGCCATCCATCCTCTCCCACACCTTTTGTTTTCGTTTTTCTTCTTTAAATTGTAACACTATATATATTCAAGCCGACCTCAATCTATAGCATATCGTTAAGGCATCGACCATCTACAACTCTAGATCGGCTGTTATTAGGTTGGGTTATTCGAAATTCGCTTTGTGTTATAGAGTTAAAAGATAATTAATATAAGTTTTAAATCGTATTTTAGTGAGTGTGAAAAGTTAAATGAGGTAAGTGTGAAATAAAATCGAGGTTTGAAGTAGATCTTGGTTGGGTTTAGTTTTGGACACGTATAAAAGGTTTGAAATAATTTTGATCATACATGTTTGTTATCGAGTCACTTTCTGATAGTCTGTATTTCATTTTATCTCATTTAATCGCATATTTTTATAAAAGTTATCTTGGTTGCTACCGTTGGCAGAATGTCAGTTTAATTTTGACTATAATTAAGGGTAAATTTTTCAAACACGTAAGACATTTACATGAATGTCACATGTTATAAATTTTTCAAATTTAACTTAAATTATGACGGGTGTAGCAACTAAGACTATTTTTGTAAAGATAAGTAATCAGACGGAACAAAATGAAACATGCATGATCAAAAGTTGACACGGTTCCATATATATATGCAAAAGGCATCAAACATCACTCATGTTTCACTGAATTAACCATTCACTCATTCATGTTTCATATAGTCTCATTTACTCACTCATCTTCCAAAAACGGTTTAAAGTGGTTATTTCGTCCATTTTTGTCTCTCGATGACTTTTTGGAAGGCAAAATAGTCATTTCACATATATTGTTTTTAAAAACAAAAAACCGAAAAGGAGTAAAATTATAATTATGCCCCTATTTGTGAGTGTAGTAGTTAAGGAAGTTTTAAGGATGGACAAAATAGTCATTTCAAATTTTTATATATGAAAAATAGATGTAAAATGACTATTTTGCCATTAAAAAAGTTAATGGTGACCGAAATACTTGACTAACCAATTGAAATCGTTTTTGAAAGATGGGTGAGTTAATGAAATCATATAAAACATGAGTGAGTAAATGATGAAAAAAATAAAACAAGGTGATAGTTGATACATTTTGCCCTTATATATTGGTGTATTGGTGTTGATCAATCAAAGTAATAGTAGTAATGCTCCTGGTAGAGGCTTGCACACCACTTCTCATTATTTGTTTTGATTTTGATCATACATTTTTTTATTTTGTCTCATTTGATTAAAATATATTTGAGTGTGCACGGTTCGTCGAGTGTGCACACCCCTACTCACTACTTCGATTACTATTACCAACAATTTTTTTACCAAGACTTTCACACCTAATACGCACTCGACGAACTAGCTATCGTCCATAATAATGCTCGCACCTTTTCATATTATTTTCTCTCAATATTTCTTTAAATTTAAAGAATTCATACTTTTTTTAATATTAATCTTTCGTTTATTTTTTACTAGATGTTTTTGTGTACAATTTAACCTGTACCAGTTTGGTTATCTAATATTGTAATATATGTTATCGATTATTTTTTACATGAACATATGCTAGTAACTTAAACTGCTGTGTAATTCAATAAAAATCAACAACAGGAAACAACTGTGTAACTTAAAGATCGAAGATCAAAATGACAGTTTCATGGCATACAGTGAGCTTTGGTAAAGCACTCACTAGTCTTGATCAAATAATACGTATACTTCTCGAACGGATATACTCAGGTACTCGTCACACGCTTACCAGGAAACCTCGAATTGACTCAATAGACAATAACAAACAAAATACAAACAGTGTTGTACATACTGTCATTTAATTTGATCAGGCTAAATTCCCCATCCTATTTTCATGTATTATAACACATTTCAACTTAGTAAAATGCAGTTCTACATCTTCCATATCCTTTACACACATGGTAATCTTCTGAATCATTTGAAACTTCAACTGTCAATCTTCATTGATAGAACTCAAGTAATGTATTTCCATCATCTGCAAGACTTTAGCATTGTTCAATACATACTCAACCATATCAAGCTCATTCAATCTTCCGATTCCTTTAATTGTCATCTTTTTAAGAGATAACAACAGACATGTAGGCACATGCTTCGGCTCCATCCAAACAATGTCATTCTCACGAAGTTGGCTACTCGTCTGATTACAAAAAATAATTTTTGTTTTAAAAGGAAAAATGGGTGCAGGACATGTACAATTAAAGATAATATGTAAATAACTTACCTTTTCCAAGTGAACATCTTGAAGGTTGTTTGAGTTCTCCATAAAACTTCTGAGCATTTTCAATTCAAGGAACTCAGAGCGAATAACCAAAATGGTCAAATTTTGAAACGGAACATTTAGATCACATCTCACAGGCTGCAGAATTGACGAGAAATAGACAAATGAATAAAAAATCCACGATAATTGTTCGAGTTAATTTCCATGATATTGAATAACTCCACATATGTTATACTACTATGAGACAAATAAGAACAAAAATCACAACTAAACATCTTATGAATTAAAAAATGAGTAATAAATAACTGAGAAAGTTACCTTTGGAAATTGAAAATGGCATTGAAAGATTTCTACATTAAAAAGACTAAGGATAACTCTTGGCAAAGGATCAGAATTTTGATGAAGAGCTTGATCTGATTTGAAAATCAAACTACTAATACAAGCATTTGATAGGTAAGAAAGGCCAGTTTCTACAAGAAACTCTTTCATTTTTCTACCATGGAGGGAGAGGTACTTTAGTATTGGAGTATCTAAAGCAATCTTAACGGGTTCAAGATACCATCTGAGATAAATCTTTAGTAATGTAGCTGAAGATATCGCAAATGTAGTTACATCAAGAACACGACCAATGTCAAGATGCAAATATTCAAGAGCTGAGCATCCAGAGATAAAACTGTGCAACCATTTGTTCGTAGAAGTACGTCGAGTTTCCAAATGAAATGTCTTCAGACTTGGAAGGCATGGTGCCCTACCGGGACACACATATGAAAAGCATGTCACCTGGATTTTCAAGGTTACTAATGTTTTGCTATTGAAATGAAAAAAAGGCAAATCTAATTCATCATTGAACGCCATATCGAGACTTTCTACGTTCCTGGACATTACAGTAGTAATCCAATTAGTAATGTCATGTTCATTACAGCCTCTTTCGTGGCAAAACAACTGCATTTCCTTAATTCTAGAAGCCTTGAGAAGTTGTAATACTTTATTCGCAAATTGCATCTTTCGAGGGACTCCATCACTAGGATGAACTTCCGACAAATTGTCCAAGCGAACCTTATCGACAGAAGTCCACAAGTAATACCACCGTCTTGATAGGATAGTCGTCGCAACAACTTCTTTTGTTGATCGGATAAATTGTTTATTGTTGTTTTAGCTAAAGGGCTTTCCATAAACCTAACAGATCTACTCTCCATTGGCCAAAACTAAGAAGGAATTCCAGGATTTTATAGTTGATATGAGGCCTCTAAAATGTGGGGAAGTGGAAGAAGCAGGGGAATTAAATGCGAAATATGAAGAGATTATGCAAACCCCAATAAAGGGGAAGTTCAATGGACTTCAATTTTACCCAATAAAATTGAAATGAAATTGCAGTAAAGATCTATAGACAAACGCAATCTAGTAAGTTAAAAACTGTAATCTTCCTTTCGATATATATGTCGCAGGGTGGAAGTCAAAGACTGATAAATACGCCAATAATGATGGTCTAGGGGCTATTACGTCACCTCTATTTATTCAATGCACACTTACCAAATACTTTTTTCAATTCAAAAAAAATATTTTTCTAGACATTTCAACAATATCGAAAAAAAAATGTATTTTTACATAAACCAATGTACAATGTACCGATTTTTCCTTTAATATTCCTATTTGCATAGAGTAACTCAAACAAAATAATGATTGCATCATATAGTTAAATGATACTCCCTCCGTTTCTTTTTATTTGATTGTTTGAGCATTTTTTCCATGTTTCTTTTTATTTGATTGTTTACAATTTCAATGCAACTTTTTACAATTCTAATGCACCTTTTTACAATTCCAATACACCTTTTTACAATCTCAATGTAATTTTTCATAATCTCTTAATAAAGTATTTTTTCCCCAAACAATCAAATAAAAAGAAACGGAGGGAGTAATTGAATTATTAATGATTGCTTTATAGGTGTATAGATGAAAAGTGTGAATGTAATGATTTATTTATTAATTTGTGTGAAATGTGTAAAAAGACATTTTTTTTGGATTGGATGAAATAGCGTCTACCGGCAATAATAGTGCTCCCATACTTTCAGATTCCCTTTTCTTGTTACGTCTATATTTTTAACTGATCTTTAGATATTACCCCTTCCTTTATTGTTATAATAATTTTCTAGCAAAGTATCAATACAACTTTACATAAAAGTCTTTAAGTTACTAATAGTTATTAATGAGTTAAGATTAATTGATGATATTGATATTTTTTGAACTATGGAGTAGTTATTAAAAGGAGTATCACTAACATGGTCAATATTAACATGATAAAACCTGCATTGAAATAATACGAAAACGATTAATTTGAAATACTAATATTTTGGCACGATCAATGTTTGTGCATAATCAAATGACGGAGAAACTTACCTATTTACAATGAAATTATGATTAGTAGTTACTCTTTATGTTGATTAATAAAAATAGAGCATGTGGTTAGCTTAGATGTTATTCACCAAACAGTTTTGACCTTCCTAGTATATATAATGAAGATATAAACATTTCACATAAAATCTATTTTGATGAGGAATTGAAAAATTAGAAGTGGAGTCATACAAATTTTATCATTTTTGAAATGGAGAGAACTTCTCATCCAATAAATTTATGTCAATTCAAATTTCAAGCTAGTCACATAATAAAAGAATTTTATTATTTTGCCATATATATATAAAACTAAGGAGGGAAAGGAGGTATTCGTTAATCAATCACACAAAAAAAACTCAGTTCAAAATAGCATAATTTAAGGTAAATATAAACATAAATTCCTATAATCATAGGATGAACAACTCTACCAAATTAACCAAATTTATGCCTCCATAAATTATCTCCAAATAAAGCTGGGTCATCACCACTTGGATCAAGGCCCTCATAGCCCAAAGGTGAGTTCCCACTGGGCCCCAGATTATTCTTGTATACTTTTGCAATTGGGCTTTTATGGGCCTGATAAACATTCGTACCACCCGAACTGGTGGATTCAGAGCCCAAACTCAACCCAGCCCCTTTCTTTGTTGATGGGTTCCATTGAGGCCCATTTGGAGTGTCATGTCTTATTGGGCCTTGGCTCCTAACCTTAGCTTTAGCAGATTTTGTTGGAGCCATATAACTAGGGACATTATCCCCTGAGAGACGATTTCTTAAAGGCTGTCTAGAATTAAATGGGCTTAACTGGACCGAGTCAGCACTGTGTCGGCCCATGTAAAGATCTTCAAAGCCCAATGTTGGTGCTCTAGAGTCAATCTCAACCGTCCTTTCTGAGGTATCATCTGTAGTAGCTAATGTCACATATGAGTCATCTCTAGGCACCATCGCTTTCCGACCGTGCCGCGACTGAGCCGACATCCACCGCTCTAGCCAATTCCATCCCCATTGCGTCTTCTCCGACTCACGGATTGTATATCCTCCATAATCACTCATATCAGGATTTAAAAGTTGTTGTTGCTGCCATATGTGTCACAATAGTTATAAGGGCAAGAAATGCTTCAAAAGGTTTTCTTATGATACACTCTTATAGTCTATCATAAGAAAATTATTGTTACTAATACTAAAAAGAATAATCCAATAAATGAACTATATTTGATTACCTTGTATGCAAGAGCATAGGCCATAGCTGTTTCTCTATTAAGATCTGCATCTGCATCACTTTTTCTCATGTAACTTCCCCTGGTGATATCATTATTCATGTCTTGGTATCTCTTTTGTTGATGATCCATTTCAATTGTCCTTGCAATGGCGCGAACAGGGCTTCGTCGACCCCTTTTCTCTTGAAGCATAAGGAGATTTCTTTCTTCTTCTTCCAACTTGTTTTGGAGGTTGTCATGTGTCAATTGAAGACGTCGAGCTCTTACTCTGGCTTGAACTCGAACTAATGCTTGCATGCACCTCATGGTCATATGTGCTTGCTTTCGCACATAGTGACCTCTTACTAGTGCTTGAAGCCTCACTAGTCCCTTCAGAGCTCTCAACGCCCTCCTTGCCTACAACGAACCATTTGTTTCGATAAATACAATTAAAATGAGAGATCAGCCAAATCAAAAGGGAGTAAACACGTGGCTATAATTATAAAGTTTAGCGAATGAATGATCGTATGGACATACCAGATAACCCCTGTAATGTGATTGTATGATCGTTGCAGCATTATCTTCCTTTGAATAATGTCCATAACCGGCTAATCTGACAACTTCTGCGGCAGCTAGAGCAGCTGCATTGGCAGCTTCAGCTGCCGCGGCAGTTGCAATAGCAACTGCATTAGCATGGGATTGATGTTGAGTGATAGGAGATGCAATATAACTTTTGACATTGTTATTTGTCATCTCTGAAGAACTTCCCATTGGAAAATGCTCAACTGATACAACTTCTGGTGCTTCCAATTGCCCATTTTCTGTCTTCTCTTTCTGCACATTCTACAAGAGTTCATCATTTTGGTGAAAAATCGCCGTCAATTGTTCATGAACTTTGGTAAAGCTAAAGGGGAAGGTGAGGTCGATGTTGTCCTTACAATCTTTAGTTAGGTCAATGAGTTTTACACTCCGTTAATATTAATACATACTCCCCTTTTTCATATTAGCACTCCATTTGAATTTTGATATGAATAATCTTGTAAAGACACGTGTCAGTTTCTTTACAAATGTGTAATTACTAATGATTAAGCTTGTAAAGACACGTGTCAGTCGAAATAATTTACTCCATATCACGAAAATGGAGTAGTATACTGATATGTCGCCATTTCTTGAAGGAAAAATGTCAAAAGATAAGTCAACTATCGAAAAAGAAAATGAAACCATCAAAACAACCAAAGATGGTGGATGCTAGAGATATCATGATTGAGATCTAAGTTGAGCAACACATGGTTTTCTTAGAGGATGATGTGATGGCTTCAATGGCACTTTGTAGTGATAGCAATAACTCACTAAAATTGCTTTTTCTTCTTTTATGGGGACCATATTATAAATTAAATAAAAAAGATTAATTCAAATAAATGGGTTGTTGTAACGTAGGTTTACTGATCAATTTGCCAATATTATCGCATTAATTACAATAATTAGGAGATGCAATAATCTATCCTTTGGTCATGATGGCTAACCTACTTAAAGAACGTCAATAATGATGTAAGAAACTAAAAATGCTAATTTCCCTCCTTTTAATTCGAACCAACTTAAGTCGAAATACAAATTTTGTAATCATAATTAATGGCTATAATTTTTTAATTCAGTTACTCTCTAAAGGATCATTATATTTACTTATTTTAGCAGAAATTTGAATTTTGTATGACTTTTCTATATCTTTAATTTTTTCATTATTACAATTCAAAATTCATACATCAAACAAACACCGATATTCATATCGATTTGAGTAATAAAAAAACACCCCTCACACACATACATAGTTTACTCCATGCAAACTACAATGAAGCAAGATAATCAAACACAAAATCGAGTTAACATATATATTTGTTCCTTAATATAACATATATAAGATCTATGAAGATGATGCAACTAAGTTATGAAACAATCACTAAGTAAAAAAGAAGGGGCGGGGCGGGAGGGCGAGGTTGATGATCAACCCGAAAAAGATAATGAAAAGTACGGATGTGTGGAATTTATACCTTCTTCTCCGATGAGTTCTTGGAGGAGTTCCTGAAAGCTTTCTTAACTGAGAGAAACCAACCACCTCCTTTTTTTCCCATTATGTGAGATGAACAATTCAAAGAAAAGGCCAAATACTTAAGATATAATAAAAACTCTAGTATGATATTGGAGTCTCGAATGTGATCTATGTATTTAGTATAAACAAATAAAAAAAGCAAGCATATATAAATATATGGTTAGTTGTTAATGAATAAATTAGACAAGACACATTGGTTTTAATTTCTTTGTTGAAAGGTGAAATGTATGCATTGAGAGAGTTGAGAAAGAAAGAGATATATTATCTATCTGTGATGTGGGGTGGGGTGGGGGGGGGGGGGTGGGGTGGGGTGGGGTGGGGTGGGGGCCTAGGGTGGGGGTGGATTAAGTGCACACCCGCGAGTTTGCCGTTGGTATTTAACAAGGTCACGGGGGGTTATATAGTAAGGTGTAGAGTGAGTGAGGTTGTTTGGGTATTTATAAGACACAGTTGGCATTATAAAATGGGAGCGTGACTAAAGTTTCGGTCTACCCTCATTAACAGGGCTTTTACTTAGCTGCCCTTTTGATGGAAAACGTAAATGTTGTACTCCCTCCTCCAAATGTTCTACATCTTTCCATACCCCGATTCGGGGTTTTATTGTCCAATAGTGAGAGATTGGTCCTGCTAAAGATCCGGTAATTTGGAACCTGTTCGTTACTTGATTAGGAAAATCGGATCCGTTATATGTTCGTATATTTATCGAGCGATATTCGAGTAATTTCTTTTACTCGATAGTTATCAGCTATGGAGGAAAGTTGCTCGTTTATTTTTGATGTTATATATTTATTATTATCTTTTATATTATATATATTGTGTATATTTTTCTAAAAAAAGTATGCGGGTAAAAATTACATGTTAAAACTTACTAAGTCGGTAAAACCCAGGACGGGAGCCGAGTAACGACCCGGGTTTTCAGAGAGCGTCAACCGGACTAGGTTCGAGTAGGAAGTTTGCTGCTCGGCTCGTTATTATCGCGTAATTACCTGGCTTGGTAATGATGGAACCCGAATGTTATACAAATGAAGAAAAAATATGCAAATTTTGTGGAGGTGACCAGTTTTACACTAGTATAAAAACATACTTAGACATCGCTAAAAAAAGGGTCATGGACAGCAAAAAGAACGCTATTATGTAGACTGCGCTTCATGCGTCGTCCAACTAAATAACTTATTAAAAAATAATGAATTACTCGTCCAAGTAAATAACTTAGATGGCGTTCAAAGCAAATGATTTCCTAGTGGACTTAGAGCGCGGTCCAAGTGCCTCTTGGGTAATGCTTTTGTTGAAGTTTTGCCCATATTGGTGTTATACTTCAAGTGTCTTTTTGTAATAGTGTCCTTCTTTTTATTTTGGGATGACTTTACATAACAATTGTGCACTTTCTACTTTTTTGGAATTTGAGTTAGGCGAAGCAGTCAGTTGCGCTTATATACTCCCTCCGTCACTACAAATGATTGGTACATTTTGAATTTTGTGGTCAAACTTTAATAATTTTGATCAAGAAATAAATTTCATTAAACGATAAGAAATAATATAGTCATGTGTGATCTTGTTAGATTCGTCTCAATATATATTTTTGAAATATCAACTTTTATAACATTTTCACATGTAGAATAAAAGATATTTACGTGTTAAATCTATTTTGTTGACTATAAAAGTCAAAATATATCAATCATTTAAGGATGGGGAGTAATATAAGTACGATGAATATATGACCACTCGCTCAACACCTGAGGCTAACTTCAAATAATGGTTCCATATAGTGGGGGTGGGGGTAGTAGGAGTGCACATGCATTCGAACAAATTGCTTGTGTTTCATGGGATTTTCAGGAATGTAGAGTGATGTTCAATAATATTATTGAAGATCCAACTAAAATTATTAATCAAATCATATTGGCTTTGGAGTAAAGACAGGTTCAAATAAGTGAAGAACAAGAAGCTTTGAACTAAAAGAAGCCAATTTCGTGATATGTAAATACTAACATCAATGGTGCATGGCTCAAAGATACATGAAGTTAACAGATTGTGATAGTTGCTCAGGATTTCTTACGAGTATATTCTTTTATCGCAAATTACAAAAATATGATCATGCTTTATATATAATTAGTTATCGAAGCTTATTGCTAATCGTTCATGAAATTTCGATCACAAGAAATATTGTACTACTATAAAAATAACAAAAATGTTACTATTGTTGGCAAAATGGATCTTGTTATTTATATTTCTCGATTAAGCGGCAATTTGAAATTTAACTTGAATATATAAAGTGTGATGCAAATGCAATCATGCAAATAGTGTTTTATAAAGATTATGATTTATGATGATCGACCTAACATTGAGCTGTACCAGGGTCCAGGGTCCAGGCTACTCTCTTTCTCTGGGCCGATGACTCTTTGTAAATAGAACTTTAGCCCGTATAGAGCAAGTGTTGCTTGGCCCAATTAGTAACTAAGGTCCTGCTGTAGAGCCTACTTCTGTTTATGATTCAACTTAATATTGCTTTATGTATAAGGATTAAGGTGTACTGATGGTCGCTGGACATTCACGTTTAAAAGTGTGAAACAGTTAAATTGTCATAATAACGATTTCCAATCATTTTTATCTTGAAGTATAAAAATGATTTAAATTGCATAATAAGTATCGTGAAGATGTAAGGACGTTGGTAGTGAGCACGTTATATTATCATTTAAGTTATATTCCGATAATTGGACATCCACATTTATAATACTACTTAGGGATGTATATATTTAGAGGTAATGAAATGAAGGTCGCAAATCAATATACCTATTAATTATTATATTTTGGCCTACTTCTTTTGAGCTTTGGGCTTTTGGTCTTGGTAGTTGATATTGTTAATTATTTTTAAATGATAATCTTATCAATTAAAAAAAAAAAGTAATGATATCCAATCTAATTCCATTCCATCCCATATATGCTTACTAAACACAATAGTAAAAGTTGGATTTTGTAGATCCTAATTAAAGTTCTTGTTTTTTTTTTTATGATACTATTAATGATCACAAGCACAACACTTTTATATTGATCTTTTCTAAGTTTAATAAATACTTTTTGTGGAACTTTTAATAAAAGAATTGTACTAATTAAGAACCTTAGAGAACCCATAAAACACTTAAAATCCTTCTATGCTCTATAATAAGGTGTACAAATTAAAAAATGTGAAATTTCAGTCTTCTTATCCACGCATGGCTCACCAAAATGTTTCAGGATCTACTACTTGTACAGTCTTAAGTTTGCACTCCTCCAAACTCATTTTATATTTGACTCAACTATTGCCTATTTGCGTGTATGTTCTACCTTCTTCTTTATTAACTTCTCTCTCTCCTTCATATTTGCGAATATGCACAAAAATCACAATACAAATATACAATAGACGGGCTGAGTAATATTGGAACATGAATGATGTATTTGGCACAAAAATAAACGTCAATAATAAATATGATAAATAAATCAAATATCAGTGATATCCGATATCATTTGCCCTTTAAACAATTACTACTACTAGTTTACATAAAAGCACTAACAATATAAATGGGACCTTTTATCAAAAATTGAAAAAAGAAAAATGTGATGACTTTAATCATCAAATATTTGGAAGTGATTGCGTGTATGAATTATAGTACTATCAATTTTTGGATAACTTTTACAGAAACCCCCCCATAGAATCATCTCTGGATTCTCTCATTTCCTTGTCCTAAATTACCCCCACTCTTATTCTTCATTTCTGTTTTAAGATTCTCTTTTACCACACAGAATTATTACATTACTTCAAAGCCCAATCCCAATTTCCACCCTGTTCCTCTTAGAAAACTCCTTCATAATAATTGATTTCCAATAAAAATATATTTCCATTTTCTGAAAAATCCATCTCTAGAAAATAAAAATCTAATCTTTACAACAAAGTTTCCAAAACCCATGTCCCAATTTCACTTGTAGCCCATAAAAATCAAACCTTTATTGAAGTTCAATTAAATTCAATTTGGCCATGGCTGCTGCTTTGAGGTCAAAATCATCAAGAAAGTCAGCGTTTTTAGCTGTTTCACAGTTCAGATACTTTATACTAAATCATACCCAAGCTGGTAAATTGGATGGTATTTTTCAGTTTTCGAGATTTAGCTCAACCCCATCAAGACCCTTTTCAGTTTGTCCCCAATTGGATACAAAATCTTTGAAAAATCAATCATATTTTCCTGATTTTGATGGGAAAAGTAGGAATATTGAGCTTTCTTCGTCATCTGGGGACCCTCCTGAGGTGTGGCAGCCTCCTGGAGGGTTAAAGGTTGTACCTTTGCAAGATGGTAATGGTCCTAGCACTGGTGATGGGAACGGCTCGGGACCGGACTCGAAAGGAGGGGGATTTGGTGGCTCCAGTCTTGGCTCTAAATTCCCAACACCAAAAGAGATCAGCAAAGGGTTGGATAAGTTTGTAATTGGACAGGAGAGAGCTAAAAAGGTTGTATACTGAACAAGTTTCTACCTCCAATTCAATTTAATTGATGTTTTTGGGTTTTCCATATCAGTTACTGTTTAGTTATGTTATGAAAAATTACAACAAAATAATATCTGAACTTCTCTTAAAGATAAATCCAATGTTATCAAATTTGTTTTTATTAGGATAATAAATGATAACAGTTGCTAGAATATAGGGATTGTAGAAACCAGTGCTCCCAACTTTTCTTGTTTTTTAGCTCATATTGATTGGGTTTTGCAATCTTTAGGTCCTTGCTGTAGCTGTTTACAATCACTACAAGAGAATATATAACGATGCTTGCCAGAAATGGTTAGTTCTGGACCTTTTGGATCGATATTATGTTTGTTGTTGCAAATCTATTGTGTGGTTTGCTGATATTTTTGTTAAGGCCTAGTAGAAACCTGAATAATCTTTTCAGCTATACGCAAATTGCACTGCACGTAATGAAGTTTGAGTTTTTGTTCATATTAGTTGAAGTGTTATCCGGATAATAAATCGTTCTGTGTCCTCACAGCTAGGACAATGCTAGGCCACCTTTCCTTCTGTTTCCCAATGGGATGTTTTCAAGTATGTAACTTGTAATACCTTGAGTGTAGGTCTTCGGGAAACTCGGGGTCTGAGAAGACAGATGGTGGTGATAGTGAAACTGTAGAACTTGAAAAAAGTAACATTCTTTTGATGGGACCAACAGGTTCAGGTATGAGTTGATTACTTGCTGAGCTTGTTGCTGTCTTTTCCAGGCTGTGAGATCAAGCCAATATGGTTACTGTTAGTTATTAACTTATTATCAGTCATCATGCTACCTTAATCTGTTAAACATTTATGATAAATCTCTTTTTTGCCTTTCGAATTATATACTTATTTATATGACTGTATAAGATAATATTAGAATGACCTTTTATAATTACCATGATAATGCGACGGTTTGTCAATGATTCAACTATAATATTTAAGTAAGCTTAGTGTATTTGTTTTCCATATAGTATTAGAGTGTCTCGATCTTCCATAGGCTAAGCATTTGATCTTTTATCAGTCTGCTGTTCAATTTTGATTACTGGATGCAAGGGGAAATTTTTCTTTAATGATCATTTGAGTTATGTCTCTTATGATGTTGGTTCACTTGTGCACTCTAATGCACAGGAAAGACATTGCTTGCAAAAAGTTTAGCACGGCTGGTTAATGTTCCCTTTGTAATTGCTGATGCTACCACACTTACTCAGGCATGTTTAAGTTAAAGAATTCGTTTTTCCTTGTTTTGGCCTTTCCGTAGACTTATGAATTACTGACCATGTAAATATATTGCTGAAGGCAGGCAGGCTATGTTGGGGAAGATGTGGAATCCATTTTATACAAACTCTTAGTGGTGAATCTCATGAGCCTTTTCCTTGGACTATGCTCTTAAACTTCTAATTGCTTCACCGGATAGTTTACAACCTGTCTTTATACTTCCATATTATCTGCTGGATTATTGGAGATTTTTAAATGTTTGTGCCAGTTGATCTTTTCTTAAACACTGTAGATTTTTATTTATAGTCAATATTTTTGCTGTAATATTTTCCAGGTTGTTGTTGCTTATCCAATGATCTTGGACTATAACTATGATCTATGTTAATTACAATACTCACTATCACCTTGATGTGTAAGATCCCGTATATTGGTCTTGGTCAGTTTGCCCAGATCAAGACCTGGGCTTGCACCTTTCGAGTCTAGTAGCCACAATATAAATTCTTCTCAAATGCACTTTTTACGCTTTAATGATTACATACACTCATTTATTCTCTGAATATTTTGATGGGCCTGGCTTTGTTATAAATGGTTTCCTTTGTGGATTGACAACTAACTGTTATTTCAGGTTGCCGACTTCAATGTTGCAGCTGCTCAGCAGGGAATAGTATATATTGATGAAGTTGATAAGATAACAAAAAAGGTGATCTAGTATATAGTATATGAAGATAGTTATCTTACATCGCCTATGCTATAGTATTATAAAATGATATATTCTTCTGTCTAACATCTTCGGGTTCACTTGCAGGCTGAGAGCCTCAACATTAGCAGAGATGTATCAGGGGAGGGTGTCCAGCAGGCATTGTTGAAGATGCTTGAAGGCACTGTAAGTGCTTTTATCTACTGTTTATACTTATTCTCTTTATCAAATTTTACTGCAATGGATGATAATTGATAACTTAATAATTGGTGGAGGTTTTGTGCTAAAACAGTTGCATGCGCAACAATCCACCAATTTGCTGGCTCAGTTGTCGTTGAGTCCCATAAATCATGTTTTGCGACTAGGAGAATTACAGAATTTTCTCAGTGGTTTCACTGCTGAGGCTTGCTCTGGTGGTCCATCTTGAAAATTGAAAACGTCAATTAAAATAAATTGGATGGAATAAATTACACAAAACCAAACTTCTCTATTTTATCCTTCACAACATAGTAATTATTTCCTTGCAAAAAGGTGGTGTGAGGAAATGTTTGGTCTAATTCTTGTGGAAAAGTAGAATCTAATATTTGCACTTCTCCAGCTTCTATGTGTTGATCTTCTCTATATTTATAATAATTTGAGTTATAGGGCATCTGGTGCAAGTACTCTTAATTTCGTAAGCCTTAGAGATTGAGATGGCACTACTTTGATATTGAGCTAACAGTATATCAGTTTCAAATCTTATTTTGTTCTGAATAGATGCAGCTTTTGCATGCAGATTGTAAATGTTCCTGAGAAAGGGGCGCGGAAGCATCCAAGAGGGGATAATATCCAGGTAACAGTTAAAAATTCCAAATATTTGTTGTATTTGTTCCAGCCCCCTACCCTGAGTCTCTTCTTCTGCGATTACCTTTTCCTACCAATTTTTGTGAGTGCATTCCTCTGAGCACAATCGTATAACTATTCTGAATTACATGTTATATCTCAAACTGTTTTGTCTTGTTATAGATACATTTGTGCTCCCCTCCTGGATTATATCTTAATTATTTTTATTTACAGATTGACACCAAGGACATCCTGTTTATATGTGGAGGTGCTTTTATTGACTTGGAGAAGACAATTTCAGAAAGGTAATTGATAAGGAAAGAACATTAATATCAATTGGAACAATAAAACCATCTAAAAATTTACAACCTCTGAATAATGCTCTCAGACGCCAAGATTCATCCATTGGATTTGGTGCCCCTGTCCGTGCAAATATGAGAGTGGGCAGTATGATTGAGGCTACAGTGACCTCATCTTTATTAGAGACTGTAAGTACAATGTTATAATTGACTACTGGACCTATTGTTTCCATTCACCTGCCAAAGTTCTTTATATTGTTTCCGTTACACTTGTACTATAATTATTATATATTCTGGAGGAGATGACATACTCATTTTTCTGGTGTGATCGTTATACTAAATTCATTATATGACTCTAAAGTAAGTAAGGAATTGTTCAGATACGAGTTACGCTGAAATTGCTGATATATAGTATTTTGTGGAGCCTTTCCAACTAAAAATATTGATTTCAGATAAAATATTGGTTTCATAATTGTAAAATATTTTCTATTGCAGGTAGAAAGTAGTGATTTAATTGCATATGGTTTGATCCCTGAGTTCGTTGGACGATTTCCAATTCTCGTTAGTTTGTCAGCTCTAACAGAGGATCAACTGGTGCAGGTGACTAAAAAAAATTTGATCTTCCATTTATTATGTATTTCTTAACTTACATAGACATGTAACTAAGGAAGAAGGGAAGGGGTGAGCCTTTTTTTCTTATGTTCTTGAATAGAAACAGGAGTCGTGGAGTGAGGGAATCTCCAGCAGTTGGATTTATGTTCTTAGTATTATTGTTTTATCCCCTTAAATATTGATTCTCTCTGATATGAATTTCATCTATGATATCATGTGTGGCTCTGCAAATTTCCAAATTAAGGTTTTCTAAACATTCTACTTATAATTGTGCTATGAAGGTTCTAATGGAGCCAAAAAATGCGTTAGGAAAGCAGTACAAGAAGATGTTCGAAATGAATGGGGTAAGTTCTTTATTCGCTAATTTCAACCCACCTGAGTTAATAAAATGAGTGTATTGCTTACGTACAAGGGTTGGCCAATATGTGTCATCACATCCTGTTTCTTTCTTATGTACTATCTTTCTTGTTATCAGTCAAAGCTTCATTTCACCGACGATGCTCTGAGAGTGATAGCTAGGAAAGCAGTTTCTAAGAACACAGGTGCTCGTGGATTGAGATCTATATTGGAGACGATATTGATGGATGCAATGTATGAGGTATGGTGTGCGCATCTCTCTGCCTCTAGTCACTGCTTGGTGACGATATTTATCAGAGCCTAGGTTTCAGACTCTTTGGGAGTTGAGTCTTGTGTGGTTATGTGCCTAGGTCTAAGGTTTATGTGAAGTTGTCAGTATATTGAGTTGTGTTTCCGAGTCTAGACGCCGTTGACTGCTGAGTATTAGGAGTAGTTACACAAAAGATTGAGGTGTTTTGGGTTTGTTTACTATTTTTAATGATTTAATTACTAAAACGAGATTTTGAATAAAAATGATGTATTGTTTGAACTCCAAATCAAAGGTGCAATATTTCCAGTAATATTAAGAGTCCTCAGCAGTCATTCCGATTAATGTCTTCGGTGTCTTCAAGACTTATCAAATATTGTTGTCTTTTCAAAACTATCTTCCCGAGACTTGATTGTATTTTCTGATGTTATAATTTATGTGATTGTTTGTTCACCACGATGGATATTATTTCACTTATCAAATAAAGTCATTTTTACGTTGTCATCCATCGACTGGTGACTCTGATGTTCATGTTGCTGACGATCCTAACCTCGGGGGCGATCGACCTGGGGCGGGTCGTTACAATATTTCCTATTTCAAACTCTGTTCTTTTAATAAATAAATGAGCAGGGGGCAGGTGCTGTAATCTGGACTACTTTATACTTTCTCTTTCGCAGTACTTTTTTGTTTTATTTCTAGCCTTCTAGGCATGTTGTAAGTGTGCTCTTACTTTGTGCAGATACCTGATATAAGAACAGGGGAGGACATAATCGATGGAGTCATAGTTGATGAGGACTGTATCGGAGATAAGGGACGTGTTAGTGGAGCCAAAATTCTTTATGGCAAGGGCTCTTTGGACCGTCATCTGTTGCGCCACAAAGAGAATGACACTGAGGTATGTCCAGTATGCAAAACCTTCAAATACACACCATTTTTATGTTTTTAGATAAGATTTCTTCCAACACCATTCATTTGAACCCATAAGACTTGCACTAACCTCTAGAACGAGCTGTCTTTATTAAGTTGCTTAGATTACTGAGATTTTGTTTCCTAGTTAATATGGCCATTCAAATAAAAACGGTTGTAGTTAGTGTTGTTACATGTGGGTTTG
The DNA here is from genome assembly GCA_003412495.2 of Echium plantagineum. Lineage (NCBI taxonomy): Eukaryota > Viridiplantae > Streptophyta > Magnoliopsida > Boraginales > Boraginaceae > Echium > Echium plantagineum. Next base: position 15,753,429 of record CM016563.1, on the reverse strand, counting down.
CCCTTGGTAGAAGAAAGATTAAATGATGAAATATAAATTTGGTACCATGACAACGTTACAATTTCGCTAGTGCACTTTACTAATTTCTTCCGTCTCATGGTGTTATTGAACAGACAACAGAAGGGTTGGATGGAGAAGGCGAGGTAGAACAAGAACTCCCTTCCATAGTTGCGCTGTGAACTATTTATTTCTTACAAGGAGGTCAATCTCCACAGCTGCATCATGTACAGTATAAGTTCTCTCAGAACATTATCCAACCTATAAATATATGTAATAATATATTTTTTCCTTGTTGTCTGTATCGACGTGCTTCATTTGTTCTGTTATCCTTCATCTCCATGCATCATTTTCATCGCCATTTATATTTGGCATTCCAGAGTGATTTGAGCGACCAGATGTTGACTAGGATATTCTTGTCATTTCATTAATAATTAAGTATAAATAAATGAACACTCTCCTATCATTTTTCCCCAACCATCCCTCCCCAACTATCTGCAAAAACAACAAGACAGTGCAAAAGATGAATTCATCCATCTCTTTCTCTTCCTGTCCGACTATCTTCCATCTCTGTTATAATTCTTTGTTTTCCTTAAACTCGGTATGGAACAAAGATGAATTCAATAAAGTGAAACTAAACAACTAGTTGTTCGACATTTAAGTTTCGAAATAGCAGCAATGATGATCATGGACAGCATTGTGTGTGTTTCATCAATTGATGAAGAGGTACAATCCTCTTGAGCAAACTGAAACATGAAGCAATTAGCAACTTCTAGAGCATTATTAGGGAGTATTTTAAAATGGCAAAAAAGTAATTAAGTGCCTCCATGCAGGATCGAACTACAGACCTGCAGTTTACAAGACTGACGCTCTACCACTGAGCTATAGAGGCATGTTTTATCAATTGTTATCGTCTTGATAATATCGTGAAATACAACTAATAGTGATGGCGTTTGGAGTTATCACTAGAAGTTTCAAATATGGTTTTCGAAAATCAAATGTTGGAGTTAGGACTTCGCCCTTTAGCAGGAGATGGATTTAGGACATTAGGCGCAATTGCATTTATGATTTTCCATTAACTTTTTTGTCGACCTTTGTGTAAATGAATGTCGTGTAAAAATAGTCATAAGATTTAACAAAATTGAAAATAGATTGATCTAATAGGTTCAGATTTAATTTATTTAATATTAATAACACCAAATTAGTTAACAGTTAACACAAAAGAATTGACTTGTGTGGAATTAACAATTGTATCATTAGATAGATTAGGAGTAATAATTGTTGAAATGGTCTGAGTAAATGGGTCATGTTGCACTTTGGTCATTGTAAATGACACTCGTTTCATGGTAATTTGTACTTACTTTTGAGTCATCTTTACAATAATGATACAAATATTTATTTTCAGGTTTTTTTTCCAAATAATTGTAAATAGTCTTCGTAAGTGTGTTTCAGGTGTGTAAGTGGTCCGTCAAATAAACTTAAATTATTCTTTCTCCGTTAACATTTAACATAACTGTTAATTTATAGACAATTTATGCACACACTACACATTCATAGGCAAGGACGAAACATGAATGAGTATGAAGGGGTGGGATATAAATAAAATAAAATAATGGGGTGGAAATGTCGAGAAAGAAACAAAAAATGTATCAATAAGAGACTTAAATACATGACCTCCTTCATACACCTTAATCAACTCAACTAGCTCATTTCCTTATCTATTATTGCATATAATATATATTCTATATAAGAATTAAAGAAAAAAAACATTATTTTTCTTGACACAGTTGAACCATTCTCAACTTGAATTTAGAAAATTATGTACGGGCATCCTACATTATCCTCCAATTCCCAAGTCCGCCCTTTGTCATTTATAAGAAATATTTATTCCCTCCATCCTAATTGATAGGGGTATATTTTTTATGTATAAAAATCTTATGTTGATATAGTTCAAAATAGTGTAGAAAGATATAATTTGTGAGTTAGATTTGAATTTTTCTAAATTTTTATATTAAATAAAATGTTTCTAACAAAAAAACAACGGAGGGAGTATGTATTATATTAATACTCACCATTTACAAAAACCCATGTAGAACAAAAAAAGAAAAAAAACCATGCCGACACCATTTGATGGATTATGTCATTAGATTCACCTCAAATTCAAAAGACAAAGATATTCGACCTTGGATTCAAACTTTTATAACAGTGTCACTTACTTACATAGTGACACAATACTCTGTTCTGTAGTTTTCCTTGGATCTCCCTCATGCGTCACATCAATCTTCTTTTTCTTTAAGCTCCATCTTTTCATCACAACAATTTACAAAGCCTCTTTCTTGCTAGATAATCTCTAGTACTCGTAATTTTAATTTTGGTATGCTCCAAAATACTTGTAAACTATTCTCTTCATCTCTAACTGATAGGCATTTTTCTTTTTTGAACTTTTTTTTAATTGAATCTCATTTAATTTAAAATAGTGAAGAAAAAATTTATTTTGTGAAACAAATTTCTATTGTTCGAAAAATATGTGCAAAACAAAAAAGGGATGGAGGGAGTATATATGATAAAAAATGCTTGTAGACGGTGATATTTATAATATTTTCTTTTTTCCCAGAATGTTTGTAAATTGTGGTATTGTGTTCGGAATACTGGTCGCCTTGATGCTAGTTGTGTTCAGAGTTGTTCAAAGATCAATCATTCTCAATTAGTGTATCATTGGACTAGTTCCACAGGAAATACAAACACATATATATTATTGATAGATCATTACTTTTGTGGTGAATACAATATAAAATATATCTATAGGCATATAACTTAACGTAGTAACATAAATACTATTTTAAATACTTTTCGATATAATAGACTGTATATCATCGTGATCTATCCCAATATATATAATCAAATTCCATGAATAAATGATTGAGGTAAAACGTGAATCATATGATACATAAATGTATAGAACATATCGTGTGAGATTGGATTTGCTTACGCTTTTGTGTTAATGAAATCAAAAGGTTTGAAGTATCCATTGTCTTCATCTGCGGAATGTAGCAATGTTGACAATTCAATAAGCGTACGTGTATATGTGTGTGCATCAATCCAAAACATTGAATTCAGCCACTTAGCTAAAAGCTCTTGGACATTTTTTCTAATTGCAACTTCGAACTTATGTATATCTTGTCATATTGCCTGAACCCCCAATATCTTGGTAGTTGCTTTAAGTCATGGTTGATAACTATGTAACCTTCAAAACTATTGTCCAATTATAATACTCCCTTAGTAATGGTCATTACAGGCGTTGATCAGCCGGAAAAATGGCCAATAGGCCGACTGAGACAAATTTTAAAAGGTGAGTGATCAATTGGGACCCTTTAAAAGGTAAGTGATCAACTGGTGATATTGGGGAAAGGTAACTGATGTCCCCAGCCATTAACCCAGAAAAGAATGCATAAAGTGGATTTTTCGTTTTCCATTCATCTGAAATCACATGGATCATTTATAATCCGTTCCGGTTATGTTGTAGTGAACTTTCTGGTGGCTCTCTCCGTGGATTAGTCCTAACACAATGTTAGGATACCAAGTTAAAATCTGGTGTTTTTTTTACTTTCAGTACTTACAATATTTCTTTATCATACTTTGTTCACTGATTCTGAAACCTAAAGATGGGTGGTCAAAGTTTAAAGTTGAGAAATTCATTGAAAAGAATAATTTCAGTCTCTGACAACTCAAAATTGTTGAAAAGATAGGGCCTATGTGCACTTCTCGTGGCACATTCACCGACGCCTGTAGCATATAATATGGCAACTCAAGCACATTCAACGTCATTATTATAAGTGAAGGATTATGTTATCACTGAGGTACCCGAGGAGGAGACCACAACAAGGTTATGGTTTAAACTCCAAAGTCTTTACATGCATGACCAAGAGTTTAACAAACAAGTTGCTTCCAAAACAATTTGCTCGGTTCGACTATACCCAGACCGGCTCGGTTACAAACTGAGCCGAGTTTGGTTTGGAATCGAGTTGGAGAATGAAATCGAAAGACTCGAAATTCGAAACGATTGATGAGAATTACACCCGGGAACAACATAAAAGACTCGGAAATTGCATACTTTGTCATAATAATGATCCAAATTTTCATTAGGAATTGACTTTGGCTCTACTTCAATCCGAGTTTCAAGCCCTAGGTGACTCGCTCACAAACAGCACTACGTGCACCGACCCACCCTTGGCCCCTACATAGACCCGAACCCTTATACCGTACACATACCCACCCCTGCCTGTACATATCCAAGCCCCCCATCGGCTCCTTTCGTCTCATTTTGAGACAGTACGCTACTCTCTTCAATCCAAAAAAAGTGTCGTTTGACTTTTTCGAAATTGAACTTTGACCATCAAGTATTACTTATTCTACAAAAATATAAAATTTATATAGTTGGATTCGTCTTTCCATGTATTTTCATAATATAAATTTTTAATTTTTAAAAAAATATAAATAAAGAATAATTGAAGGTCAAACATTTGTCTTGATATGTGATAAAAATACTTTTTTTTGAATTGGAGAGAGTGTTTCTATTCTCATCAAAGAGCCGAAAAGGCAGAAGCAAAACAGTCAAAGTTGGATTGAAGTGGTGGGGCCATGAAGAAAAAACCACTACAAAAATCACTTTACAATTTATGCACGATTCTAACTGTAACGTTTCTTTGTTACTTGTTGGCAATTGGCATACATGAAATTGCTTTCAGTAGCTTTTACCAGCTCATTATGCATTCACTTTGGGTATGGTCGGCCGTCGGGATCGGGGTTGGTGTTGGAGTTAAGCTTAAATAGATAATAATTTTAGTGACCGAAAAATAACAACGTTAAAGTTTATTCGAAAAAATAGTAGTAATATCATCGAGTGAATTGCACAATAAGTTTTTGATAGTGTCACCAAATTGCAGTTTAATCCCCAATAGTGGTATCGTTGTAGTTTAGTCCCCGAAAATATCAAAAAAGTTGTAAATTAATCCCCACGTTAATTATTCCATTAAGTTTTAACACCAACATACGATGAGAGGCTGAATTTGAGGCAAAAAATGAATTTTTTCAAAGACACTCATTTTTTTGTTTTTAAAAATTAATGAAGTTTTGCATTTCAACTTCGTAATGAATTTTCATTAGATACCAAAAATAGTACAAGTCTTAAAATTTTAATTCTGGGTCCAAATTTGACATCTCGTCGCGTGTTGGTATTAAAAGTTAACGGAATAGTTAATATAGAGACCAATCTGCAAATTTTTGGCTACTACTTTCAAGAACTAAACTGTATCGGTACCACTATTGAGGACTAAATTACAACTTAGTGACACTATCACACACTATATATACAATTCACTCTAATATCAACTACTTAAAAAGATAATTTATAATTGACGGGACCAGATGCAAATAGGGCTTCTGTATTTAACTCATCAATTTTATAACAATCTTCACATGATAAGAATGCATAAGGTCCAAAATATCGGTTCCTTTACATCTGGAAATTGTTAAAGTACATTAACATATGTCGATGTTAGATGAGGAAATCTTAATTGGTGGACTTTTGTTGACTTTTTTTAATACTAAGTTGTTTTTTTAGTATATCGAACCGACTTGAATTTGTCGTGTCAGCATTGTTGAGCTGTTTACTGCTAGTATCAACACAACTCTTTCCTTCGCCCTTCATATCATCATCTTCATCATACGTGTTTTTATCATTACTAAATACAAGTCTGAGTGTATCACGTGAGGTCAGATTTGCTTACGCTTTTGGCATCCTATTATTTTTTCTTTTGGCATTTCGTGCCTTTTTTTATATATTAAACTTCATATTTTATACTCCTAGTAATACTCCTTTCATCCCAAAATGTCTCATTTTTAAATTTAGTCAATATTTTCAATTCTTATAATTTTTAATATATACTCTATATTTTCGTTGAAAGTGACAAAATTGCGTGCATGTTAAAACCGATTGCTAATAGAAGGATCAAGCACATGAGTTTATCAATATATCGAAGGTTTTAATTAATCAATTTTTTGGTGCATTATGAATATAATATTTATTGTTGGCTTGATAATATTAATTCAAATCAAATTTTTGAATATCGATCATAGAGTTTGTCGTATTTGATCGAGAAAAAGTAAATCGGAGGATATTTTAGGAATGGAGGGAGCATTATTAATTGGTTATAAGATCAATTAATGAACATATTCAGTCTTCATCTGCCTAATGTTGACAGATAAATAAATTTATTATAAGTTGCAGCGTACTCATTTGAAACATTGAATTCAACCAGTTACCTAAGGTCTTGGAGAGATTTTAGTTGACTTTTATTGTTAGCTTATATCATTTCGTTGTCTTAATTTTTTATTGAAATGTTGCTTTGAATTAGTAATTAATTAGTAGAATTAGTCATAATCAAATTCGTTTTTTTTTTTTTAAATAAATGCTTAATTGATGATCGTTGAGCTGTTACCGCTAATATCAAGCCTGTTCTTATCATGATATATAATGTATAGAGTTTATCATGAAAGGACATATTTGATTACGTTTTTGGATTCATTCATGAATATGATGTTTTTAATATTCTATGCTAGTTGTATTTTTTAATTTGTTATAAATTTGATCAATGTTTAACATGTACGTTTAGTGTTTTACAATTTGCCTGAAATAATTGAATTCGAGATTTGATTTGACTTTTATTGCTATTTTTATCTTCTCATTGCCAGATGACATGTTTGACAACTGTTTTCTTTGATGTTTTCTGTTTTATATAGCAGAGCTTTCATATTGGCTTACCATTGTTGAATTTGAAGATATCGTTGGAGTTTGAAGTTTCGTGTGCGTAAATCGGTTGGGTGTCGAGATAGTTAGACCGTTTAGCTGTTCTGTTTGATTGATGGGGTGTATGCAGTCAAAACATCTCAGGCTCAGGCACACTCCTGGGTATGAGGAGCCTACGATTTTGGCTTCTGAGACACCATGTGAGTATAATTGTTAATTCATTCGTTGTACGGTTGCTAGAAATTATGTGAGGGTGCTAGCTCCATTTCCTGTACAAGTTGTGTTTAAGAAATTTCTGATCATGTTCTGTATTAGTGCTTGTCCAAGTTGAAGTAAAAGCTTTTGCCTAAAATGAGATCTCTTCTGGTGAAATCAGACATCTTCGGGTGAAACGAGAGATCTTCTGGTGAAAGCCATGTGCAGCAGAACAACCTGCTTGCGACAAGTAGATTTATACTTGAGTAAATTAGGAATTACCTGTCTGATCATAATGTATAACCCTTAATGACTATTTCCTGTTCGTTTGTCGCTCATAGTTGAGAGATATATTACAATGTTTTTTTTCATGTTTAGAACCTATTACATAGTAGAATTGATAAGTTCGGGTTATTTATTTGCAAGAAATGGATTTTTTTGTTCTATAGGAATTTACAACATGTAAGACAAATGAGATTCACACATTAGAGCTGTTGATATGATTTCTAGCATATTCTCACACTGAATGAAATGTTTCAGCAAGGTACATGGACTCAAAGAAGGTCTTCGTGTTTTTTGATAGCTGGTACTACTAACTACTAAGCTATGAATAGCATTATTAGTTTGTTCTCACTTACGTTAGTAGCTGAATCTGATTGTTTCCTAGTTTTGCACTGTGTAAGAAATGTATTTCACATATCTGATTTACTATTATTAATGATATAAGATGTCCTTCTTTCGCAGTTACAGTGAGTGAAGTTGAGGCGCTTTATGAGCTATTTAAGAAAATTAGCAGCTCCATAATTGATGATGGTCTCATACATAAGGTATCATCTCTGCCTTGCCAATGACATATTAAAGCTTTCGTATATCGTAGATAACATTTTACTTGTATTATCATCAAATAGATTTTACGTATTTCTTTCATACTAATGATATTTTGTTATTTATCAAAAGGAAGAATTCCAGCTTGCACTCTTCAGGAACCAAAATAAGAAAAATCTGTTTGCAGATAGAGTATGTTTGTTTTCAATTTGTGACGTCCTTTTGAGAAGTAGAATAAAGGTCATACGTAGACGTGGTTGCTTACTCATTTTACATCTCTCCCTGATTCATGCAGATATTCGATTTGTTTGATTTCAAACGGAATGGAGTAATAGAGTTTGGGGAGTTCGTTCGATCATTGGGAGTGTTTCATCCGAATGCGCCAGTAGCAGATAAAACTGCATGTAAGAACTATGCCTAATAACAAATATTGAACCACTCTAAAATTCTTGGCATTGAATATGTACTTTGTGACATATATTTTTAATAGTTCTCTAGTAGACTCATGACAGGTGATTTAACTCTTGATGAAAATGTTTGCTTGGCAGTTGCATTTAGGTTGTATGATCTAAGGCAAACAGGATACATTGAGAGAGAAGAGGTATGCTTTGTGATTCTATCAAGTCTTGAAGACACTCTTTTTGATTCGAGCTTAAACCATCACCAGTAAATAAGAATTTCCGTTTTTGCTTCAAGTTCATATAACCACCACAGCTATGGCATCACTTTTCATTATCCTAAAAGTGCTGTCGACTAGTTGATGTGCTTATGGTTTATTTTCTTGTTGTTTTCCAACGTTCTCTTTTCAAATGCTGTTCTTCCATTTTCTTTGAGAATTTTAGTACTACGAAGACGACATTTCATTTTAGTGTATTTGAACTTGAGCTTTTATTTCTAAAGTTAATAATGTTATTTAAATCTTTCTGGACTCATCATCACTTTATGGTTTCCATTGTATGACAGTTAAAAGAGATGGTAGTTGCACTATTGCATGAATCAGACCTTGAGCTTTCTGATGATGTGATTGAATTGATTGTTGATAAGGTGAACAATTGCTTCTTTGTCTTTGCTTCTTGTCAATTTATCAAGGTAATCTTCTAAATTTACAGTTTTCTTCCCTTCAGACGTTCAGTGATGCAGACACAAAAGGCGACGGAAAGATTGATCAAGAGGAATGGAAGGAATTTGTATCAAAGAATCCATCGCTTATAAAAAATATGACTCTCCCATATCTCAAGTAGGTCTTCATTTCGGCATATCACTATACCTTCTTGATGTAAACAACTTGATTGATCATCTTTCTCTTTTAGTTATTTTCCAGTTAAAGTTCATTATGTGATCAGCTATCATTTGTTCTTTCAGAGACATAACACTAGCATTTCCGAGCTTTGTTGTGCGATCTGAGGTGGAAGATTCAGACATATATACTTGTGAATAATGCAATTACTCTCCCAAGATCTCGGCTATGACAATATACCAGTTATATGAAGCAAACAGATTAGTAACCATCTGTGCTTGAAGAGATGCCATATTATTATATATGGCTCGACTCTCGAGGGGTCTTTACACTGGATTGTCGAATTGCGGAAACAAGACTCCCTATGGAAGTAATTGCATGTTGTTGAAATCTTGAATACTTTCAAGTGTCGAAGGCAATGAACACGAATATGGCCTGTACAAATCCCCGGTGAGGCTATCTTAACATGGACGGTGCAATAAGATCTTGATCTGGTTTCCACTCAATGGCTATAGACTATTCACTAGAATTTTCAGTTGATTATCAAATAGCTGAGATACAATGGAAATTTGCAATACTTATGACATCTTCCAGTGTGAACTCTTCTTATTTGTAAAGTCTGCTCAAACCTTTTTGAATATGTGCAAATGATGCAGTTGTAAATAATTCAAATAAACGATCGAACTTTTGAATATGTCAGATTGTCGGTATCAACATTCTTTGAGGTTAGGCTTGTTGAGTGACTTCACATGTTACATGTAGGCTTATTTTTTGTGGTTGTATAATTTACTTATTATTTTTTGTTACCTTTTGGGTTTATTGAGTTATTGTAAATGGTTTGCTTTTGTGTGTCTGCCTTTAGTTATACACAGGGAAATAAAGCATTAAAGCCAAGGTGGGTATCCATCTATTTTCATATCTGTGATGTGACTTGTGAATTTGTGATGGAGGTGAATACTATTTGTAATATCTTTTGGTTGGCAAATTATATGTTTCAAACAATAATTTGAAACATTTCTCATCATTAACTTCACATAAAGTCCTTCACCTCAATGCATCGCAATCCAAACATATCATCGATTTATTTAATTAAATATTTAAATAACCAAAATAGTATTACCTCAAAATTCATACATTGACTATCAATTATAGTAAAACCTATTAACATTGACAACGTTTGAATTGATAATATTTATTTATTTATTGAGTATTAATTTTAAAACTTTATTTTTCAGTATTAATTCAAACATACCATCGATTTATTTAATTAAAATATTTAAGTAATTAAAATATTATTAACTCCAAAGTGCCAAACATTGACTACAAATGTTGACTATCAATTATAGTAAAAACTATAAACATTTATAATGTTGGAACTATTGAGTATTAATATATATTATTTCTTTATTTATTGAGTATTAATTTAAAAATTTTATTTTTGTTGGACTGAAAAAAATTATTGTATTTATTTTAGAGAGTTTATTAATTTATTAGTTATTGACTTAAAGTATTATATTATACTTCTTAATTCTAGAATATTATATATATAATATTTATGGGTTACTCAAAATAATTTTTTTGATATAAAATTTAAATTCGTGAGACCACAAAAAATATTACTCCGTATAAATTAATGGATTATCACTATTTGCCATAAAAGTGAAAACATCAACTAATTTCTTTTTTGTGTTGGTAATATTTGAAGCAAATATGTTGCTATGTCACCATCATTATGAATGGGGTGTTCCTTACATTTTAATAAAAATTTAAAATTACTTATTCAACATTTTTTATTAAGTTCTTAGAATAACAAATTATTTGAAGAGATGAATTATATAAAATCTTATCTAAATACTTATTAGATGTTTATGTTAAACTCCTAATTTTTTATAACCTTAGTCAAATAAAATACATTATTTGTCACATTTTTTATATTTACACAATATAGTTTACTTATATTTTCATTAAAATTAACTTTCTTAAATTTCACATATTAAATATTTATTCAATGATTTTTGTATTTATTTATATTTTTATAATTGGTATGAATCACAGTTATTATAGTTATACTCCATACTATTTTGAGATAATAATATTTTTTTAGTTGTATATCTTTTGTAATGTATTTGTTTAGTACTCCCTCCGTTCTCTTTGTCTTTTCATCCATTTGCACATAGATTAAAAATAGAAATGTAAAATATCAATCAATTGGAACCATATAATTGGTTGGTTGATAAATTCATAGTAAAAGTAATCAACACCATTATAGCTTCCTCCAGGTGCCCGATGCGTTCATTGTGCCCTTTGTCAAGCTGTCACCAACTCCGCCGTTTCACGCGTCGTCCCTCCACCATCTCAACGAACACACTTCTGGTCCTTGCATGATCGTCATGGTATAATCACGTGTGACGTGCCACTGTAACAAAGTAGTGATTGGTGGGATATGTTATAGGTATTCGGGGGAAGAGCTTAAGGGGTACATTGGCGATGCTAAGTGTATGAAGTTTATGTCAATGAATAAATTTCAGCTTTCTAGAAGCTTCTAGTTTGATGCTCATTGGTAAATACGGTTGGAAACATTCATTCGAATGATACCGAGAAAGATTGAGCTTCTCCAATAAGTGCCTTAAGCGAATGGCAACCTCGTGCCATTGTTGATAGTCCAAGTTTAGTAACTCCTCGTTTTTCAGCGGTGAGTTATGCCAAACAATTGCGGGTATAAATAGGGAAGAAATGTTTGATCGTGACACCTGAACTTTTGTGTATTATTGACGCCTAAAATGTCTTTTTTTGGACTGACACCTAAACTTTTCTCGAATCTTTTCCTCGAACAAATTACATTTTCAATATGACTAACTTGTCCTTACGTTAATGATTATTTTGAAGTCAAAATATTGAAAAAGTCTGACAAAGCTGAAAACTAAAAGTTCAGGTGCCTGTTTCACAAGATAAATATTATAGATGCCAATTTGGTAAGATGAAAAAAAGTTGAGGTGGGTAGATGCAAAAAAAAAACCCAAATATTACTACAAAATACTAAAATAGTGAAACACTAATCAGATTGAGGCACGCAAATCAAGAAAGTCTTCATCTGCATATTCTCTATACGTTTCATCAAATTCCCATCTTAATTCAATTTCAATTTCCATTCATTTTAATTTCAACCCGATCACTTCAAAATTCTTACTGGAATTTGGATTGTTTTTCCAGCTCGAAAAAGTTATAACCAAAAGGTAAAAACTGATACTCTTTACTTCATCTTCAACTTTTCAATGAGTTTTTGCTGTTTCTTTTTCTTTTGTAGTTTTCATCAAAAGTAGAAGATTTTATTCTCAGATTCATTTGGTCCACTCAGAATTATTATATGGTTAATGTAGAAATAGAAATGCAATCTTTTTAGCCAAATTTCAATCAGCTTGCTGATCGATTGGATGATTAATTTACATGATGTGATTTTAGCATTTGTAGTCAAAAGTTGGGTTCTTGTGTTTATTTTTTTCAGTTTAAACTAATTAATGAAAATAGTAACTTAATTTGATGTGATTTTAGTATTTATTTTAAAAGCCGAGAACATCAAATTAGCTTAATGGTTAGGAAGCTTTCAATGACTTATGCTCTGTTCGATTCTCACAAGTGAGGGATTTGTATTTATAGTTAAATGTTAGACTTTTGGGTTTATATGATGATTTAAATGTTGTGATTTTAATATTTATTGTTAAAAGTAAGATTCTTGGGGTTCTAATTAATTAATTTATATGGAGATGTCTTATCAAGTGAGCTTAGTTTAGGTTGGGTTTGGTTTATAGTGTTTATCGACAGATATTTTGTCTAGTTAAATTATTTGGAGAATTTGGTTCTCTTGCTGGTAAATTCGATGCATTTTTAGCCTCTTATGAAAGAATCAATCGAACATTGGGCCCTTCAGTTTTACCCTATTAGTAGTAAAGTATTCTAAGGTATCTAATTTTTGCTTTGAAAGTTGAAAGAAAGGAGTGATTAAGTTGGTAGCCTTCTCATAACTTTCAGGCTCGAAGTATTGTTATACTCCCTCAATCTCTAAGAGATCGTCCAATCTTTTAGTATTTTCAATCTTATTTATTTCGATTCAAATCAAAGTTGAGTGGATCAATTCAAATCAAATTGAATATTGCTTTTCTGTTCTAGATAATTTTGGGACTTTCGCTTATAATGTAATCTAATCAATTGTGTCCTTAAAACTGTAATGCAGTAACACAAAGAAAAAGAAGATAAGTTCCAGATTGTATGCAGGAGAGATGCCTCTCACTGACTCTGCTGCTGCTGAGTGTCTGGACGATTGCATTGTTTTCCCTATTGAAGATGTAGTGAAATATCCTCTGCCTGGTTATGAGCTGCCATTAGCACTGAGTTTTAGTCCTGATGATAGTTGTCTAGCATATCTGTTCAGTTCTGATCAATCATTGAATAGGAAGTTATTCATTTATGATCTCAAGAACAATAAGCAAGACTTATTCTTTAGCCCTCCGGATGGAGGACTGGGTGAGGCTAATATGTCTGCAGAAGAGAAGCTTCGAAGAGAAAGGTTGAGGGAGCGTGGTCTGGGAGTTACACGCTACGAATGGGTCCCTAGAAAGCAGTCTATTGTGATCCCATTACCAACCGGGGTTAGTTTCTTGATATATTATAGTATCATTAGAACTTCTTTCCATTTTATACATCAGAATTCATGCAACCTTACAACTGAGATTCAATATTTCTTTTATAGACGTCATTTCTGCTGTAGACAAAAATTGTGCTACTGGTGTTGTATGCTTAAAACTTGATAATGCATTTTGGTCCTCAGAAAAGTCAAAGTTACATTGATGAACCATTTCGAGTGTGTTCATAAATTGCTGAAGCTGTTATGTGGTAAAGTGTGATAAAATATGTGCAATATAGTTGCTTATTAAGTGTTAATCTGCCTTTGTGAGATAGGAATATCCATTTGTACCTGTGAGTCTGGCTCTCTTTTCTTCCCATAATTATTAAATTTGAAAGTCATAATCTTTCATGTCAGTTGTTCAATACTTTATCGTTCTCCCCTGACAATTCTTCTGTTTCTTGCCTTTTTAGCTACATTGAACTCTTATGCATCTCCAATCTGTTGATCGTGATATGCTAATTATCCTCCTATACCACATGGTTGTCTTTTTCTCCATATTGGCTTGAATAATAACATCTACACAAATTTCATTGATCCTTTCAATTCGTTTTTATTATAAAATGAACCATTATATCATTTTCATATAAGTTGTTACTTCCTCTGTTTCGAAATAGATGATTGTTTAGCCAAAAAAGTGCTTTATTAAGGGGTTAGGAAAATTTATTATTGTATCGTACAGAATACTCTCAAAATGAAAAGTAACCTCTAAAGCAAAAACAATTATTAGGGTTAAAATTGATAACATGAGTTCAAAAGTACAATGAATTTTGTAAACAATATAGATGGAATTTTATGTGACGTGTTTGACATGTCTTGGATGCTCTTATCATATTAGTGTGTCAACATTTTGTGAGCGACTCAAGTGTTTATCAATCTAATACTCTCTCCATTTCAATATAGAGGACGTTTTCGTTTTTGCTTGCCCAATTTTGGCCATCAATTACTTTTTTTTTTCGTTCAAAAAATGTAAAATTAATATCGATAAATTTATATTGAAGAGTATTTTCATAAAATTTCATTTTTTTATAGTTTTTTATATTGTAATTAATTAGTACGGAGTAATTGCTAATCAAAGTTGGACACGGAGAATGAAAAGGTCTTATGTTTGGAAATGGAGGGAGTATAGAATAGTAATATCCAGTTCAAATTATGAGAAAAAATCATACAAATAAATAAATCAGCAGTTAGGGGGTGAGGCTTACAAATGGAGAGTACTAACTAGTGTAAGATAATAAATATACCTCCACGCGAAGGTAAATAAAGTTGGCCTCTTTACCACATAATCTAGGCCACACTTGAAATCTTGCTTTGTATCTCATGAATATTGTTGTTAACTTGTTTGACATTTTAGTTATTTACTTCTAGAACTCTCATTTTTTGTACATATTATTTAAACAGATATACATGCAAGAGTTCACAGGTCCACCCGAGCTCAAAGTTGGTGCGTCGTCCTCTCCAATAATTGATCCACACATATCCCCTGATGGTACGCTTCTTGCTTATGTGAGAGACAACGAGTTGCATGCTTTAAACATTTCGACTAATGAGGAACAACAACTGACATGGGGTGCAGACGGGATTACTATTGTAAGCATCGGCTTTCTCTTTTCCACTAGCTCAAGTGTCCTTGTCCTACTATTTGGCACGTGTATTGCTTATCAAGGTATAGGGACGATGTAACATTCATCTATGATGACGTGTCCTTAGCTCACAATGTCTCTTGTTTATTAAATGTGACTTTAGAGGCCTCTAATTTGTTTCCTCAGGAACTCTTATAATTTCTTTCAGTTTTTGTGTTCACTTAGATGTTGTTTTGTTATAGCTTTTTTTCGGTTGTTTGTGTTCTTTTTTATATTTTTGCGTCATCCCTTAAAAATTAAAGGATGTTCACAATATAAAAGGCTGCCAAGATGCTAGAAGTGCGAAGCTATGTTATAACTTTTCCATCCTAATTTTTTTTAATCTATTCTTAGAATTGCTGAATATAACTAAGATGCCCTTATATATGTTCTTGTTAACTCACTAGTTGAACTACGTATCATATTCTAATACTCGGTTCTATAACACTATTCAAGTTTGATTTTTGTGACTTCACTTAAAATCAATTTTGAATTTACAGTTCATGCAAGTTTTTAGCGAACTTCACATGGCTAATAATGTAACTGCTTGCTTTTCTTTCTTTCTCAGACACATGGCCTTGCTGAGTATATAGCTCAGGTGAGGTACTCTTTTTCTCTTGTTATATTATCATCACAGTATATCACAACACAATCTGTCCTTACATTTTAACGTTAGTGTGAGTTACAACATTCTGAAATATCTACTTTCACTACTTCAGGAGGAGATGGATAGAAAAAATGGTTATTGGTGGTCATTGGATAGCAGATTCATAGCATTTACACAAGTAGATTCATCCGCAATACCTCTTTTTAGAATCATGCATCAAGGTAAGAATTCTGTTGGCACAGATGCACAGGAAGACCATGCCTACCCTTTTGCTGGGGGATCAAATGTTAAAGTTCGACTTGGAGTCGTTTCGGCTGCTGGAGGTTCAGTAACATGGATGGATCTTCTTTGTGGAGAAAAGGGACAAGGAAATTCTGATGATGAATATTTGGCTCGGGTGAACTGGATGCATGAAGATATTCTTATTGCACAGATTCTTGATAGATCACAAACGCAACTTAAAATCCTTAAGTTTGATATCAAAACTGGTCAAAGGAAAGTGATTCTAGTAGAAAAGAATGATACATGGATCAATCTGCATGATTGCTTTACACCTCTGGACAAAGGACTTAACAATTATCCAGGGGGGTTTCTTTGGGCAAGCGAAAAAACAGGGTTCAGACATTTGTATCTACATGACATCAATGGGTCTTGTCTGGGACCTGTAACACAAGGTGAATGGATGGTTGAGCAAATAGCTGGTGTAAATGAGGCTTCTGGCTTCGTGTACTTTACTGCAACTATGGATGGACCTATGGAATCTCATTTGTATTGTGCGAAACTATTCCCTGATCCTAACTGTCCTTTGGAGGCCCCACAAAGATTAACTCAGGGTAAGGGAAAACATGTAGTTGTTCTTGACCATTGGATGAAGAGGTTTGTGGATATCTTTGATTCCTTAACAACACCTCCGACAATATCACTGCGTTCTTTGCATGATGGCAATATGATTATGCCTTTGTATGAGCATTCTCTCAGCATCCCAAGATCTAAAGGTCTGCAGCTTGAGCCTCCTGAAATTTGTGAGATACAGGCAAGAGATGGGACGACTTTATATGGGGCAGTATACAAGCCCGATGTGGAAAAGTTTGGGCCACCTCCATATAAATCAATGATTCAAGTTTATGGTGGTCCATGCGTACAACTCGTACGTGATTCCTGGCTTAATACAGTTGATATGAGAGCGCAGTTCTTAAGGAGTAAAGGTATCCTAGTCTGGAAGGTTAGTTTCTCAGTTTTGTGGTATTGCGAAATAAATTTATAGTTAAATTATGCTTTCACTGCCTTCTACAATGGTATCTACTCCTGCTAGCCATCACTAATGCACTGTTCAACTGAACAACTACCCCTTTTAACATACTTTTTTGTCATATCTATGCCCATTAGTGAAACTAATCATTTTGCCTCCTGAAGGTTGTTTTTTAAGTTTTTGCATATATAAATGTACTCCATCTCTAGCATTTTAAATCTTGGTTCTTTGCTTTTGTTTGCAATATCTGGATGTCATTTTGAAATGTCCATGTCTTGGCATTATAACAAGTCTCACTGATAGTATATGTGTCCTTTGAAGCATTATGCTTTGTCACTATTTCATTCTGCAGTTTGTGCTATAATGCATATAATCCATGTTTCTGTTAAGCTTGCAACATCCTGTTTCTTGTAAAAGTCAGAAGGAAAATAAATAGAACGTAAGTAGGAGAATTCAAGTTTTACACTCTTACCTTAGCTGTGGGATTTTGGTACAGATGGATAACAGGGGAACTGCTCGACGTGGACTTAAATTTGAAGGTGCGCTGAAGTACAATTGTGGATATGTTGATGCTGAAGATCAGGTAACTGGAGCTGAGTGGCTGATCAAACAGGGGTTGGCGAAACAGGGCCATATTGGACTGTATGGATGGAGTTATGGTGGATATCTCTCAGCTATCTCCTTATCCAGGTTTCCAGATGTATTCAAGTGTGCTGTAGCTGGTGCGCCTGTGACTGCATGGGATGGTTATGATACCTTCTATACTGAAAAGTATATGGGGTTGCCTTCAGAGAACCCTTCTGGTTATGCACACAGCTCTGTAATGCATCACGTCGAGAAAGCAAATGGCAAGTTGTTGCTAGTCCATGGCATGATAGACGAAAACGTGCATTTTAGGCACACCGCTCGGCTTGTGAATGCACTGGTAGATGCTGGCAAGTCTTATGAGTTGCTGATATTCCCTGAAGAACGTCACATGCCTCGTCGCTTTCGGGATCGAATTTACATGGAGGAGAGGATTTGGGAGTTCGTAGATAGAAACTTGTAATTCTTTTCGGTATATTCTATTTATGTTTTTTACCATGTCCATCTCTTATTATGCATACATACATAGATTGTTGCACATGAGTTTTTCATTGTTCTTCAAGGCATTCAAAGCAAAGGCTTGCATTTGATTCTTTCTGGAGAGGCTCTTCTTAATGTATTTCAACACTTTGTATTCAAATCTAATATCCCTTGAGACATAAAACTGGTGTGCCTTCTCGTGTCATGTTAAAGGTTGCAGGCAATATTGCTGGTGTGTTTAAAGGTTGTGAAGGTATGAATTGCAGCTGGGGAAGAGGTTTTCCAGAATTCGGGCTACTGTTGAATGAACGTTAAGGAGATTGGTGAGCTTTAAACTTTAAAGTGGAGGAGGAGATGGTAGCGGGGTCCTTGGCGTGTGGAAGACTCCCTAATTTGTATTTTCACCATGGGAGATTGGGGCATCTCATTCGTCAATGTCCAAAACTTGATCCCGTAACTGGTACAACTCCGAGGTGGTGTATGGTCTACGGACTAAAGCTCCTTTAGAAATATCATGGATGGAGTCCCGTTTAAAGGAAGTGCCGAGATTTACAAAATATTTCAATGAATTCTGCTGTTAATGCTGGGATTGATTGGACCTCTCTTGTTAATGCTGCAACTTTCAAGGAATCGAGTTAGTGAAATCTAAGAAGCCTAGTTTGGTCTTCCTCATTATAACCAAACTTTGGAATCAAGAATGAGGTTTAACATTGATGTGATCTCTACAGTTGGAGGTTTCGATCAAATCCTTTTCCTCTCATTATATTGAAGCAATCGTTGGAGCAGATTCAGATTCTCCGTGGAGGTTTGTTGGCTTTTATGATCATGAAGTACCTAAGAGAAGGCTGTCTTGGGAACTACCAAGGTGGTAATTAGTCGCAGCTACCTACTTTGAATCAGACATATTTAATGAAGTATTAAAGGCTGATGAACATGTCTCCCTCCGACGTCCTCGACTCCTCTTGCAAATCGCTAGCTCTGGGATAGCGGTTAAGAATTGTGGAAGACGGGATAATTATGGAGGAGTAAACAAATCCAGCTATAGTTTGAGCAACGAGAATGACAGGTTCCACAGTAGCAAATGAATTTGCCAAATTGAGGGCGTTGCCAGCTTAGAGAGGGGAGTGGAGTCTCATCACACCATTGCAAGATGACCAAAGCGTCTGGGCCTCTTCACGGCTATTTTGTAACGAGGGATCTACAACCGCTATTCGTATAATGTATACTGGATAGATCTCGGATTGACGCTATAACATTCAAGTCTCGTCCGTCAAGTAAACCACACTATGCAAGCCCCTGTATAACAGTCTCGACAAAAAAAGTATTGATAATAGAAATCAAACTCATGATCTTGCGATATAATTTAAACCAAAATATGATGATCCATGTAGTATTGGCCACACCATCCCCGTCATCCACAGTTACAAACCAATTTTTTATTTTATTTTGGCCTCTAGCTTTAAGACAAGTCGTAATCTATTAGCACAAGACCACTATTTAATGTATGAACCAATAATTAGAGCATTCCCACTGGAATAAAACTTTAGGTACCCAACTCTTATCATCTACCTATATTACAAAACTTTAGAATCAATACTTCATATTTTATGCAAATTAATAGTTAATTGTTAATGACTTCTTGTTAAAAAGTTAATAATGTATTTAAATAATTTAAACGAAGGTGGTAAATGGTGACCACTGCCAAGAAACATATTTAAGTTCTAAAATGGAATACATACTAACCCGATTAAGAATAGAACCAATAATTAAAGAAAACCTATAGGTATATTTCGAAAATTCATTTTATGTATATATGAATGAAAAATATGGTAAAAAATATGATATATACCAGAGGTTTAATTTCTTGTAGTCTTTTCATCTTATGGTAAATAAATTAACTGATGAACTATGACCATCCAAACTAATTAAAGTTTATTTATTAGTAATTATTTAGACTTGGAGCCCTGCCAAATAAGCCACCCCTGTTTGAGGCAACCAAGTGGAACCTAAGATGAATTCCCCAACAGTAAACTTGTTTGCATCTGCCTTGCTCAGTATATGATACCCAGGCCATTTCACTCTTCCTGCAAGTCCGGCTCCGGGGCCACTGTTCATGT
The DNA here is from genome assembly GCA_003412495.2 of Echium plantagineum. NCBI lineage: Eukaryota > Viridiplantae > Streptophyta > Magnoliopsida > Boraginales > Boraginaceae > Echium > Echium plantagineum. The sequence continues at coordinate 15,733,032 of CM016563.1, read as the reverse complement.
ACTCGCCATAGTACAATGTGTCGAATGCAAATGTAGCGTTCCAGGCAAGCCACCCTTCGGGATGGATGTGATCACCCAGGTTCGACTGCATATACACGACCCTGGAGTACAATTTCCAGGGTCGTCCTAGGTAACTCTGGAAGCTACCTTTAGACCCCTCGAGATCATGGGTTGCCAAGATTTTGGAAGTGTGGATTGAGATCCCGGTATTCTGATTCGGGTCCTTCCTGTTTTGAGCCGTGATGGTGTTCTTCTGACCGAACATCGGCTTCCTGGCATAAATGTTGCAGTTTTGGAGCACAACTGCTGCATTTCCAAATATGAAATCGACTGTTCCATAAACGTCGCATTCGCGGTAGAATTGGCGATTGGAGTGGACATATAAAGTGTCTTGGTACCCAATAATTTGGCAACGGTAGATCACTGCATGATCAGCCCCAATTCTGAGAGCAACAGCTTGATGCTTTGCTGGTCCAGCATAATTCTCAAATGTTATGTCCTTCGCAATAAATCCTGCACCCGTTGCAGCTGTCCAACAACAAATTGAAATTGACTTATACACAAGCCTTAAAAAATGAAACATACCACTCCTCCATTAGTCCATCCCAAAACAATTGTCACGTTTCTCGAATTTCATTAGTCGACATTTTAAATTTGTACTCATATTTATATATATGTTGAACGAACAATATTCCATGAATAAATATTTTTAGTAATTATCTGAAATTAAAGTTATGCATGTTAATTAAGATCGCAATTATTTATCTTAAAACTACAACTGTTCCAACTCCAATAATGTAAAGCCCTTATTTATATGGCCATGAAATTATATAATATTGGTAGGTGGTCACAATTTGATCATATATTTTGTATTGAGGTAGAATATCAAAGTCTTTGGAATTTGTTGTTTTGTGCAATTGATAGAAAATGACATGTGAAATGAGATTAATCAAACAATTGCAACTTGCACTACTAATGCCTAATGGTATGCCCCTGGCCTATCTTCTGTATTGTTTCTATCTCTATGCTTATTAATAATATATAAAGGGCTCCTTACTAATATTTTTTACTCAAAGAGAAATGATCATTTAGCTAATCTAATCAATTTTATGAATATTTTTTTTTGAAGTAGACTAGTCCTTGATGTCATTTTGTTTTAAAAAAAACTCAATCATAAATAAGAAACTTCTAATGGTGATATGCTCAAACTTGGAACATGGTTATGAAATTATTGAAATATACTCATCACATGTGAGTTATATATTATAATTATAAACGTCATTTTGTCAAAGAAATAAAGGATCACACGTTAGTGTAATAAATTAAAAGAAAATGACGGCCATAGATTTCATGTTTTGTGAGTAAGTGAAATCAACTCATTACATAGGCTAAAGTCAAAGTAAATGTTAAAAAAGCAATATCACAAAAAGCAGACTGACTCTGTTTTTTGATAAATCAGGCAACGTACAAAGACACCCCCACCCCCACCCCCACCCCCACCCCCACCCCACCCCAAACACACAAGCATGGTTAAGGCTTAACAACCCAATTTTTTTAATACTTCCTCCATCCTTAAAAGTTCAAAAGATAGTTTGATTTGAACTTTATTTATTATTTAATTTTTGATTTAAAATAAAATAGTTTTAAATGACTTATATAATATTTTAGAAAATACATTAATGTATTCTTGTGTTTTAAATGACTTATATAATATTTTAGAAAATACATTAATGTATTCTTGTTTTTAACATATTTTGTTATTAACATGATAATTTTAGTTCAGCTTAAAAGTTAGTAATAATTAGGACAATAATGAAAAAACAAGCTTAATGATATTTAAAGATGGAGTTACACCCCATGAAGATTGTATAATTTTATTTCATTATTGTAAGAAAGAAAGTTTACCATTATACATTACTTTGATTTGAATAAAGACTATTAAAATGGTAGAATATATTATACATGCCATCAAATATTATACAACATACTTAATTAGATTCACTTCAAAATATAAAAATTAATAATTAAAATTTAAAACTGAATAATCTTTAAAGAACATATTTTTTATTTTTTAATTCCACCCTTCACCTAAATATATTCGTTACTAGGCCTATATATTATTTCAACGAATATTTAAAGAAAACAATATATTTTTTAAATAAGAATAAAATAAGTGATCCGGACATAACAACCACAATAGTAAATAAGATAGGTTAATTTACCAAAAGTAGCAGTATGGAAAGTGGTCATTTTATCAGCAACACTTTTCCCTCCTTTTATGATCGTCTTTTGCATCCCTTCTCCAACTATCATCACATTCGTTTTCTTCCTCCCAATCTTCAGTATGTCCTCTTCATATCTATTTCAATAATTTAATCTCTTTAGTGTAATCACTAGCTAATTCAATTCAGTAATCATAAAAGTTGACAATTAAAAAAGAATAATTACCATGTCTTTGACCATACAAATTTATCTTATTACAATTAACGGAATAATGATGACTCAGTTTGAAGTCAGAGAATCTAATTATCACAACAAACAAGAATAAACATATAATCACGTACGTTAAAAATATGACCATCACCTAAACAGAGATGTCATTTTCTATAACACTCTGGATTAATTACACACTAGCTCAGTAAAAGTAACCGACGTTTCATAAACTTTCCAATTTAATTTTATAAAATAACTTATAAAGTTTGCTTTGCAAAAGACTAAAAATTACAGAATTACTTATATTTGTTATAATAGATAATACATTTTATTGGAGAAACGAAAACGTCAATAGGAAAAAAGAGAAGACTTACACTCCTGCTTTGATGTAGATGACAACTCGATGAGGGCTCTTTTCAGGCACCTTCTTTATGGCCTGAGCAATAGTCTTGTACGTTCCATTTCCATCTTTGGACACCACAATATTCGCTTGAGCTGCCGACAAATCAGTCGCTAGTAATTTCCTATCCTTACTGGACAACCATTTTGGGAAACCATCTTCCCCTGTTTCCAAATTGTCCACACCATTTAACCAGGATTTTGAAGCTGGTGAGTTGACTTCTGATTCGGCCGACAACAACCTACGATTGTTTATGGGAATCCCAGAAAAATCATCCCCAGAAGCAGCAAAAATCGCAAGTGAATTGCTGACTAATTCAGACAAGTCCTTGAGTTTGTCGGACATTTGAGTTTGAAGGTTGGTGCTGGACTCAGTCAACCCTTCTTCACATGTGTCCTGATTAGTCAACGCTGAGCTGAGCCACGTCTGCACATCATCATGGGTGCTCATCCCTTTTTCGTTTGAGTTGACTGTAACAAGAGAGCGATCAAGAAGCTCAACTGATTTTTGTAACAGTTCAAGACAATCTTCATAGGCAGACCTTGATTTTGGGTCCATGGGGAGGTTGTTTATTTCGGAGGTGAAGTCGAGGGCTTTGCTGAAACGCTTGAGGGTTAAGTTCACTTGAATGTGGACTAAATCCCTGTCAGTTTGGGCCGTCAAGGCTCCCGGGAAATCGAGGAGGGAGTCGAGGCAGAGGGCCGGGTAGCGAGTGTGATCGCAAGCGCGTGAAATCGCTTGCGTGGGCTTGCGGTGGGATGTGGAGTCATGGGATGACTTGCCTGATAATCCAACCGCGAGCCCTATCACAATGCAGGATACCAAAAGGAGGATCACGCCCGAGACGAGGACTGACTTGGTGGTGCAGCTGCATTTTCTGGTGGTGGTGGGGGGTAATGGGTCCTTTAAACTTCTGCTGGAGTGGCCATGTGGCTCTGTTTCTCCAAGCTTACCATAGTTCATTTTTCAGGCAGGTTAGAAGGAAGGGGGGGGGGGGGGGGGGTGACTAGTGGAATCACAAGATTGGTTTTTTGGAGAGAATATAATGGACTTTTTAATGGGAATATATTGCATGAAAAAGTTGGAAAGTAAAAAAGTACTAGTGGACAATGCAGGTTACCTCCACTTCTAGAGTTTATATATAGCGAGAGACTAGTTTGATTTATATTTTTCCTATTTGTTTTAGCAAATATGCCATGGATGATCGCGAGCACCATCTATTGCTTCTTAAACGATGCCTTTTTAATAGCACTGCCTAAATATGTGTTGTCCAAGGGCAAAATTGTAATAGTGACCTTAAAAGTGGTCGAGTGTATAAATTTTAATTTGCATTTAATCAAATAATTTTTTAAGATATTCGATCATTTAGAAATGTTAGAACTCATAGTTCAATAATACAGCCTATATATACTTGTACTCTATTAAACAAAACAATAAACGTGTTAATTGCTATCCATAAAGGACATTGATTTCTTTTCTTCTCTAGTTTTGAATTGCCAAAATCGATTAAAAAACTCCCAAGGACTCATCATACCTAAAATGTATGTTCACAAATAAAACTTCGGTTCTTTAAGTTTCCATTAAAAACTTACAATTATCTAAACCTTTAACAAACAGGACATGAGATTCGGTCAAATACTGAGTAACATAATGAAATAATGGGCGCGGCATTGTTGATTGATGAAATGCGCGTTCAATATTGGATTTGGAAAATATGACTTCATTGGTCAATGGTCACTCAAGCTTTAAAGGATTTGAGCTCGAGTGTAAAATATTGCTCGATATCTATAACAATATCGGTGGGTTATTATTATTACCAGACTTAATATAAAGTATATCGAATATCTTAACTTATTTGTAATTGTATAGATATTTTTTTTAAATTGAAGAGATTTCGTTGCACGCTCAATATTATTTTACCAGAAAACTTGACTCGATATCAGCCCGAGTGACATAGGAATATAATGAGGCATGATTCTTCACTCCATATCCGTTCAAACCCATTGGTTAACAACCCACTAGTAGAAAATATACTAGATGAAGTAACGAATTAAGCAATAGAAATTAAAGTTTGGTGCAAGGTCAATATCATAAAGGGTATTAGCTGTCCTCAATTTTGAAGCACTCTAATGAGGGGTCTGTATGACGTTGATATGGACTGGTGTCCTTCACATAAATTACTTCATTTTAGACATTTTTATCCTTAATTAAATTACACTTAAGTCTTGTTTTGGTTTATATCATCTGAATATATATACTCCATGATGATTGATGAGCATTGAGTAGCATCATTATTCATGGTGCATCATTCATTATTAATAAAATGAAAATTCTCCACTAGGAAGGAAGTTGATAATCCTTTAGTCATTGAATAGTCATTGTCTCCATTTCTTTAGATAATTATGTTCTAACAATTTAATTAACAAATCTTCTCATATCACAGCTTTTATTTGTACATTGTACTACATTTCTTGAATACCCCTATTTTAAAGACCCCCCAGGCCAGGCCATAAATTAATTGCTTCAGGAATATATACTCTAATGATAAGGAGTTATGTACATGCATGCACTTTATGCATGAGACTAATAATTGGTCACAATAAACATTGGTCACTTTCTTAATTCTGATAAATCTTAAGAGTATTATACAAATTAGGCGATGAATTAATAGACCAGTGACATCTGCCATTTGTTTTATATTTTATTCTAATTATTTATTAGTTAGGACTTAGGAATTTCTGTATTCATAATTCACCGCCAATAATTTACAGAAAAAGAGTATATATGAATTAAAGCTTTAATCCTTATCAATTAGGAGAATTTTATTGTTCCTATATCGAGATAAATTCTTGACTATCAATTACTACTAAATCACATTTTTAAAAACTATAAAAAATAAAAATAATCTTAAAGATGAATCTAATTACTATATAAATCTTAAAATGATTAAATAGTAAATAATTATCAGAGCTCCACCTCGATATGTGAAAACTGAATGCATCTTTTTACCATTATGTTCAAATAGAATAGTCCATTTATACATAATGGTAAAGGGGTCCTCTATGATCATCAACCATAGAAATCGAATTTTACTTAATTAAAAGGTCAATTATTTTGAATTGGACGAGTAGTCCAGTACTCATACATAATGAGTTTGTGCACAAGTGTAGAAATCACTATCCTCCAGTTTAGCCCCTAATCCTATATACCCACAGGCCACATCCACGTTAGTAAACTTTGGAAAAGCATGAGAAATCTTTTCCAGATAGATGTTTGGTTTGTACTTCTATTTTAGTGTATAGGGATGGACATTACTTAAGGTGGTAACTATTGAGAAAGCTAAAGGAACAAAAATAGAGTATCTATATATGAATTATGATGCCTTAATGAAGAAGGGAAGGGTCTATAATAAAGAATGTGATTCGTCTGAATACCACTTGATCATCTTCTTTATTTCTTTGCAATAATATGTATGGAAAGTTCTAAAACTTAGCTATCAACCAGAGCTTTTCCTAAGCATGCCACCTTAGCTAATAAGAATTTCTAGTGTTTGGTTTAGGAAGAACATATACACATACGTCGTATTTGAGTCATCATCCTTTAATAATACTGCGCTTCTGACCATGCTATTATTTCAATTTATTATTTTGTTACTTATACAAGTTAGGATGTAAAGGTGCTTGCTTTTGTAAGGCATTTAAATAAAAGATTTAAGGATTCTATAAGGAAAAAGAGGAGGCAAAGGTGGTGATGATTGAGGGGGGTGGATCAAGGTGTGGAGTTTCGAACGAATCAAACCAATTCTAATGTTAGGGAAACATAGAACTAAATAATAAGTTACACGAAAATAAATACAAATTTATATGAATCTTACAAGATTTCAACAACTAACTGAAACTGATGACAAGAAATGAAAATGATTATAATAATAGAATCTTAAGGATCTTGTTATTAAAAACTTAATAACTTTAATTCGCACAATGGCGTTGTTGAATATAATTTTTTGGATAAATATTATAATGGACCAAGTGCCTTAACATTACGGAATTAATATGCATGGTTTATTTAAAAAAAGAAAAAAAAGAAACTAGACACAAACACCGCTTTCCCTTAATCGACCTCTCCCTTTGATGTTAAGTACAACAATTGTGATAAACATTTTCTATGATAAAATTACCTCATAATTGATCTCATAAACACAATAAATCAATCAACAAACCGCCTATGAATTTGCGTGTCACCCGACAAAAGCGAAAGAAAAAGTTTGAGTGGCTATAAGGACTAAGGAGCGCTCAGATTGTTTTGTATGTGTATGTTATTTTTGGTCAAGTAAATAAAGATGGAGTGAAGACCTCGTTTTTCAGAAGCTCGGTCAATTCAAAGCCAAATGTCCAACTCATAAAGCTCCTGAGTGAATCAGATTGTTTGATTGTGTGAATTTGATGTATGTTAAACTTGTCTTAGTAATTAGTTGTGTATCCTTTGAAAGATGGTGAAGTGTATAATGCATAGTAGAGTTTGGATTCACCCATATCTCCTATGTGGGAGTTTTCACACTTCATTTTCCAATTTAAGTTTGGATTCACCGCTTCGCTAAATGTCCAATAGTGATTTGTATGCTTAAATCTATGTGACAATACTATTTATATCTTACGTATGTTTGTGATAGTTAATTGCTGAAATGATTATAAATAGTACATATGAGTTTCGTTTGATTACCAATAATGACTATGTTGGTTTTTAATAATAGCAATGTGGTCTTTGTATTGATGATTTCCGTTCAATTCAGTGAAGTGATGTCACTATCGTGGATCAAAAGTGTTATAAATATGTTGTTACAATGATAATTAGGTCAATTTGTATTCACTATTTGAGACTATTTTAACAATTAACTCAAGATAATGTCTCATTCATATATATAATATATTCTTCTGCGAGAATCAAATATAAGATATCTTAAAAATCAGTTCATGCCCAGTAATACTAGGCCATGAATATATCTTGGATAAGGATATAAGAATATTGAGTCATATTAAAAACCAAATAAATTAATTGTGCTTTACTAAATAATACGCGGGGACTTAAATCGTTTGTCAAATATAAAATACAGAGATTTACTGCATGCATAATTGAAAATTCGAAAGGAAAAAGAATCGAGGGTGGAAAATATAAGGGAACATCTTGGTTAGTTGATGGACCCTAAAATTAAATTAGCATGTGCATACTTGACCAATAATCTAGCCACATGGTTAGCTGGTATGACTATCGAAAGCTTTGGTTTACATATATTAGAATGTGACTCCAAATATAGAGACCCCTTAGGAAAGCTCCTATATTTGTTTTGTATTATACACACTATTTATGTGTAAGAAAGAGAGGTGGTCATATGTAGTCCAGCCATCTCAATGGACTACTGTATATGCAATTATACATCATCCGCATTTCCAATTTTAACCCTTTGTGATGTTGATTCAAGTTTCAGAATTATTAATCATCCTACAAATAACGACATTACCTTTTTTTGTTTGCAGAAAATTGTGGTAAACCTATTACCTATCTATGTATATATGTGTTTTTATGCATGTGTTCAGATATTGATTTCTTCAATTTCAACTCAACTTAGGCACGTGGTTGAGTAAGTGACACTGTTACATTTTCGTTTCAATAAATAAGTCCAACATTAATTAATCTTAACTATATTTTTGTCACAATAAATGGCAGCAACAGTCCTTGTTTCTATACACGTAATTCACAAATAATTCCAAATTTAATAAGAGCTTTAGTTTTAGACTAATTTAATGTTTTAGGAGTCAAAATATAATTTTAATTTTTTTTTGAGATTTGCCACCAAAGCTTAGAGTCAAACGGGTAGCCTTTCCCTCAATTATGGTATATAAGGGTGGATATGGGAAGGAATAATTGAGTTTTTGGAAGAAAATAGCAAAACATGACCCTGAATAGTTTCAAAATTGTCTTTTGGCTCCAAAATGGTAAAAGCGGTTGAAAACTAGTTCTCCTGTTAACTTATGGATTATTTGTAAATCACATGTATTATAGGGACGGTCATCCCAACATTGTTATTTATTGGGATGAAAGTGCAGCTTGACTTCACTTAGTGTAACTTGACCATTATAGCAAAGCATGTCTCATGTTTTAAAATTTTTAAATTTAACTGACAATTTTTATAAAGATGTGTAATCAAGTGAGACAAACTGAAACTTAGCTTGTGTGATCAAAGATTACGTGGTTGCAAAAGCATGTTTGATATAATTAGTTAAGAGTAGAAATTTATTTTTTCATTAATTTTTTTCCTTTCTTAAGAGATTTATAAATAAAGACCAAATTTTCTCACATGGACACCAAATTACTTTATTTTTTAATTAAAAAATTAATATGTGATTGATATGGATGCAATAGAAATTTTGACGATTTTTTGATATGATCTTATTAATTTATTATGATTTAAACTGGAGTGTAAATAATAATGTATATTTGATGTAGTGGTGAGAGATAATCTGATATGATAAATTTTTTTATCAATTTGGTAAGGAGGAAAGTATTGTTTATTGTTTGTGGCATTATTATTAAAAGGATAAATCTTCCTATCGAGTCAATCTGCAGTGTGTATTTGTAAATGGTGTCACTAAAATAATGATAATTTAATGTGTTTATTCCAATTTTAATTACTCCCCAAGACACACGGAGTATAACGAAAATAGGTGTTTGCATAATTGCATGTAATCCCCAAGACACACGGATGGTGGTTATACTTTGGTTTTTCTTCTTCTTATGAATTCTCATAGCTGGATTATTTCTCTAATTTATCCCCATAATCTTTATTTATCAAATTGCCCCTCAACTTTCTGTCTTTACATTACATAATTACATAAGTATAAACCATCCTCATGTTTTGTTATTTTTTAGGACAAATGACACCGGACATCACTAACGTTTGATTTATTTATCATATTTATTACTGACGTTCACTTTCGTGCTAAAGACATCACTCATGTTCCAATATTACTCAGCCCGTCTACTTTTCGCAAATTTTGCTGAAATTGCATTTTTAAGTACAAAAGTTAGAGGGGCAATTTAGTCACAACACTTAAAATTATTAGTAACTACTTCTAGATATTACATTTCCCCCCTTAATTGACCATCAATTGAAGCTTTCGAGAAATGGCGCATGTTCAATTTTTGAAAAACCACAAAATTTAACAAGTACAATCTTGAAAAGATGCGATTTTGAAAACGAAACAGGTATAAGTTTAAGTGTTGTGACTAGTATTGGAACATGAGTGATGTCTTTGGCACGAAAGTGAACGTCAGTGATAAATATTGTAAATAAATCAAACGTTAGTGATGTCCGGTGCCATTTGCCCTATTTTTTAACTCAATTTTAAAAACTTTTACTCCGCATTTTCTAATTTGCCCTTGTGTTACATAACTAGATGCTATATATATCTCTACTTAAATATAATTGGAAAAGGAGAATTATAAATTATTTGTCAAAATTATAGAATTCATAGAATTCTTAGAATTCTAACCATATATTCGTATGAGTTGATAGGGACAAATGGGGTACCAAATTTTATTAGACATAAAAGGAGAGGACTAAGTTTAATCATGTTCATGGTAGTAAGTTTTAGCTGTTAATGATTAACTGTACCATTAATTTAAGAATTATTTTCGCACCAGTTATACTTAAATTAAAAGGATTATTTGCATACCCGTGTCACTTACGGGATACTTACTAGGATCATTTCAACAATTACCTCAATAATAAATAATAATGTTATATTCATCAATTAATAAAAAAAAATTATATATTATAAATATCATAAATTAATTACAGAAACTAGATTAGGTACAAACATGTTGTTCTATTTAATCATTAATGTGGAATTAGAAAATAGACTCATCTTTTTTGTGTAGAGCCGAAGTGTTCACGTGAGTGGTGCCTTAAAATGAAAACATTGATAATGAATCTGTTAACATGGATGATGGTCGTCATTAGTAGTAGTTGATTGAATGCTTTACCTTCCCCACCCCACTCCTCAGTGTGCTTATAGATATTCATATAACAACCGACTTTGCAATGAACCGTGGGTCTCTATATATTCATCATCATTGACTATTGATCCATCTTGTTTTCCTAAATCAAATGATTTTGACTAATTATCCTACTGTATCATTATTATCTTTCAATGCCTTAATTGATATATGTTGGTCATAATTCCATAAAACAATTAAGTGGTTGGCGTTAACTTATGTATTGAAGCTTAGGCTTCATGTTTTTTATTTATTTATCTTATTTTATAAATTAGTGAGGCTGAATATAGATCATTGACGACAGTTACTTGTGACATCATATGGGCGAAAGGGTTGCTACAAGTATTTAATGTTTCATCTGATGATCCTATACATGTGCATTGTGATAATCAATCAGCTTTGCATTTGGCACATAATCCGGTTTTTCATGAGAGGATTAAGCATATTGAGGCTGATTGTCATTTTTGTTCGCGATGCTATTACTGACAGGATTGTTACTGCTTCTCACGTCTCGATTATCATTCAGTTGGCTGATTTCTTTACTAAGGCCCTTGGGAAACAGCGTTTTGAATTCCTTTTGCACAAGTTGGGCATTTGTGATCTGCATGCTCCAACTTGCGGAGGGATGTTAGACGATATTGTTTATATTAGTATATTTATGTACTAATTACACTAGTAACATTGTATTATTTATATTTATATGGGCATGATGCCCTAAACACATTATTTATATGGGCATGATACCCTAAACCCATTAGGTTATTTAGTTTCCCTAATGTAATCTATAAATAATGTATCATTGTAAATAATATGATAAAGAAATCATTTATTCCTACAGAAAGTAGCAATACAACAACATTTAATATAACAGAATAAAGAAATTACTAATTAATAGAAATTTAGAATGAAATATGAGATAAATTATCTCCAATGAGACTTGAAGCCAAGACCCTCCTATATGGACGTTTAAACTTCATGTTTGAGTAAAAAAAAATACTAAAGTGAAAGGAATCAAAAGATTCATTGAGAATGTATCATGTCAATTAATTGTCACTATATTATTAATTAGTTGATAATTTAATGAAAAATAAACAAAAGGTATATTAAAATTATAAACATTAACTAGATAAAACAAAATAAAAATTCTAAAATGTCATACAAAAAACTGAAGGAGTATTAGAAAAACCATTAACCAATCAATAGTTATGACTTTATGATAACTACTACACCTTATAGTCAAACGACTTGATGAATAATTATGAAAATAGGTCACACCCCAGCCTAGGACGACCCACTACTAAATGTGTTAAAAGGGTGCATGTTGGCACCTCTAGCGGAAGTCTCGGGTTTGAGTCTTCTTGTAGCAAGGAAGTGGCCAGAGAAATAATTTCTCTCACTAGTTTGATGCTAGTCACCTCTTTCTTTGAATTTACGAGTTTAGGAATTGTACTGATGTTTGGTGATTGTAATGAATTATTCGTATTAATAAAATCAAAGGTAACCCCCTTTTTTGAAAAAAAGAAAAAAAATGGTGCAGCTAGAGTTGTACACGAGCCAAGCTCGAGCTAGCTCATTTTGAAATTTCAAGTTCAATTTAATTAACAAAATATTATTTTACATAAACAATTAATAATATTATTAACATGTAACAAGTAATAAAATTAACCAACATGTAACAATGTAAATAGAAATATTTAATTGACATTAATCATAATTAATTGAAATGACTAAAACGTATAATATAACTAATTTTATTAAAACTAATATTAACATATATACTATCGAGCTACCGAACCGACTTCCCGAGCTAGCTCCTCGAACTGACGAGCCAGGAACCCGATCCGCGGCTCAGCTCATTCTATTACGAGCCGAACTTCGAGCCTCGACTTTCGGAGCAAACTAACTCTAAAAGCTCTGTTCATCAGCAGATCAGCTCATGCACAACATTAGGTGCACCCTGCAGCGTAGACCTAGTGGACGTAGGCTGAACATGAAACAAACTAATGGGTCGGATCAACGAAGGAGTTGGACGTCCACCATTTGCCACCTCTAGACTGTAGCATGTAGGCTTAACTCTTGAGTGCTTGATCGGTAGACGTGTCAGGCGAGCCGGACCGGACCCCTTGAATACGAAACGGGTCCAGCTCAGGAACAGGGGTGGGCTGGTTAGCCTGTTGAACAGTTATCAGGCCCCTATCCGACTCAAGACCTCTCGCTTGGTAGGGTGCCTTAAACACAAGACACATATGACGACGATTCCTTTCGTGATCATATTTGAAAGTGTGAACGTCGAGCGATATTAACTCGAATGTTATCATGAACTCGAACCATCGCTTCGCAATGAACAATTGGTGATCACATTCTATTATTTCGACATCAAATAGTCGATCATCACCTAGAAACTTGATCGTACCAGAAAGACGTAGTTGATATTTTCCAATGAAATTAAAAGAAAGGATTGGCCAATGATATTTTGCTAGTTTCCTCTTAGAAATGACTTCGGAATTAAGCTAATCTAATAGTCTTTTACAGGCTTTTGCATCTAACCAAGCCCAATATGTACTTGTACATTTATACAAGTTGACTTAAGTTATTATACAATCCCTCTTTGCAATGTTAGGTATCATTGATAAATCCTGTACATATATGAACTTCAATTGAACATATTTTCATCCACCATAGAATTTTGATGTAGATAAATAAGCTGGATTTTTCTTTTTACTTTCCTCTTATTATCTTTTATTTATGTTCTTGATAGTTTGTCACAAATTATGAATAAGCCCCCTTTGTATAGTATGTCTTGTACAACAAGGTCTACAACTAATGTCCCCCAAATTGCATAATTAAAAATTGTAAATGAAGGAAATAAAGGATGAAAATTACACCCACTAATTTTAATATTTAATGTACAATAACCATCACATTAAACCTGTAATACTATTAAAATTAGACTTTTAACGTTACACGACTACAAACGGCATAAGACGTAGCACCCATATGACAAAACCACCCATATATTTAAATTGTCATCAAAAGAGAGAAAGTGATCCAACTAATAGGAAGTTTAGAAGTTAAAAGAAGGAAAAAAAAAGAGTTCATTTGAATTGGTGCAACTTAAACTCACAGTAAATGTCTGTCCTCCACCATTGATCAATCCCATGAGCTTGCTTAAAATCTTGACAAGGACTCATATTGATTGTCAAATATCCAGAAGGAATTAGATGTATTGGTTCAGAACCTTGTCCTCCTGAAATCAAACTCAATACTGAATTCTGAGTTGCAAGCCTCCCAATATTACCCCCTCCAATTTTAACCATCTTATCTCTGTGTTCGAAGTACCCTATGTATTCACAACAAATGGGATCAGATGGATTGATAAACAGGTACGGAACCCATTTTGACAACACGACGAATGGGTCAGATTCTTGGTAGTAGTTGTTCTTTGGAATATGATTACCAACTGCTACTGCAATTCCAGCAGTAAGGAAACTGTTTGCAATTCTCATTCCATGCTTCAGTTTCTCATTCTTGATCTGTTCTATTGGCGGAGAGGCAAATGGCGGGTTGAATAGATATGTTTCCAGGTGAAATCCCAGCTTCACCATGTCTCTGCCAACAAGCAGAGCAATCGCGGAACCTATAACAGTAGCGGAACCAGAAGTTAAATTGGATAAAAGATTTTCTCAAAAAAATATTGTTTTGAATAAAATAAATAGGTTATAGTCTCTATCTCCACAACCCACCTAGGGAATGTCCAGCTAACCATACATTGTTGTTGTTCCCATTCCCTGCTTCCTTCATGACAATGTTTTTGGCAATTTCCAAACCATGATGAAATCGTGAACAGCGATGAAGACAATTGCGAATAAAGTGGAGATCTAACTTAAGATCTCGAGATCTACTTCCCGGTTTTGTGATTGTGCCTCGAAAAGCAATTACATATCTTGGTGGATTATGGCCTGGATAGTTATAAGTATTATTCGCGAAGTAATAATTGTTGTACTTGTACTCAAATATTGCACCAAAATATGATAGATCAGCATCATCCACAAGCACTTGGTTAAGCCGGAAACCAAAAAACTCCCACCAGGGTGGAGCTAGAGCTTGAGGCCCCTGGCGGTTTTGCTGGCGATCGCATTCAAGAATGTAAGCTCCCTTCACCAAGCTGGCTGCAATGCATCTTCTGTGGCATGGAGATCTCCTATAACAGTTTATGCATCAAAAAATGTTTTAGTCCTATACTTAAGAGGTTTTAGTCTCTATAATTGCAACAGAAATACTATTTCAGACACTAAAAAAGCGATGAACGAGATCATTTGTGCAACGAAAATCGAATTCAGACACTAAAATGTACCTAACACAATGAAAAGGATATGAGAAATTAGTGCAATGGCAGAAAGGATTTAGTAAAAATCTTACCAATCAATAGCAGAGAGGTAAACGGGTCCTGAAACACAAAATATTTCTCTCTCAGATGCCATAAAACTACTCTTTACTTCTCCCAAACTGGATTGCAACAAACTAGTTCTTACAGGGAGATTCAAAGTCAACGGTCGTGGGAACATGTATCTTCATATTCTTGAATATATGAAGTTAAAACAAATGATTTTGTTATTCAAATATGTAACAAGTTGCCAAGAAACGAAATTGACACTTTACTATAAAATGAAGAATCCAACATTTGACTTTTCGGAACGTTGACATTACCAATTTAGTTTTCTCACATTTGGAATCAAGTTTGACATCTAACTTTTTGTGTTACCAGTTAACATTTACTACCTCCATCTTTTTAGCTGTCGTTTTAACTTAAATTTTGTATTTTAAAATAATTGTCATTCTAGCATTGTAAACTATCAATCATCGAATAATATAGTTTCAATCAATTTTTCATTTTACATTTTTAATGTACTACACATAAATACAAACTAATATACATTCTTTCAGCAAGTTTGTATCAATAACTTGAAGGTCGGACTCGGAGTGTATTTTACTTGTTTTCCATAATATTATTGCATGAGTTGATCAGCACAACTTCACATTTGGATATCAGATAAGTTATAAAAAAAGTTGCCAAGTGGAACTGAATTGGTTGTTTTCGTATGTAAATTAAATACGAAAATATGAACACAATACTATTAATTGATTATTATGGATAGTTAGAGTGTATATGAGGCAAAGTGTCTCCCACATGAATGCAAGATCTCTCGATTGGAAACTTAGATGAGATGCCACCAGACTATTGAGCTATTGATAAAACGAATTAATGGTTTCGATAAAACAACCAATTCAGTTGCACAATTTGGTATATTTAACAAAAAATAAACGTTTTACCAACTATACTACATTACATGTCGCTAATTCATATAAAACTTATATTATGTATCTTTAATTCTGAAAATCTAAAGGGGCGCACACTCCCCTACCGATTCTGTTCCTGACTGTGTCCCCGCTCCAATCAATTTTTCCCTTATCATTAGTGGGCAACACCCTCAAGAGTGAGATTGTTGATATACCTCTAATGGTTACATATGTAAGACAAAAATCTTATAACATACATGTGGTTGAAGCTAGTTCCTAGTTGTGGCCGTAGCTGCCAAATTGCCACCAAAAGTTTGTTAAGATAATAGTATTAAGGTTGACAGTAGATATATAGATTGGATTGGTATTTACACTATTTTTGATGTCTAGATTGAGTAAGGGGCAACGGTTATAGTGTCGTTTATGTTGTATTTACATCAAGAACAGAGGAACTCGTGACAATAAATAGACCGAAGTTCAAATATTTGACGTGCACTCTAACACTCAACTCTAATGGCTCTGTTGTAATGTCTAGGCCTGTGAGCGAACGTCTCGGTTCGATAAAGCTCGAGGTATTTGACTCGAAAAGGTGCGGCTTGAAGCTCGATTCGACTATTCAAATATCAAACCACACCTTAAGATTGGGTCTTTTTCAAATCAAGCCAAACGGTGCGAAAAGGTGCGGCTCGGTTACCATATATCTATTTAATGATAAAATCATTATCAACTCACATATATTCCCTTCTATGTACTCATCTCATTCTTTCATCTCCACTCTCCAGATCGCCCCCTCCCCCACCCCCCCGCCCACCTTCGGTCACCTCTCATCTCTTCTCTTCTCTTCTCAAAAGCCGTTCCCCCGCTCACCCTCATGACGCATGGCATCGCTCATCCACATTAATTCTCCAAACCCCCTCCCCTCCCCCTCACCTTTGTTTATATAATTGTAGCTTCAATTACGATTTCAATTGTTATTTTTTCATTTTTTTTGTTCATATAATGTTTTCGTTTTTTATTTTTTTTCCAATTGTTACCAAGCCAAACTTTTTCAAACGGTTCGGCTCGAACCTTCAAACTCAAGCCACACCTTTAGTTTTAACATTTGACCAAATAAGACCAAATCAAACCTCCCTTAGTAATTTTTCAAGCCAAATCCAAACTTTCCAATTATTTGACTCGATTCGGCTTGATCACAGACCTAGTAATGCCTAGACCAAAAAAGTTCTGTTGTAATGATGTCATATAAATATATAGTAAGCATCAAAATGTAGAAATTTACAATTGATGAAAGTTTTTATTCACTAGTGATTTATTGATGATGTAAAAATATAAACTAAGTCATTTTATAATATATATATTTTTTCTTTTAGTATTGTACATTTTAGTTACTACGTACTATTTACTCAAAAAGAAATATTAGTAATGTCAGCAATTATAATTTTATTTTTAACATTTAGGTAATAGTATGTATCATTTGTTTAAGAAATTTGTGTATACTTAAGAAATAGGTGCACAAAATAATTTTGGTACATTTTTGCTTGGAATTTTTTATCCCTATATTTTTAGTAGAGAAAATTGTAAGAAAACCATGCTTGAAGACCTACTTTAATCAAAAATCATGAAACGTTTTTTATTGAAGTTTATCATAATTTTGATGCGAATGGACTAAATTGTCCTTCCTTACTCACCCCACTTCATCTTTCCCAACGTTCGATTACCAAGCACCACCCTCCTCACAATCACCATTGATCTTACCACCAACCCCATTTCAAATCACAAAACCACCAACAACAACCACCAACAACTCATCTTCTTCCACACTTTCTTCTTCAAATCCCACCAACACCCACCTTAAATCTCCTCAAAAACGCAATCGCCTCCCCACCATACATGAAAAAAATGTGATCTCCTCCCTACCCAAGAGTGGCGGGTGGATCTGAATCGGGCAGGGAGGGAGTGGGGGGACAGGGGGAAGGGTGGGCACAATCAGGTAGGGAGGGGGTGGGTGGGGCAAAACCGGGCAAGAATGGGGGTGGGGGCTAAAATCGGGCAGTGAGAGTGTGGGTGGGTTGTGGTGGTGGTTTTATGTACTTGAAGAATAAAGATGGTGGTTGGTGAAGAAAAAGTGTGATAGTTTTGTAGTTTGAAGGTAGGTGGTGGTGGTGGTTAATAAAGAAGAAAAGTTAGTGGTGGTGGTTGTTGTGATTTGAAGAAGAAATTAGGGAGGAAGATGAATTGGTGGTGGTCGGTTTTGTGATTTTAAATGGGATTGGTGGAGGTTAGTGGTAAGGGTGATGGTGATAGTAAAGAGAGTGGTGGTTGGTGTTTGGTGGTTGAAAGTTGGGGAAGATAAAGTTGGAGAAGATGAAGTTGGGCGAGTAAGAAAGGGTAATTTAGTCAATTCCCATCAAACTTGTCATAAAATGTAATAAAAAAAGTTTAATAGTTTTTGGTTAAGCTGAGTCTTCAACCATAATATTCTTACAATTTCTCAGTTTTAAAAAAATTGATAATACATTTTAATAATGTATACCATTTCTATATTTAATGAAAACTAATGAGTTATATCATTAATGAACTATAGTAATGCTCTCAAGATCCCAAAGAATGAGTTCACCATAAATGGGATGCAAATTTTAGATGAGCTACTCTATCTCTTAGAGGTAACTCGAAAGAGTTTCATGCATCGAAAGAGTTTCATGCATATAATCAATTAAGGGCCCTCCATGGCTCCATCGCATCTCCAGCTTTGGATGTTCCCAGTCGATGGATTTGAGCAAGTTAGAATGATTGAAAAAACTTTCCGAACAAGTGGAAACCAGTCACAACTCCCTAGCTCTATCTTAATTATGGATGTTTTGTTTCATTTTTGGTTCGATTTGCTTGGTATGGATTCTATTGAGTTTTTATGTAAATCGATTCCATCAATTTTTAGAATATATGAATCATTTTTGTTGAAATTATTTCGATTTGAATCTATTATATTGATGTCGTTTTTTATGTCTAGCTGCTTCGATTCAATGGGTTTTTTGATTTTATATAACAATAAAAAAATAAATGGTGACTCGTGGTTGTTGACGTAATTCGAGGATTATTAGCTTATTATTGTGGAGATTGCCTTTCAATTTGGGCATGTAGTGAGCTATACTTCAATCAAGAAAATTGTGTGACCAACTTCGAAAAATGTCAAAATTAAATGAAGTTTTTAAGAATATTAAAAATATAATTATTTCAAAAAATATCTATAAACTCGGTTTGATTCGGTGTATTTCTGTTTGGTTTATGCTAAACGTAACTTGATTAACTTTTTATCAATTTTGATTTCGTTTTTTCCCGGCCACTTGAGGACAGTGTCATTATTTTTGAAACCAAATCTTTAGAATTACTGTTAAGTGTCATTTTTCTCGATTTGACCTAAAATAAAAATCCCTATTGAAGTTCCATATTGAACCTAATCTTCTACGTATAACTACTTCGTTCTAAAAGAAGTGAACATCTAAAATGTTCTCCAAATACAAAATGTTCAGCCTTGTAAATTTTTATTTATCAGGGTGGGGCTATATTCATAAAAAGTTGTTCTAAAAGAAGTGACCATTTAAAATTATCTCCGAAATATGAAATGTTCAGTTTGTAGAGACTTTATTGATCGAGTTTGGGTCACACTCAAAGTCATAGGAGGGGAGAAAACACTCCATAATTTATAACTCAAGGAGACGCCATCCTAAAACAGTTGGTACAAGATGGAGTAGCTTCCTTTGTTATCAAGTGTAGTTATATTTTTTATTTTTCAATGAGAGACTCTCACATAAACACATGTGATGTTTTTGAGTTATTAGGAGCAATCTCACCATTGGCAGATGTATGTTGGTTCGAGCTCGTTCACTCGAAGAAACACTTTTTACAAAAAAAGTTATATATATATTTTAAAATAAATTAATATAAAGATTAATATTTGCGTTTAAGTTGTAATATATTTGAGTGTTTCGAACACTCATCTCAAAATATATGACATTTTGAACATCCACTTTAAAATACTTAGATCCGCCACTAAATCTCACCGAAGTCTTTTGCTTTTATAAGTTAGAGTGGACCCTATATATAAGGCATGGTATTAGAGCAGTTCAATTCATCAGAAACGAAAAAAAAACTAATTAATAGAAAATTTGAAAAAGACAGAAAAAAATGGCAGATGAAGTAGTGTTGATAGAAGAGCCAGGAAGCCCTGCAACAAAGTTGTTTCATTCGAAAAAGTTGAATTGTTGTATTTTAGCTATCATTGGTTTCAAAGTTAAGGTTGATGCTGAGGTTTTCAAAGCGAGAATACCTGAGTTTTTACCCAATGTTCCTCGCTTCTCTTCTTTGATGGTCAGGACATACATACTTCTTTTCCTACCTATTTACTTCTCTTACATATAATTGCATACATCATGCCCTTGCATGCTTACTAATGGATGAAGAGATAAATGTCCAAATGATCCTCGCTCGTATTCGAAGTTTTTTAAAAATCAAGAATTAAGTGCGTGAGTGTTGCATACAAAATTCTTATTAACATAATTCAAGGATCATTTGTATAGTACTATAGTTATTTCATTGCATAAATAGTGATAGGTCCGTTGTCCGTATATATTTCATGATATGGCTTTTAATTTTTCTTTGTTTGATAAATTAGGTGAAGGATGAGAAACACGATAAAATGACATGGGTGCCGACGACAATAAATATAGATGATCATATTTTTTGTCCAAAATTGGAGTATGATGATCAAGAAAATCCATCTCTTGGAGATGAGGTAGTTGATGAATACATGGCACGTCTCACATCAAAGCCTATGGATCTTAATAAACCATTATGGGAAATGCACATTCTCAATACTAAAACATCATCGGCCAATGCAACCGCTCTTTTCTTGATTCACCACTCTGTTGGTGATGGAGTCTCTCTCATTTCTGTCCTCTTAGCCATGACCCGAAAAACCTCCGACCCGGAGAGTTTGCCCACCATTCCTACCCGGATTGTATCCAACAAGACTTCGAACGAGGATGGAAATACCATATCTAGGATAATGAAGGGAGTTTTGAGCAAATTATGGGAGGTTCTTTTGGTGATATTGTATAGTTGTTATGATGTTGTATTGTTTATGGCAACAATGATATTCCTGAAGGACACAGAGAGTCCAATAAAAGGGGGGCCTGGAATTGAAGGAACTCAAAAGCGAGTAATGCATATGGATGTCAGCTTGGATGACATAAAACTAGTGAAGACGGCTACAAATGCGGTACTTAATTAATTATTTTTCGTTGATGGTCAGAACTCAGAGGGTGTTAGTGGTGGTTTAATGTGATGGGTGGTGGGGGTGAAGGGGTGGGTGGCACTGGCGGGTTTGCAAATAAGTGACCTATGAAATTCTTAGATATCAAATGGTTTTATGAAAATGAATTTGTGAAAGTTCTATTTTGTTCTTATTAAAAGTATATTTCGATTAAATTTATAGGGCAACTAGACTTCAAAGAATTTTTCCGGAGAAAAACTGGTCAAAGAAAATTTCGTGGGAAAATTTTACCAATTCAAAAGTTTGATCCTTATTTGATTGATTTTCAAAAATTGAGGGGGTCATATGAAATTTAGCCTTTAAATTTTGTTGATTCATTATTTAAACCATAAATCTAAATATATTCAATAATACTTCCTCCCTTCTTTTTTATTGGCTTATTTTCTTTTGTCCCCTAAAGTATCCACACGCTTGTGGGGGCCCTCTTAAACTTTGCTTCTTTTCAAAACAGCATCCAAACTATCCTTCTTTTCAGTTTACCCTCTAAAATATCAAATTCAAATTAAATTTCATTTTAAAAGAAGGGCAAACTTGGAATAATACACTTATTAATTTTTTTGGACACTTTTTAATAATAACAAAACTATAATTTTCAAATTAAACCCTCTTTCTTCCTCACACCCCACCCCCACCCCCCCTCTTTCATTTTCTACATAACCCCCCCCCCCTTCATTTTCCTCACTATCAATATGAAAATCACAGTTATTCCAAGGAAGAGGTATTTTATGAGAGGGGTGTTGGGACTGGGGAGGGGGGTTACGGGGACAATGAAGGAGGGGTGGGGGTAAAAGTGTAAGGTGACAATCAAATAATCAAAAGTAAGGATGACAATCAATTGAAACTATATAATTGGTTGGGTGATAATTTCATAAGAAAAAATAATCAAAAAGTACATTGAAACGTAAATTTACAATTAATTATGCTAGAAAGACAAATATTTAGAAACAAAAAAATTAAGGTTAGGATGACAAATAAAAAAGAACGAAAATATTATTTGATACCGTATTGCAACCCAATATCTTTTTCGCAGACCATTAATGATGTCATCATGGGAGTAACACAAGCTGGTCTCTCACGTTATTTGAATAGAAGATATGGTAAGTGTTGAATATTTGAGAGAGTTAATTGTAATAATGATTTCAGTAAGTGTGATCAAATTTTATTTTCGTCCTAATAAGTACTAGTGTTGCATATATGTGTTTTGATAGTGTA
Source organism: Echium plantagineum (assembly GCA_003412495.2). Classification (NCBI taxonomy): domain Eukaryota; kingdom Viridiplantae; phylum Streptophyta; class Magnoliopsida; order Boraginales; family Boraginaceae; genus Echium; species Echium plantagineum. The sequence continues at coordinate 15,710,308 of CM016563.1, read as the reverse complement.
TACATAGTTCTCATCTAACGTCGCCATTAGTAATAGATGGTTTAAGATAATTTTAATACATTTTTTGATCTAAAACATAAGTTTTATGACTTTGGGATGTGAAATTAATATTTATAAGGGGCCGAAGTTTAACTTATTATACTGTTGGGGTCAAAATATATTTTTCAATACCTTCAGGGTATGATCCCTGATAATGTATACATGGTTCCCATTTGATCCAATATTATATATAGTGCGTCATTAATTAATTATCATTACACTTGATTTCCCATTAACAAACAGAAGCTTTAATTTATAGAATTTCACGACTACAAAAAGGTCAATAGATCATTTACCAAATAAAATTTCAAGACAACATATATGTTCTTTATACCCTGATCACATGTATATTTAAGGAGTATTATAATAAAATTTGTATATATAGGAAAGTCATTCTAATTAATCCTCATCAAGATAGAGTATCACCATTCTTTATCTGAAACAATGCCCTAACTAGAATCAAATTATTCATTCGTTCCAAGCGAACGTTTATTGTCTTTCATTTGATTCTTTAGAAAATAAATGGGACATCATTTTATGTGTGTGACACTCAGATTAGTTAATATTACCAATGAAATAATTAATTATGACATGATCTAATTATTAGCTTTATTATGGTTATGATCTAGCTAACAGTAATTAATAGCTAACTCGAGTTGATGTTAGTAATCTCTCCAATCCAAAAAAATTGACGTTTGACCATAAATTACTAATTATTAGTTATTATGAAACTTTGACCATGCATCAATTACTATTTATTAGTTATTTTGAAACAAATAAAATATATACAATTAGGTTCTTCTTTTAAATTATTTTATAATATTAACTTTTAATATCATTGCTAATTTACAAAAAGAATATTAATTTTTAATAATACAACTAAAGAATAACTGAATGTCAAATTTTAACAAAGTACATGATCGAATTTTAATATTTTTAAAATAGGATGATTGAAAAGAAAAAATTAAAAAATATTAGTAATTAACTTGTGCCATTAGCCTAACAAGTAGCAACTAATTTGTGTTGTATTGTGTATTTGGTTTCAACCAAACAAATAATTAAAATTTTATTTTTTCCATTATTTGGCCTTCTAAAATATGTAGCCAATCATGATCAAGGAGCGAAAAACAAGTTAAGTAATTTGCCAAAGAAAATGAGGATCAGAGCACTTCTTGTTTTCAATATCAGACCGTCTGCAGGAATTCAGGTAATTCGGATTTCGGAGGGTGTAAAAAAATTAAAAAGACTACGTAAATTATGTCAACCTCGAATTTTTTTCTTTTATTGTCAATTTGATCATTGATAGTAGAACGAAATCGTTTAGTTCTAAATAGTTATATTATTTCAAATTAGTCTTTACAAATAAATGACATAAATATTTTATCATGATTGTAAAAGTGACAAATGCTATAATATTTTTCTCGAAAATGTGCCAAATATGTCACAAATCAGACTGCAACACATATACCAATGTACAATTTTAACGGAGAAAATTGGCTAAATACTGCATGTTTGAGTCACTTATTATTAACTTATACTCCCTCCATTTCAAATGTTTAGACGTTCTAGCAAAAGTAACAATTTTCATTTCTATTGACGTCCTACAGCTCCCAATGCATATTTGTCAACCTTTTCCATTTAACCCCTATATGCCTATATCTCTACTTCTGAAATAATAGTATATGTTGTGGCTGATGAGATAGATGTGTAAGGCTATAGTACACTTTTTTAGAAAACTTTTTGGGTCATTATTTGATTTAGAGGGTATAAGAGTCAACTAGCTTATTTCTTAATTTATGTGCCCAACTCCCAAAGGTCTAAACATTTGAAATGGAGGGAGTACAACCCAACTATTTTGTAGCCCAAATACCACAACCCTATGAAAAATCTAAATTACCCATTTTCCTTTCTTCTTCCAAGTTCCGCCTCTTGCTTAGTGTTAAGAGTCTATGAGGATCCACTCTAAAATCGATTGGTAATAGGGAGTAGCCTAAGATCTTATATATTTACCCGGGAGGACACCGACTTCCGATATGAGATGTACATCTTAACACTCTCCCTAACGTATAACCCAATCGACTTCCGATGTGGGATGTGCATCTTAACACTTAACTTATTCAATTCACAAAACCTCTACCCACCAATTACCTCCCTCTCCTCCACTACCAACCCCCTACACAAAACATCCTGAATTCGAAACACTCTTTCCCATTCAAATTAAAACCTTATCAACATTCTAATTGAAATCTAAAAACCAACCCAACCTTACGTAAAATATAAACAGGGAATGGGGACCGGGTTGCAAATTTGAGAGAGAGGGGTTTCGAACAGATGACGCACGACAGTCTCAGACAAGTGGGGAGCGATTTAGGAGGGCATCGATTTACATGGCATGTGGGGTAGGGTCGATTTACATAGGGTATGATGAGTAGGATGGTTGGGGTTACAAGGGAAGGGGAAAATGTGAGGGCGGGGTTGAGATAGTTTTGTGAATTGGTGGTGGTTGGTTGGTGGTGGAGAGGGTGATGTTGGTGTTTGAATGTTGTAGGTGGAGGTTCTTACTAATTGAAAAAGAAAAGGGAGGAAGAAGAAAAGGAAATGGATAATTTAAGAGAAATTTGGCAAAGTACCACGATTTGAAGCCCACATTTAAATAATACCATGATATCTTTTTTAATTGGAAAATACCACATTTTTTATGCGAAATGACTATTTTACCCTTAATGAAAATTGATAGCATTAAACTAAGTTTTTTTTTAAACTAAGTTTTTTGGGTTCAAATGACTATTATAATCTATTATAATCCATTATATTACGTTGTAATTGCTTTAAATTCACAACTAACTTAAATTTGTCATGATTTATCTTTGCATTAAATTGATGTTACAAAGTTCAACCCAACAACCATTGCTTTGATATAAAAATTGGATTAATATATTAAAATTAGTACAAAGCACAAATAAATATTAATTTCTTTAGAGTGTGGAGCAAATAAATTTTACTAATACATTTGAAGAAAAAAATTATCATGAAAAAGAAAAATAAAATAAAAATGAACCATGGGAATACTAAGTTGCTAAAAAAAAAAGTTCATCTCCTGGACTCCATACATTTTGGTTGCATTATTTTTCTTCCTCAAATCATGCGTCAATGTCGATTGATGCTCTACTCCATGGTCCTCTTCGTTTAAAAATGGACCGCTGCTACCTGCTTCGAATATATGGTATCCCTAATTCCTTCAAACGATTCTTCCCCAACTTTCCATTCAACTTGAAGCCCATGTAAACCAACTCTCAAGTCTTTTCATTGTACATTTATATCAATTGTAAATACACATAAAGTACATATATATTATAAAATTTATATTCGATTATACTTTATTATACTTTGTTATAATCTATTAAACCGAAACTAGAAAGCTCTAAATTGTAACTACACATAAAGTACACAACAATGGACTATAAGAAACGAGACTATATCAACATAATACCAACATAATGCTTCATTATACTTCATTATAATAAATTATACTTCATTATATTATAAGAAACGAGAATATATCAACATAATACCCCTAGGATTCAAACTTTTATTCCAAAACAACATCAATTCTTCAAATAACACACAATATATCTATATCAACATCAATTTTTGTCCAAAAAACAAAATTAAAGTACCAAAAGAACAAACTTTACACATATATCTATAATTTTTAATGCAAATTTAGCCACATTATTTTATTAAACATTGTTAGAACCATAAATTGTGCAACAAAAACTTAAGAAACGAGACTATAATAACAATGGACTATAAGAAACGAGACTATATCAACATAATACCAACATAATTCTTCATTATACTTCATTATACTATAAGAAACGAGAATATATCAACATAATACCCCCAAGATTCAAACTTTTATTCCAAAACAACATCAATTCTTCAAATTACACACAATATATCTATATCAACATCAATTTTTGATCAAAAAACAATATTAAAGTACCAAAAGAACAAACTTTACACATATATCTATCATTTTCAATACAAATTTAGCCACATATCCATAAAAATCTTAGGAAAGATTCAAACTTTTTAAAAAAGATTCGATCTTTTTATAAAAGATTCAAACTTTTGTTCAAAAACATTCAAATAATAAAAATACAATACATATAAAGTACATAACTAATCAAAAGACGTGATTTTTAAATCAACTATATTGAAAAACGTGATTTTAAGTCAACTAAATTGAAAAAGATTTAAACTTTTCTAAGAAAAACAAGTTTAAAGGACCAAAGCATTTATAAAGAAAAGTGAAGATGAAGATTCCGGTGAAGATGGTGGGCTGCGGGCGGCGGAATGAGAGAGAGCGAGAGAGAATGAGATGAAGAAATGGATAATGAGATGAAGAAATGGAGAATGAGATGAAGAATGAGTTGAAGAAATGGAGAATGAGATGAATGTATGTATAATAGATTTAATGAGGGGTAATTTAGTGACTTCACCTAACTTTTGTGGTACTTTCTAATTAAAAAAGATATCATGGTATTATTTAAATGTGGGCCTCAAATCATGGTACTTTGCTAAATTTCTCGATAATTTAAACATTTTACATGGGAGGATATCTGGGCTAAAAAACAATTGTGTGGTGTAATTTAAAAGTGAATTAAATGTGTGGTATTTAGCCAATTTCCTCAACTTTATTCTATTATCTAAATTAAATCGACAAGTACCCAACGAATAATGTAACCAACATTGTTTATTTTAAGGTTCTTGCTAATATGATGAAGACAAAGTCCAATGCAAAGTGGGGTAACTTATTTGGCTATTCGCTCATGCCTGTCACAATTGCTCTAAAAAGCGACACCTTAAGTTACATTCTTGAAGCTCAAGCTGTCATTAAACGAAAGAAGCTCTCTCTTGAGTCAAGATTTGCATATGTTGTTCTTAAATTTGGTAACAAGCTTATCGGTGCCAAGGTACGATAATTTTATTCATCTCAATCTCATTAATTACAAACAATTGATTGCAACAACTAAGTTAAAAAATACAATTTGTAATTACAATGTACTAATAATAAAAAAAAGAAAATTTAAGAAATCGTTGACGACAGTATACAATGATGTTAAGGTTGTGAACAATTTAATTAAATTACACTTTATGGCTCCTGTAAAGTAAAAAAACTGCAACATAATATTAATGTTTGATAATATAAAAGGTGCACTTAGATACGCAACATTACTTTGTTAGGCCAATGTGTGCTTTCCAACAAGCACTTAATTTTTTTTAGAGTTATCTTTAAGTTTAACTCGTGCAACTAAGTCATTGTTGGTACTCTTGGTTGAATAATTAATAGTAGTATTAATTTATGGAACGGGTTAAATTATAGGGTAAATGGCATCGAATATCACTAACGTTTGATTTATTTATCACATTTATTATTGACGTTCACTTTCGTGCCAAAGAGATCACTCATGTTTCAATACTACTCAACCCATCTACTTTTCGCCAATTTTACTGAAATCGTATTTTTTAGCACAAAAGTCAGAAGGGCAATTTAGTCACAACACTTAAAATTATTAGTAACTACTTCCAAATATTACATTTCCCTTCTAATTGGCCAGCAATTGAAGCTTTCGAGAAACTGCACATGTTCAATTTTTGAAAAGCTCCAAAATTTAACAAGTACAATCTTGAAAAGATGCAATTTCGAAAACGAAACAGTATAATTTGAAGTGTCGTGACTAAATTGTCCTTCTAACTTTTGTGCTTAAAATTGCAATTTCAGCAAAATTGACAAAAAGTAGACGGGTTGAGTAGTATTGGAACATGAGTGATGCCTTTGGCATGAAAGTGAACGTCAATAACAAATGTGGTAAATAAATCAAACGTAAGTGATGTTCGGTATCATTTGTCCTAAATTATAAGCTAGCATTATATTGACGAGTGTTAGTTGTAATGCTAATAAAAGGTTGTTTTCTCGTAGATTACTTTTAATAGTAAATAATTAATTATTAAATGTATTAAACTATTTCAGATAATAATTGAAAATTAATGTAAATTATCTATTACAGGCAACATCTTGGCTTACTCATAGAGTTATGGATAACTTAACAATTGCCTTCTCCAACGTAGTTGGTCCTCGAGAAGAAGTGAGCTTCTTTGAGCATCCCATAACTTTCATTGCTCCTTCTGCCCATGGCCTGCCTTTTGTAAGTATCTAATTAGGGAATCTCAATTTCACATTAGTATATCAGAATTATGCTTTAATTTTAGAAATAATTGATAAAGACAATTATTTTAGAAAGAAACCTCATTACTTATGAACATAATATATATATAATCTCTTAAGTGAATCGAGTTACATGTATTCAAAATGTATATCTCATAGCCTATGTTGTCTCTGTAACGCCCCGCCCCGAAACACTCGGGTCGAAACGTTATTTGATTTGATGGACTGGCCTCACAAACCAAGAAGATGTATCTTGATGATATGAGTAGTATCAATCAAATCATATTAAACATACACATCGCTCACTCTGGACCGGGTATTAGAGTCTCATATTGATCGCATATATATATTATGAGTACTATTTTTAATTGATTTTAGGGTGAAGTTGAGCATCATTTCACTTATCTATTGAATTTGTTCGGAATTTTTAAACTAAATTTCTTGAATATAATATAAAAATATTGAGAAATAATATAAGTCGTCATCACATATATGCAGGCCCTGCTGATTCATTATCAAAGCTACATGAACAAAATGACGATCGTTGTCACATATGATCCAGTTGTGATCCCAGATCCCAAACAACTCTTTGTTGATATCGAGAATTCTCTTCAAGACATTAAAAATGATGTTGTAAGGAGAGGCCACTAAATCAAAGAATTCTCAATCATCATTATTCCTCATCCCGACCAACTCTTTGAAGATATTGAGAAAATGATGTTATAAGGAGAGCCCTCTCAAGGAATTGTCAATCACCATAATGCACACACCCAAAAAAGTTATACAAATAAACAATTAAAAATGGCTTTACAAATTTATTAATTATTAGTATATTGTTAGATTGAATATGTCTCAATATTTCATTGTTGGAGCTTATAATATACAAACATATATTGTGATACAAATAAGTTACTATGTGGTGTACTTCATAAAAACGTTTAAGAGAGTATTATTTTGTATGGATATTCATCAATATATTATGACGTTAAATAATCACACTGCTTTTCATTATTCAGTATGACATGAAATAGGTATAAAAAAAATTCAATTAAATAATTATATTTCATAAAATCGCACTATTTTTATATAATAGAAAATTTTGCTCATTTGACTTAATACAAAAACAAAACTTAATATGTGTGTATATATATATATATTTCAAGTTTATCTAATATGTGTATGGTCGACTAGGTGGGATCGTTAGCAACATACAAATGGGTGGTGATAGAAATACTTGATAGTGGTAAAAATATATGTTCATGTCATCGTGATGAACGACTAAACGCATGTTTGTTAAATCTGTTAACTAAAACCTCATATATGAATTGTGAATACTATTGTTATTAGCCCTAAGATAGGCAGAATAAACGAAGAAAGATAGCTATTTAAATAATCCAAATTTTCGCTTTCATTACGACACCCATCGATCACCCCTGAAGAGCCGTGATCGTGCCCTAAAAGAGCTAATTTCAAAAAGGGTCCTAGATAGTAGGACCAGGTTGCAGGTTGTTCCATAATAGTTGACGAGTTGCAGTTTGGTCCCCGATATTACTAAAAATGTTGCATTTTGGTCCCTTGACCATTAGTCCGTTAAATATTTGACGTTTACACTGCTTTTTGGGGCGAAAATGTGATTTTAAAAAGTTTTGGGGTAATTTGAGTAATTTTGGCGTCAAAACGAAGCTTGTGATTGTTGGTATATTTTTTTTAATTATAATTATATCGATGGATATGAATTGAATGTATATCAAATTATTCGGATTCGAACGCGATGAATGACTATTCGTATTCGAAGCTCGACGAATTCGAACCGAGCACGGATGTTAAAATTATATTCGATTAAAATTCGAATACGAATTTAAATGATGTCATTTTAGATTCGATAATCGCGAATATATTAGTTTATTTTGTTTTTTTTTAGTTACAATTTTATTTTTTGTTAAAATTTTATTATTAACTTTTATAATTAACTAAATATTGTATTAAATTAAGATAAACATAATAGACTTAGGTTTTGTGGTTATACAAAATAATATAACAATACTAAACTTGTAATACCCGACCCAAAGTGGGTGATGTGACTTGTTTGATATGATTTGATTGTTACTACTCATACCATCAAGATGCATCTTCTTTTCGGTAGCCTAACTCATAAGAACTCCAAAGTTAAGCGTGCTTGACTTAGGGTAATTCTGGGATGGGTGACCCCCCTGGAAGTGTCCCGGTGAGCACGTGAGTGAAGACAAAACCTGCACGGAAAGACCCGTGATGATTTGAGAGGTCAGTCAATCAAATCAAATACCGGGGCATTACAAAACTATCTACCAAAATTGCTCGGATTATCCCAAAACTTTTTCAAGCTACAAACTCACCCCAAAAAACAGTCAAAATGTCAAATATTTAATGGAACTGACGGCCGGGGACCAATATACAACATTTATAATATCGAGGACCAAATTGCAAGTCATCAACTATGAAGGACCAAACAAGTCAACTACAACTCGACTCCACTATGTGGGACCATTATATTCGAACAATTAGCTCCGCTTTGAAACACTAGTTGATGACCATCAACGGCCCTCCACGGGATCTTGAGCTTTGGATCTTCCCACTCGATGGATCTGAACAAGTTATTACAATAATGATTCAAGACATTTTTCGAACAAGTGGAATATGGCCACTGCCAGTGACAGCTCCCTCTATCTGAATTTTAACACATGCCTAAACTTCTCTATATATGTAGTAAATATATAACGTGAGTACGTGACCATGTCTTACCCAACTTCTAAAAGAAGTTAAGATATAAAGTCTTGTCCGAAATCCAACTGTCCCGCCTCACTATTTTTCTTATAAAATCTGGAGTGGAGATTATATATAAGGCATGGTATTATAGCAACTAAATTCAGACCACATAAAACAAAACAAAAAACATATAGAAAAAGAAAAAAACAACATGGCAGATGAAATAGTGTTCGGAGAAGAGCCAGGAAGCCCTGCAACAAAGTTGTTTCATTCGAAAAAGTTGAATTGTTGTATTTTAAGTATCTTTGGTTTCAAAGATAAGGTTGATGTTGAGATTTTCAAAGCGAGATTACCTCAATGTTTTTCCAATATTCCTCGCTTCTCTTCTTTGATGGTCAGGATTTACTTCTTTTCCTATATTTACTTCTTAATATATTGATTATGGATTGTGGCTAGTTAGTACTCCCTCTCTCGTTTTTTTAACATCGTTGTTTGGAATTCGTGTAGTCAAACTTTGAAAACTTTTACCATTAAATTTTATTAGTCGATAAGAAATAATATAGTCAAGTTGGATCTTGTTAGATTCGTATCAATCTATATTTTTAAAATATCAACTTTTATAACTTTTACACTTGTAGAATTAGACATATTTTTGTTTTAAGTCGTGTCTCGTTGACCATGAAAAGTAAAAAAACTATCTTAAAAAACAAAGGGAGTATTAATTTACAAGCTTTAGTACACTCATGCAAAGTGTTTCATATTAATATAAATACATTCTTACATCCCATTCTAATTTGTTGATATAGGTAAAGGATGAGAAACATGATACATTAACATGGGTGCCAACGACAATAAATACAGATGACCATATTTTCTTTCCAAAATTGGAGTATGTTGATCAAGAAAACCCATCTTTAGGAGATGAAGTAGTTGATGAATACATGGCACGTCTCACATCAAAGCCTATGGATTTTAATAAACCATTATGGGAAATTCACATTCTCAATACTAAAACATCATCTGCAAATGCAACCGCTCTTTTCTTGCTTCACCACTCTATTGGTGATGGAGTCTCCCTCATTTCTGTCCTCTTATCCATGACCCGAAAAACCTCTGACCCGGAAAGTTTGCCCACCATTCCTACCCGAACTGTAACCGATAAGACTTCGAACGAGGGTGGAAACAACATATCTGGGAGAGTCAAGGGACTTTTCAGCAAAATCTGGGAGGGTTTTTTGGTAATATTCTATACTTGTTATGATGTTGTGTTGTTTATGGCAACATTGTTGTTTTTGAAGGACACAGAGAGTCCTATAAAAGGGGGGTCTGGAATTGAAGGAACCCAAAAGCGAGTAATGCATAAGGATGTCAGCTTGGATGACATAAAGCTAGTCAAGACTGCTACAAATGTGGTACTGGATAATACTCCCTCTGTCCTAAATCATTGCTACATTTTGATTTTTGTTGATTAAACTTTATAAAATTTGACATTTAATTCTCATTGAAAGATAAGAAATAATAAAGTTTTATGAGATATTGTTAGGTTCATCTCGATCAATATATTTTTAAAATATCAACTTCTTATGATTATTTTACATATAGAATAAGAATTATTTACGTTTTAAATCGTATTTTGTTGACCATGAAAAATGAAAATGTACTTAATTATTTAGGGACGGAGGAACTAATTTTTATTGGAGAAGGACTACTCATAATGATAAAATATGATACTCATAAGATAGAGTAACAAAAATATAAGTTGATAGTAAAATAAACATAAAATAATGAAATATTGAAAAATTGTAATTTTTCATTATTTGGCATGTAGACTATTAATGATGTCATGGTGGGAGTGACGCAAGCTGGTCTGTCACGCTACTTGAATAGAAGATACGGTGAGTTGATAACAAGATGCAAAACTACATTGACGTGCGTTGAGCTATTAATACCTCTGTGTATTTTCTTTTAATTGACATTTTTAGACTTTTATGTTCGATTTTTTAATTGATATTTTATAGTATTTTTAAAGCAATTTTTTTATGAGTTTTTCTTCTTAAGTCCTTATTTAATATATTCAAAGTGCAATAACTATAATACGAATATATAAATATAAGTAGTGATTGATTTATTAGTTAGAGACATATATATAAAGTAACATTCTATTTTAATTGACGTGAAAATAATTAGAATAATAATTGATAAACAACTAATCATTATATTAAAAAACTAATGTATTTTGTATTTGGTAATTGCTTTCGAGCAAACAACTTTCTATTATTATTTGGAGAGATGAGCCTTTTATAATGTGTAGCCAACCATGATGATGACGGAGGGAAACAACAGTTAAGTAATTTGCCACAGAAGATGAGGGTGAGAGCAGGTATTGTTTTCAATATCAGGCCCTCTGCTGGAATTCAGGTAGAAACTGAAACTACTAGGAGTAATTTGTCAATGTTGCCAATTTTGGGCACAATCATCAGTCACATCAACTTTCTCAAAATCATATAGTACTCCCTTTATTCTTCAATAATTGATACATTTTAACTTTTTGTAATGAATAAAATATATAGTAATTTAAAATGTTAATCTTTTTTATTCTACGTTAAAAATATATATTGAGACGAACCTAACAAGATCCCATAAGACTAATATTATTTCTTGTCGTCTAATGAAAATTCAAGATCAAATTTTGTAAAATTTGACAAACAAAAGTCAAAATATACCAATAATTTAGAGACCAGAATAATAAGCATTCAATTTAGTAAAAAAAATGTTAAAATTGTGCTTTTTCAACTCTCCTTAAATTAGTTGTCTCCCTAATTAAATTTACAGAGACTTTGTTTAGCCCCTGAATTTATATCTTCATTATTTGAAAATAATTTTTTTCTCCCATCATTTTTCCTCTTTTTTAATTGTATAAAAATAAAGATAAAATAATCATATATTTTTTATTATATATAAATTTAAGTTAAATATATATCTTTCATTCAACATCCATATAAATATATTATTTTATATTTTTGAAAGTTGAACTATATTATGCTTAATATTTATCAACATATTTAAAGTTTTCTTCTAATTTTGGGTGAATAACAAAGATGATCTTAAAGTATATATGAAAAGAAAACTCCAAAAATAAGAATAGTGGTGGTTGTGTGTGTATATTAGGAAAAAAATTAAAAAAGCAGATAAGAATACTCATCGGATCCCCTATATATAAGTGTCCCTAATCCAACTGTCACTTTTGGGGGTCAACGTTTTGTGCTATGTTCTTTAGCAGATTTCCTATTATTCATTTTGAACTTAAAAAATAAAATAACTACATGTCTTAATAACGAAAAGGATAAAGTTAAATTTTAAATTAATAAATTAAATATGGATTTGAATGAAATAAATTTTCATTTATATTTTGATCTGAAGAAAATATTTATTTAATAAATATTCCCTTTTAATATAATAAGAAAAGAGAAAACAATGAGTTGAGAAAAAGAAATTACTTCCATATAGAGAGGATATAAATTTACGTAGTGAACTTTTTTTAAGGAGATCTGATGCAGAAGGTCTAAGCATTTACCTAAGATTTTTCTTATAATTTTCTCTAAAATATACTTCGCACCGTTTCTTTTATAATATTGGGGTCAACATTTTGTACATATTTTTTAGCAGATTTTCTATTTTCCACTCCAAACTTAATAATAAATATTTTGCATATCTCAATAAAGGTTTATTATAAAAATAAAATTTAAAAGAGTATAAAACTATATGTTAAATATGGATGTTGAATGAATGACATTTTTAAATTTTATTTAAATAAATTGAAAATAATCTTTTTATTATTTTCTATTTTTATATATAAATGAATAAGAGGAAAAAAATAGGGGAGAAAAGAAGATAATTTCAAAGCGTTGGGCATATGAATAATTTTTTGGGATCCAACCTAATTTAGATAAGTTGAAAGAGTAAGATTTTAATCAATTTGTAAATATTTATTCCATTATAATCTTTTTAGGGAAGTTGATGTGAATGATGTAACACTTCTAAATTTGAGGACCAAATAACATAGCAAACATTGTTTACTTCAAGGTTCTTGATAATATGTTGAAGAAGAAGTCCAATGCGAGGTGGGGTAATTCTATTGGCTATTCAATCATGCATGTTCCAATTGCTCTAAAGAAGGACCCCTTAGGTTATATCCGTGAAGCTCAAGCCATCACTAAGCGAAAGAAACTATCTCTTGAGTCAAGATTTACATATGCTGTTATTAAATATTGTCACAAGTTTATCGGTACCAAGGTATAATAATCCATTAATTTTAGTTTTCCTTAATTTCAAAGAATGTTTATGTCAAAGCTAAATTATATATACATTTTTAAATTTGCAAAATAATCTTTAATAATACAATAGGTGCTCTTTTTTTTTCTTTTTATATGGTGCAAAATAATCTTTAATAATACATTTTTGAATTTGCAAAACATTTTGTTAGGCCAATGAGTACTTTTGAGCAAGCACTTAAATTATTTGACTTAGTTTTGAAGTTTAACACGTGCAACTAACTAAGTCATTATTGGTACTCTTGGGTGAATAATTAGTTTTCATTTATGGAACGTGTTAAAGTAAAAGCTACCATTGAACTGATGAGTATTCGTTTTGATACAAATAAAAGGTTGTTTTTTCATATAGATTATTTTTAATAGTAACTAATCAATTAGTATTAATTACCTTAGATTAATTTAGAACAAAAAAGATATTTGAAAATTAATATACTTAATTTTTTTATTACAGGCAACATCTTGGATTACACATAGAGTTATGGATAACGTAACAATATGCTTATCCAACGTGGTCGGCCCTCGAGAAGAAGTCAGCTTGTTCGGCAATCCCTTAACTTTCATTGCTCCTTCTACTCATGGCTTGCCTTACGTAAGTATACAATCAAGGAAGCTCCTTAGATCAATAATCTTTAAAGTAACAAACTCTCTAAAATAATAAATTTGCTCGGTCCTAAACTGAACCGATTAATAAATGTATTAATATTTCAAAAATTAAAATCATTCTACTCCTTCGAAATATTAGGTCTCATTAAAATTATACATTGATAATTCTTGGATATTCAAAAACAATTATGACAATTTATCTAATTCTAAAATATAACTCTACAATTTAAGACAGTATAACTAATCTTTCTTTGTCTACAATCACAAGTATATCGAGTTATAGTTACGCAAGTTTGGGGATGTAGTAAAAATTATTACTTTTACAAATATTATTTTCAGATATAAGGATTTTTGACAAAATAATATTTGTGATGAAATATTATTTGTAATATTGTATCTGAAGATAATATTTTTGACAAAATATTATTTTGCCAAAAATCTTTATATCTGGAAACAATATTTGTAAGAGTTATAATTTTTCAAATTTTATCCCATATTATTAAAGGTGTTGAAAAGAGCTCTCCAACGCATTTTGAATAATCAAAATCAGAATAAATTGAAGAAATTAAGGCAAAATCAAAATTATATGGAGTAATTTTTGACAAAATATTTACTAAAATCTTTATATGTAGAAATAATATTTGTAAAAGTTATAATTTTTCAAATTTTATCTTATATTATTGAAAGGCTGAAAAGAGTTTTCCGACGCATTTTCAATCGTCAAAATCGGAGTTAAAATAAAGAAATTAACGCAAAATCAAAATTAATGGGTGCAAACTTTATAAAATTATAATTCTACCCCGAAAGTAAGGTGAACGGTCAAAGTGTAACGGCGCCATTATTTTTGGACTGATTTGCAACTGTCTGACATTTTTGTGGACTAAATTCAACTATTAGGGACTAAATGAGAACTCGATCACACTTTCGAGGACCATTTCATCAAAACCTCTAGTTATGGACTACCACATATATTTAATTTATTTAGGGTGACCTTTTTTATTTATTTTACTTACTAGTTATTGAATTTTTTTTATCTTTTTAAACTAATTCCTTTAAATATATATAAAACTATTGAGGAATTATATGTGTAACTCATCTTATATATGTAGGCCCTGACGATA
The DNA here is from genome assembly GCA_003412495.2 of Echium plantagineum. Lineage (NCBI taxonomy): Eukaryota > Viridiplantae > Streptophyta > Magnoliopsida > Boraginales > Boraginaceae > Echium > Echium plantagineum. Next base: position 15,695,240 of record CM016563.1, on the reverse strand, counting down.
CATTACCAGAGCTACATGAACAAAATGACGATCGTTTTCACATATGACCCATTCGTGATTCCTGATTCCGACCAACTCTTTGATGATATTGCAAATTCTCTTCAAGACATTAAAAATGATGTTATAAGGAGAGGCCTTCATTCGAAATAACTCTCAATCACCATAATATATATTCATATACACAAACAGGTGAGTGGAGGAAGTATATTATATTGTTGAATTGAATGCCTTGTAATTCATTATTATTATTCATCCTTGTAATAATATATATTCATATGTTGTATGTTATGCTAACAGTAGTACCTGTATTGTTGGATTGAACATGTCCCTGTATTTCATTATTCGACCTTGTAATAATATATATCCATATGTTGTATGTTATATATGCATGGTAACAAATTGTTACGTGAGTGTATTGCGCGTAATCAAAACAAGATGTTATGCTAACAAATAGTTATAAGTGGGCGTTGCACGTGATAAAAATCGAACCGGTGGCCGGTGACGGTTCTTTTAAGAATTCTCTAATGCATTACATGCTTGTATTCATATAATTTATATAAAAATTTAGACATGTAATGCATTAGAGAAATCTTAAGAGAATAAATCCTAGGATAATCATAACTTTCTACGATAAAAATATTAAGAGAGTAGTACTCAAGCTAAATTTTATTTGCCCCTTCAAACTATTACAATTCATCAAATAAGGAATTAAACTTTTGAATAAGTCCGATTATCCTTGACATATTTTTATGATAGTTCGTCCCTGGATGTACTTTTTATGAGACAAGTAGCTCTCCTCTAAAAGAGTTAGTAAGGATAAAATAGTTTTCATAAAACGTAGAAGTTTGGGCACAATATTAAATAAAAAAACTTCCATACCTCTAATTAATTGGTTATAAAAATATCAACATTTGAACAAAATGACGATCGTTTTGACATACCAGTTACTTGTGATTCTGTTCTCGACCAATTCTTTGATGATATTGAGAATTATGTTTGAAGCTTTAAAAATTTATAACATTAAAATACAAACAATTGAGTGGCAAACAAACTTATTAATTATTAAGAAATAATATAGCCATAGAATATTTTATTATATTCGTTTTAATATGATTTTTTAAAATATTAAGTTTTTAGAGTTTTTACGATGTAAAATTAAAGATTTACGTTAAGTCATGTCTCAATAACCGTGTAATATGCTAGTGACCCTATAATTTAGGGATGGAGGAAATATTTAATTAATATACATTTAATAATTTCGTCGAATCTGCTTTTATAAAAGAACAACATCATACTAAGAAAAATTATTATTATTATTTTTAATTCTTCATGGGAGTTTAATTTAATATTTATGATAATTATTTAACGATTGTTGTAAATTACTCCCTCCGTCCAAAAATAATTGACGTTTTGGCACTATTTTTTTGTCTCAAAATAGTTGACGTTTTAACATTGAAAATTGTACTTTTACATTTTCAATGAACATTTTGACTACTTTTTCTATTGAAATTAGTAACCAGCCAATGATATAGTTCCAAATAATTGTATTTCTACTTTTTCAATGTATTCTTTTACTAGTTTTAATTTTTCTTAATCTATATGTAAATTAGTAGAACGTCAACTATTTTTGGACAGAATAAGTATTAATTAATCAATGAACCCATGTTCAAAATTGGAGCAAGAGTAGGTGTTGGATAGTAGAAGACTGATATATCAAATTATCAATCAATGAGCTAGGACCAAAATATTTATTGCATCCGACCCAACTACTATTTTCGTTAAGATCTGGAGTATTTAATATCGTCGTTAGACTATTGGACTTGGAACATTTACATTCAATGCTCATAAACAAAGTACAAGTTATGTTCCATTAAAAAAATTATTAAAATTTCTTAACAAACTATCATGTCAAAAGTTTAAGCTAATTTAAAATTAATTAATAAAAAGTTATAGTCTTATTAATTTTTTTTTATTAAAGCAAATATAGTACTCCTTTTGTTCCTATTTACTTGATCATTTGAAGAGAAAACATTTTATTAAGGAATGAAGAGAGTTTACTAATATATCATCAAAACGTAAAAAATTTATTGAAGTACTATTACTTTATTGAAGGGTAAAAAGAAGAAAATAACCTTGAAGTTGCATTGAAAATACAAACGATCAAGTATTTTGAAAAAATAAAAAATTTCCAAATAATCAAGTAAATAGGAACAGAGGGAGTATTCAATAATACTAGAACATAAAAAGTTAACCATTTTAATTTTCCATTATTTCAATTGGAAATTCGTTTCTATTATTGAATGATTCGTTGGGAATCTACCAAAATCAACGGAACTATAACTTAGGAATTGGACAAAATGAAGAATCTTTACAAAACAAGCATTCAATTCGAGAAAATCGCAAGAAATAACAAGTCAACACGTGCCAACTTGTGACAAGTCTATCACATTTCACATATCATTCTCATCTAAAAGTTCATAAATCATGGCCCCTTAGGACAACTTCCATGTTCCATCCATTACCATTATTGTTTTCCTTTGTCCTATTTTGGGGAAGGCAGGCCCAGCCCACTTTCTAAATAGCCCCATCGATACAAACAAAACAAATCATGACTCTACGAGACCAATAATGCTACGGAGTCCAAAAAATTTTCGTTTTGTAAATTAGCGATAACATTTATAGCGAAGGAATATATTTTTCTTTGTCATCATATCCAGAGCTCTTTCAACTTTCCTAGTTGTCGAGCTTTTCATGGAGTGAGTCGTGTGAGTGAGTTCTTAGGCATAAGAGATTGTATTTCCCTGGCCTAAGAACTCTGGACATGATGACCGAGGGAAGTATATAGAATCATACACCCCGTGCCCACCACGTTGAGGAAACATCATTGAGATAAATAATGGTGGTCGGTACGTAGCTACATATATACATGCATTACCAAACAAGCTGAGCTCAAGAATTTTTGGCTTGTGTCGTCATTAAACGAGCTTTAGGCTTGGTGCGGTGAAAGCTCGTCGAGTTGAGGATTGAGGTAGCTCCCTTAGCTCATTTCAAAGATCAATAGGATTAACAAAAGATTTATTATATTTTATTTGAATAATTAATAAATTTAATTAACATGTAAGGATGTAAATAAAAACATTAATTTGAATATAAGTTAACATTAATCATCGACTCATAGTTATTGAAATGACTTAACAAATTAAAGTATAGCAAAACTAAGTTTATTAAAAATAATACTAACATATATACTACCGAACAACAAATTCACCTTGCCGAGTCAGCTCGCCAAGCAGACGAGACGGGAACCCAGCTCGAGACCCGATTCATTTTGTTACTCGCCCAGTTAATCCAGCAACTTGTTTATTAGCTTAGCTCATAATTCATATACAATGCTAATTAGAAGTCGGTTTAGATATATTTTTATATCATCCTCCAACTCTCCAAGTCATACCCCTAATTAATTCTATTTAAAAAAAATAGATTAAGTATATGATTAATGTACAAAACGTTCCTACTATGCAATTGATCAAATCAGGAACGAATTGAATGTCGTGTTGTTGCTTTGAGCTATGATTTATGTACTGCAAGTTTTTGTTAATTGTACTGCAATTTTGTACATAGCATAAACAATCAAGTTGTGATGGCCCGAAGATCAATCGCTTTCAACTCGAGGTTTTAGCAGGGGAGACTCATTCCAAGTTGGAAGCTAAGTAATATAATAAGACAGCTTGAGAGTTAAATTTTGTTTAGAAAAGCTTGTCTTCAGGTGGACCTATTATTATATCGTTATTACACACATTTACATAGGCCATAGTCATCATGAAAATCATAAAAGATTGAAAAAGACGACTCAAAATAAACATTGTGAGTCAGTGCAATTGGCTATTGCATCAAGCCAAGAAGATGTCCTAATGCATGCATCTTCTGTAGAACCCCACTCTTAACATATTTGGTATCAAGTGTAAAACCAAATTTTTTTAATTTTTGTTTTTTTTCTATTATATGGTAACACGTCTCTTGGTATTATTAGAAAGTGGACGATTGGTTTAACTTTGCAAATATGTACTAGCTAGCACTAGGACACACATTTTCAGATTTCGCTATTTGTATATTTTTACTCATAATTAATTTCTTATATGGAGAGTTAATTGTTTGAATGATCCCAGTAAGTGGGATATGGTGCAGTTTGATTCTCAAAATTGGCATTATTACGGAAATGATCCCTGAAAGTGTGTATAATGGTGCATAATGGTTCCTCATCCATTAATATTTGATGGTTTTCGGCGTGAATAGTGAAGTTTTGGGACAAAAATGACTCTTTTGAGAAGTTGGTTACCTTAACGAAACTGGAAAGATAAAAATGACTAAATAACCCCCGATATTTTGATACACTTTTTTTTTCAATTTTTTTTTGATTTTTTTCAATTATTTTTTTGATATTTTTCCCTAGTAAAACGAGTTCGATTTGATAGTTATTTTACATAAAAGTTTTGGTTGTGGCAAAAATATTCGATTTTTTATTTTGATATTTGTTTGCCAAAAAACTATGAAAATCGAACTATTTTTACTTGGAACATTTTTGCAAACAACTGAAATTTTTTGCTAAAACAACTACCAAAATCAAACCTTTTTACTAGTAAAAACATCGAAAAAATTGAAAAAAGAAAAAAAAAGTGTATTAAGGGGTAATTTAGTTATTTTGTCTCCCCTATTTTTTTAAGGTAACTAACTTTTCAAAAGTTTTATTTTTGCCTCATAACTTCACTATTCACACCGAAAACTGTCAAAGTTAACGGATCAAGGACCAAAATGCACCATCATACACACTTTTAGGGACCATTTTCCACAACAGTGCCACTTTCGGGGACCAAACTGCACCAGGTCATTTTCGGAGATCAAACTGCACCAGGCCTTAATTTTTATTTATTTTTGCTTTTAAACCTTGGTTCACCCTAATACAAACGGACCATTATAATCAGGAGTAATAGTACTTGGGTGTAAGTAATAATATTATGGATGAACAGAATTTGAAATCCATTAGGACCAACTGAAAGCAAACCGAAAATAACCAAGATTTTCTTTCGGAACCAAACATATTTATGTTTGACCTTCGAACGAATTGAATCAATTTAGGTTTGGCATATGAAAAAATTATCGAACCGTACCGATATCTCAATTTCCTCTAAAGTTAAGGTCAGCAGACGAGAAATGGTAGAGAACAGAGGATTTATACGACATATATATACATGAATTTATCAACGTACATTGAATCAACTGGAACTAATCAGAACTACATTAGTACCATTATTTTAGCAAATTGGTTGGGCGCTTAATTGTTCACTTTTAATTTACTTCAATAATGGAGCTTTTTTTTAGTTTAATTATTAATCAAATGATTATATTAATCGGATGGCCATATTTTTACTGCGTCAATTTTATTTCGAAACATTAAATTTGAACCATTCTCACCAAATGTATCCGTTGGTTTGGTATTTCAAATGATGAGTTTTTGCATTTGATTTTGAAGGTTATTAATTCAATATGTTTCCAACACAGAAAATCTCGTTGTAAATACATGTTCATGCTCGTTTCAGATACATATATAAAATCTTATTGTAAATGTTTATCCAACATATGAAACATATGTTCCTTTGAAAATACAAAACAAACAAACGAATGGTAGGCACGCTCAAGTTACAATCCAATAATAATTTCACACGATCGATAAGCGTAAAAGCATTAGAAATTCATGTCGTGAAAAGTATTGCAATGGGAATCCCCTTATTAACCGTATATAATGTAGCCATGTAGGGACTTCTATTATTGTGCCTTCTTTATAAGTGTCAAGATGACATGTTCTGGTAGCACAAAAAACAAAAGAGAAATGAACCGGAAGTAGCTAAAGGTACTTCTCATTCAAAGTAACGATTCTAATGCTTAAAGTACATATTTAGCTCGACAAACCAGCTCAAGTTGGCTTTGATCAAGTGAATCATTCCGAGCTACGGTTTTGCCTTATCTTTCCTCAATAAAGCAACATTAGAGCTGAGTTGATCGCGAGCCTCCAACTCGATTCGTCCCTTAACTTGGTAAAATTTGACTCGACTCGAATTCGGCTTAGTTACACGGTATCTCCAATTTTAAATAAAGTGAGTATTGGTGGATTCCTTGGGAATAATCAAAGTTGGCACTTAATTACGTATAGTGCACGAATGAGGAGGAGATCGAATAATTATAAATAGTCTATTGAGGTGAGTTATTTTGATTGCTACAGCAAAAGAAGAAACAAAAATTCCCTAGACATTAGTTGTATCCACCTTTCGCAGACAAGTGAAAGAGTTGAAATCATTTATTTTCTTGTTTGACATTAATTAAATTCAACTTCTAATTCCAAATTAAACGTACCTAAGTTAATGCTCAAACAAAATGAAGTGCGTTCACACTAATTTGTTCATAAATGCACCAATCATCGTTCCTTCTGAGATTTGTCAACTTCAACTAGTGATTATGCCACTAAATACTTGGGGTATTATTCTTATGTTATTAGTACAAAGCTATTTACTTTTACAAAGTTCACTATTGGAATCAAATACTCCCTCCGTCCCTAAAAGATTGTGATATTTTGACTTTTGGTGGTCAACAAAATACGATTTATAACATAAATATCTATTATTCTACATGCGAAAAAATTATAAAAAGTTAATATTTCAAAAATATATATTGAAACGAATCTAACAAAGTCCCACAAGATAGACTATATATTTTCTTATCGTTTAATGGGAATTCATGATCAAATTTTGTAATGTTTGACTAACAAAAGTCAAAATGTGACAATCTTTTAGGGACGGAGGGAGTATATGTCATGTATAATCTTGAGTTCGATTTATGCTACTTATAACTTTATTACTCTCTTCAATCCAAAAAAATAACTTTTTAAAATTCACACAAAATAAAAAGACATTAAAACATTTCAAAAATAACCTCTATATATATCCTCAGTTAACTACATAGAAATATAATGCCTAGTAATAAGAACTTCGTTCTTATGAGTGGCGCATGCATTGCTTTTTAGGTTTTGTTTAAAAATTGTTTTCAAACCATAAAAATGCTCGAAAAAAGACTTTTATTAATAATTAAATAAAATGCCCTAAATTCAAAATTAACCTTTATCTCTAAAATATAAAAAACTTAGAGAGGCGTGAAATCGGGTTGTTACAAGCACTTTCTTCTGTGGTAATAGCCAAGGAGCAATAGATATGCTTCGACAATATAATGAACAATAGTAGCACCTCTTCGGACAGCTTAAATCCATGTAATGCTAAAAAGACAATAGATACGAATTAGGTATTTGTTCACCTTTTTTAAGAGTTCGTGGCATGTATCTTTTCACTTCAAAACAATATTCACATTAATAGTATTGGACGATGTCAACCATAAATAACAACACATAGAGGTCCATTCACTCCTCGTCATAATTAAGCTGATATAGAGTCACGATGTTATTGTAATTCACTTGCCTCTTTGTTTCGCGTTGTTTTGAATTCCGATCCTATAGAATTGAATTCTAAAACTAAAATAGTGTAGAGGAAAGATAAGACACGTTGACCAAGTGAGACATATCTCATAAATAATTCTGACATCATACCTAAATCAAAAAGCTGTCATGATCTTTAGTTTGAGATCTCAACTTTTATAAAAGTCTCATTATTTAATTATATAATAGTAATATATAGTTGCTTGCATCTATTGGAGTACTATTTTCAAAGAAAGACCTGAAGCAGTAGATTATTCTTCTTCCATTATAATCCAGCTGTTTTACTTTTACAAAACAAAATAGAATAAATGTGAAGTTATTAGAAAATGCCAAGGAATCTATGAATTACTTTGATGCTTGTCATTGTCCAATTACATACTTGAAAGCTGAGGAGGGGTTCAAATGCTATACATCTTGATGAGTAGGTTCCTGATTGGAATTTTATCATGATTATAACTACTGCAATCTGTCGAGGGGAATCTGGTGTCCAACTGTAAGTGAAAAAGTGAGAATTCTACAAAAGAAACAATGGAAATTGGAAAGGGTTAAATTGTGGTTCAATACTCCCCCCACCTGCCTTTCCGTGTCTTTTTACGGGTTTAAGTTACATCGTCGTGCCATCAATGTCTTTCGGTAATAATATATAGAGTTTTGCATAAGCCGAACTATAACGATTCAAACAGCTCAATCAATCAGACTTGGTATGACGAGGATGATCGATCTTGAATTCTTGATCCACACAATAATAAAAAGCCAACGCTTCAGTTGATCTTCTTACTCCACGACAACGAGTCAAGTTGCGAGAATACGTGTCGTTGTTATCAAGTGAGTCGATTTGGGACTTTAAGTAGTTGGCTTGCGCTTATCGTTCGACACTATAATAAAGATCGGACCTGCTTTTGGCTCTCTTGAATAATCTCAAAGTTTAGCCTAATAATTTCGAACAATAGGCTCACCTCAAACCCATAGTTAATCATTCATGTTTCTAATATCTATCATTATATCATACCAGTTGTTAAGTTTCTTATTATTCGACCTCTCGTATTTTAAAATGAATATCTATATTCAACCATTAAATTTTATGTGAGTGTACTAAAGTAATATCGATTTGGTCACATATCATGTGTTCAAGTTGTAATAATCCCATATTTTAATTATTCATAATTTTGATTCTTTGATATAATGAACTAAATCAAAATTGGTGTTCATTTCGTTATTTATAGCAAATAGATTTTATTTATGGTGAATGGAGTAGATAGTTTTTACACCAAATTGGCTACCGAAAAAAAAATGACTCATGAGAGATGATGATGTGAAAACAATTCCCAATGGGATGTCCAATATGTATGAAGAGAAAATTATTGTTAATTTTCCAAATGTGGAACTTTTGAGTGTTTTTTTTAGTGAAAAGTGAGACAGAGCTAAAACATCCCTTGTAGACGTAATTCATCACTCATCAGATCATGATGATGGAAAGTAAGCATATACTACTACTGTCCAAATAGTACGCGTCTAATGATATTGGAGCCTTCTACTTTCGTAGAAGCCTTCCTTTTTCGAATATTTTATTGTCATATTCCTCCTCATACCTACTAGTGTGTTCACTTACGGATTAATTAATAAGTGAAAATTGTAGAGCAAGGGTAGAATCTATAAGAAAATTTGGAAGATTAATGATAGTTCGATATATGTTTTAAGAAAATTATTGGCTTTTTTTCATCTAGGCCCCTGAACTAATTAAAAGTTCCTAAATCAGCTTTTATGACATTTTTTTCCCAAATAGGCCCTTGTACCCAAAAAATGGCATCTAAACTTTTTTAAAAAAAATTTCTCTGATTTTAAATTTTAGATATAGGGCAAATTAGTCTAATCACATCTAAAACTAACTCAACATAATTATAAACTAACCCAACCTTAAATATTTAACCCAACCCATTAAAAACTTCATCTTCAACCTTTAACCCTACCCCCACCCCCACACCCACCCCACCTTTCTTCTTCTTCCTTCACTTCTCTACCGATTTCCTCACAATTGTTCCTCTTCTTCCATGGCCATCTATGAAGTGAAGCCAAGATCCATGGCCTTTTGCTATGAAAACTCAATCCTTTCACTCTATTACTCTTCCTTTCAAACTTTGTCAAAATTTTATTCCCTCAAACCCAACAAAAATTGATTATTTTCTTTAACAAAATAACAAAAATCCAATCTTTTTCCAACCCAAATGAAAAACCAATGTTTTCAATAATGCAGTTCGCGGGGGAGGGGGGTGGGGTTGTTGTTGCACCTTACAGGTGCGTGGGGAGGGGGGTGGGGGGATGTTGCACCATACAGGTGCGTGGGGAGGGGGTGGGGGGACTGTTGCAGGGGTGGGGCTTCTGTTTGCAGGTGGAGATGGTGGGGTGGGGCTGCTGGTTCGCAGGTGGGGGGAGGGAGGGAGGAGGGGGAGGGGGCTGGTTCGCAGGTGGTGGGGGGGGGGGGGGTGGGGGTGATTTTTAAAAAAATATTTAAGTTATTGGAGGGCTATTTTTAAAAAAATTTAAGTTATTATTAATAATTATATTTATCTTTTAAAAATTTCAATATATCTCTAATCTAAAAAGTCGAATCTGAATATCGAATACAACTCGAGTATAAAATTGAATGCGAGTTTCAAATACGAGAATGTCAAAAAAAAAATTTTGTCTGGCACCTGAACTTTTTCTTCAATTTTGGCGCTTAAATGTTTTTTTTCCGGAATGGCACCTGAAATTTTCTCGAATATTTCCCTCCAAAAACTCATATTTTCAATATGACTAACTTGCTCTTGGGTTAAGGATTTTAAAAAGTCAAAAATCTGAAAAAAGTCAGTAAAAGTGTAAAAAATGAAAGTTGAGGTGCCATTTTTGGGATCCAAGGGCCTATTTGGGAAAAAAAGGTCACAAGGGCTGATTTGGAAACTTTTAATTAGTTCAGGGGCCTAGATGAAAAAAAGCCAAAATTATTTCACTCGATACTTTTGCTATATTAACAATTAAATTTGATTATATTTTTTTGATAAACTGTAGGGATAAAATTTTTCAGAACTCATTTTTAGATGATTTTTCAATCTTAACAAAAATTCGTGACAATATTTGTGTTTGAACTTATATGAAACAATATAAAGAAAATTACAAACAAAAATTAATAAAATCATATACGAAAAAGTTACCTTTTCAAAAATTAACAAATTACATTAACTTAATGTTGGACAATTTTACTTCTCTAATATTGTCAAAGAAAGTCAAATATAATAGAAAATATATAACGAAAGTACCAAGTGAGATCGATACTTTTGAAACATGTGTGATCTAAAAGTTTATTTTCAAACATGAGTAATTAAAGGATGACAGTTCTCAAACATATATGATCGGACGTGTCATTAACTCGAATGCAAAGTTTACATCCAGTGGGTTGAATTAGCTAAATGTTGGTAGGGTCATTTCAACGAGAGAGTATCCAAATTCTAATCAATTTCCAAAATTGTGGTAGGGCATAACCTGCATACGAAAACTATTCAACAAGCAGGCTTGATTTGAATTTCACTTTACTTAATTGGTAATTAATTATGTCACTTGAAAAATCTCAATTTTAGGCATTGAAGCAGATGAGTTGAAACATCAATCTCATGGGGTATTAGAGGTAGATATTAAATGCATTAAGACCCAACTCTTAAGATCATATATAGTTACCTATTATTGAAGTTGCTTGTCAAATGTCAATGACGCTTAATTAGTGGGTTTTAAGCCTCAAATATCAATAAACCATTGAAAAAGCGAGTCCTATTCCATTTTCATGAGGGAGAAGTTTGGGTCTTGGGTTTGTCGTGATGTTTTGTATTGATGTGATACAATTTGGAAAATCATATTTCCACCGCAAAACTTTTCCACCCTTATTGTATTCGATTTTTTTTAGTGAAAAAATAATACTAAAAGCAAGGTCGAATCTCCTCGTGGACGTAAGCCGTTCATCCTGGAAACGTGCGAATTGAAATAGGTTTCACCTGCAAATTACATGCTCTACTTCGTTTATATGTTCTTCGGATTTTTTTAGTTGTCGTTCGGTCAAAACAAATTATTTCAAAATACTTGTAATTTTAAAAGTTCAATGCAATGATGGATTGATTTTTGTTTTTTAAAATTTTATTTAACGAAGAATTCATAATAATTGAATTCTGTAAATTGACATAAAAATAACTAGGATGACAACTATGAACCTAAAAGAATATCATACATAAACAAATTGTTAATGTCTTTTCTTTATAAAAAGAGAGGATGAAATTGTCATCAAAGCAATCCTCACACACCATTCTACTGGAATACAAGAATAAGTATATCGCGAGATATGTCTCAACTGATCAGGCCATCAGAACACTAGAACTTGTCTTTTAACCAATTCAACACAAGGTTCTCTTCTTGTAATACTCGAACTCACGATGCATAAAAAGCCAAGACTATAAATATTTAGCATTCTCTTCTCGTTGGGCGATGCTGCGGACACATTATTCCAACTATAACAAATGAGTTTTTGTCACTTGGTGATTTCAATTTTTTTTCCACAATTTTGTAAGTAAACTCTTGTTTAGCACCCCTAACTCAAGAAGCATATTCTTCTATCCCTTAATAATAAATGATTGGTAATGAGATTCCTAGATCATAATAATAATATTCGAAGAAGCACACATTCAAAATAACCCCACAATAATTTTTCATCTAGTCTATGATTGCAATTGCACATTATAATTGTTATGGACTTTGAGGTAGAAGACACATTTGGAGTGTCATGTAGTTATATATATTACCCAGCGGTCACATCTTTCTTGAAAGTATAAATAGCAAATGGGAGGACAGGATACAAAATGCATTAATAATCAACCAATTGAATGTAGACACTTACATTGCCGCCATTGTTTCCTTGGCTCTCTTTATTATTCCCTCGATTTCAAATAGTTGATTGTTTAGAAACAAATTATTTTCACATAATAATTGATTGTTTATAGAAGTCAATATACTTTTATATTTATATTTTCCAATCCGTTTTGACCCTTGCTTTCGAGGTTACTTGTCATTTTGAGAGTACTGTATTATGTAAGGTATAAAAGTAAATTTTCTTAACCCCTTAATAAAATTTGACTAAACAGTTAAATATTTAAAACGGAGGAAGTATTTTATATTGCTATGGGAAATATTTACAAGGTAGACAAATTTTTATATAGTTTGGTACTTACCTTTCATACTTAATAATGTAATCTTCATTTTGATATGCTATAAAGTTAGCTCATCAAATGTTTTTTACTCTTGTTAAAATATTAAATTAAAAATAGACTTAATTCATGACTTGAGGAAAATGTTGGATTTTATTAGTAAATACTTGATAATAAACTCGATCAATTTTTAAACTGAAGACTAAGTCCGCAAAACGTGATTCGCTACTTATCAATATTTATTTATAACTCCCACGATGAACTTATGACATTTCACTAACATGAGAAAATTTTAGTTTAGACGAGTAGAGTTGAGTTGTTATACACATGTCCAAATAGTATTTTTAAAACTGAATGTACTATTTTATCCCTGTTTGTAAGTGTGCTATTTTTGAAGAAGGTTGATTTAGGGGTAAAATAGTACTTACACTCCGAAAAGAAACTCTTTGGGTATGTGTCTATTGTTTCCCGAAGTATAGATACATAAACGAATGTGATGTCACATATTAAAGTAAGGGTTAATGGCTAGGGACATCACTTACCTTTTTTCAATATCACCAGTTGATCACTTACCTTTTAAAGGGTTCCAGTTGATCACTCACCTTTTAAAATTTGTGTTAGTTGGCATATTGGCCATTTTTCGTCTGATCAAAGCCTGCGATGACCATTATTAAGGGCTTTTTCACCTTTTCATGTCGAAATTAAGGGTTGATTTTGAGTTTATTTCTAATTTTCAATTTTTTAAAACTTAATTTTGGCATGAAAGAAACAAAAACTCCCATAATAATGGTCATCATGTGCGTTGATCAGGCGTCGACTAGTCGGGAAAATGGCCAATATGCCAATTGAGACAAATTTTGAAAGGTGAGTGATCAACTGGGACCTTTTAAAAGGTAAGTGATCAACTGGTGATATTGGGGAAAGGTAAGTGATGTCCCCAGCCATTAACCGTTAAAGTAATTATAGTTGGGAGAATTGAGAAGCCCCACTCCACTTTGCAAAATGTTAAATCCAATGCACATAAAAACACTAAATAATTCAGCATAATAATATAAATGGTGACAACCATTTGAAGCATGATGGGTTTGTATCTTTGTGCTTATAGTAATATTCTGCAAGAGGGCAAGTGGTGGAAGATAAGGAATAATTTAGTAATTTTAGATGGTGATATGGACAAACCAGTCTTTTCTTTACTAATCAACCAATTAGGACAATCTCATGGTCAATATCCAATTTTAACATATGGAATATATATGGTTAAATATCAGATAGCGAAATATCATCAAAAAGTTTGCCTTCCGTATTCAGACTCTGCTGGCTGGGCATCGGCTATTCAGACTCTTAATAATCCCTAATACACCAATTAAGACGAATGATTATGGACCAGAAACGATTATTCACACTTTCATAATTTATTGTACGTGACGAAATTCTCTCTCAGAAAATTTACATTTTCTTTAAAACTTTCTTCTTGGTACTTTAGGAACATCTCTCGAACAAAGTATTTGTGGGCCAACAAATATACTCTAGTTCATATTACAGTGAAGTTAAAACTTAAACAAAAAACGTTGAATTTTATTAACTTATCAGCTCGAATCGACTAACATTTCGGTTGTCATGCAACCCGATGTCTCAGCAAATTCATGTCGGTTGTCAGGAGATCAAATACCCTACTTTGACGAAAAACGTCAAGAATTATATCACTTCGATAGCAAGTCTTCTTATAGGTATATAAGTAGAAAGATATTAGCTACCATTTTACAATTACATTCCGATACTACCTTCTAAGATTTGCAAAACAGTTTTCAAATTAAGCTTCAGGGACGAACATATCCCGCTTGACTCGTTTAAAAATTACTAAATCCACATTAATGCCAATTGCCCATAAATATAAAGTATAAACCCTAATTACAAAGGAGAAGAAAACAAGAAAGATATTTGTACGAGAGGGAGGGAGGGAGGAGGGGGGGGGGGGGGGGGGGCGGCGGGTTAAGGCAATAATGATGGTAAATGTTTTGTCCAAAATAAACATCCCTAGAAAAAGAAGCTAACAAAAATTCAGATGCTTTTTCAACCCTTTATGCCCCCATCTCAATACCATTAAGCCCCTCCCTTTTCTGCTCCTCTGTTTTTAACTCTCTACTTCACCACCTATAAAAGGGTCCTTTCTCCCATTGAAGTAACTCTATTATCACCTCCACAAACTACCATATACTTTTATGTTATATCTTCACCATATTCAAGTGAGATAGAATTAGTTTGGTTTAACAAAAATTGAAGAATTCAAGGATCAAGAAATGTATGCTGAGACTGGATTAGCCTACCCTTACTTTCAGAGCTTCCCTTCTGATTTTCAACACTTTGCTGACTTTGACTTCTCTCAGAAACCTAATGTTTCCATGGTAATTGCTTACACTCCCCCCCCCCCTCCCCCCTGCCCCCGAATATTGTCATTGCAAGGACTATAGCCCTCGTCGTTGAGTAATATTCCGTGACCACTAGGCTAATCGTCGTGCGTCCCTTTTCCCCTTTTCGTTTTATAGTGGAATTTATTCATGGAATTAGGAAATTTGGTTGTCTGTTAATGTAATTTATCAGCTGAGTTTGGATTCAAGTTTTGAGCTTTGATTGTGAAATGGGTTGATTGCATTCTAAATTTCTAGGAATTTGTTGAAAATTTGTACCCAATTTCTTGAATTGGAAGGAATTAGAGGAGAAACTAGAGCTATTGTGAAATTTCAAAACCCTTGATGTTAAAGTTTCAATTGTTTTTCCCCTTTATCTTTTGTTTGGGTGCCTCCTTTTCCTATCTTAGCAAAATGAATCTAAATATGTAATAAAGAAACAAAATGGCTGCCAAAAATGGACTAAGCTGATGTGGTTTTAGTTAAAATGTTTCTTTTTGTAAAGATATTCCATGGTATTAGTTGTGTAAAAGAAAAAAGGCCTAAAAAAATCTAAACACGCAAAAAGATTCCACTTTTCTTTTTATCACTTTCAGTGTTCTTAGTAATTCTTCCAGATAGATATAGCATATATGGAAAGCACTTGATTTTTCATATTAGTGCTTCACTCAGAAAAATTTGGTACATTTCGTATTTGCTTTTAAGTGTTTCTTCCTCATCAGATACACAAATGTTTCACGAAAATGTTAATTTTCATACATCAACTACTTGTTGAGGATTTGCTTTTTTACGAGGCTTCTACACACTAAAGAGGAAAAGGGTGGAAAAAGGTGAAAGCCAAGTTCACTCTTTTGTGATTCGAGGAACTTTATTAAGTGGGTGGAAATACTACTAATTGAAAAGGATATTTTCCAGAAAATCTTACTAAGTCACTATTTAGCAATTGTGGGTGGCTGCATGAGTGCCGCACTTATAAATTTAATGAATCTTGATGTGAGCAGTTAATTCTGAATGGTTTGGTTCTTGTTATTCGAAAGCCAAGAAAGGTATACCAATCTTGAATGAATCAATTTAAACTGCGTGTATTTGTTTATGTGAAGTCTATTACAAACACAATGCTTCTCCTAATCTAGCTCCAGTGGACTATCTGCTCTGACCAATTAGTTCATTAGATGCGTTGGTGGTTGTTGAACTCTGGCCATAGCTTGTTGTCCTAGACTAGGTGAAGTTCAGGTAGCATATTAGTTCTTGCTGAGTTCTGATGCCTTGCCTTCTAATTCTCGTGGTTAAAGTTTGCCTTTGTTACCATATCATAATCCTAAGACTTCGTTACATTTCTGCATTGTGGATTACTTGTAATTTCTTACGTGCTCTTTCAGAACTCTAAAAAGAGACCAAAGTTTAAAATGTTTAATGTACAAAGAATTAGTGTTCAGAAAGTGGATGGAAACAGAATTCTCAGTATATGTTGGCTGAGTACCACTAGTTTGAAAAATTCCATATCTCTATAGTCTTGCAAGAAGTGTTCATTTAATGTTATAGCAGATACTTGTTCTGCATAGCATAAGTTGAACTTGATGAATGCCATACCTCTCCTTTTTAATAATTGTAAATTATGAAACAGGAAAATCTCATGCAGACATCCACTATGCTGGAGTATGACCTTGGAGCAGAAGGAGATCTCTTTAAGGCTCCTGAAACAATCATTGAAGAACCAATTATGAGCCTCGATCCTATGGCAGCTGCTATGTCAATGATCTCTTGTGGGGAAGGTGTGACTTCTTCTCAAGGTCTTGGTGAAATTGATTCATCATTTGATAGCGGGCAACTCCTGAGTGAAGTCTTTTATGAATGCAAGAAGGATCTTTTGGCAAAAGAAACAACAGAGACACCACTATCTGAAGTCTTCGAGCTGAAAATTCCTTTGACAACGACGGTTGAGAACTTGATTTCTGAGGAAAAGGTGCTTTCTCAGGGGCAATTCCAGAAGAGTGTTAGTTCAGGGAATCTGACTGCAATGGACTGGCTGCAAGGAGGACCAGCGAGGCCTAGTTTTCTTGATTTCCCGGTGTTGGATTTTGGGACTGCTAATACGATGCGAAGAGCATTCAGTGAAGGAGACATAAAGGTCGATTGTATTTCTCACTTGCAAATTTCTTATCCTTGTTTGTTTTGTATTCCCTCCATCTTTCAGTTGAGCTGGAGCAGGTTAGTTTCTATTTGAATTGGCAAGTTGGTTCTGCATTGTTGACTATGACATGCATAGCTTTCACACAGAAATCTTGCATTTGCAGCAGATACTTTGCCTGCTGGTATTAGTTTGCAGATTATTCCTTCTGATTTCACTAGAAGATTAGAAAATGATGTCAGAGTAACTTAAATCTCTCTACTTGTAATCAAGTAATAGCTAAAAGAAATTACTAAGGGAGAGTAAAGGGAAAATAAATCTTTGTTTGGCATGAAACCTGTACTTTTGCTGGAAATGCTATCGAGTTACGCTAGTGGACAGTAAAAAACCTAATATGCCCATCTTCTTTGAAAATATAATTCCGCTAACGAAATATAATAGCAGTAGACTGAATGACAAGTATAAATTGGCCTCTAATGTTGTATTGAACTAAGAAGTTCTTCGTGACCACAATTCAGCCCACTGGGCTGCTTATTGACTATGCACATTTGTTGCTTCCATGTAAAGTTTATGAACTGAGAAATGTATAGATTGTTTTCTGTCCTTTCAACAGGATGGGGCTGGCTCATTCATACTGAATTTTTATGACAGACTCTTGGAAATAAAAAGATAAGCCTCATCCAATCTCCACTTGGACAGCCACAACTTAACAGCTGCAGCATATCCGAAAATCGCCAGGAAAAGCTATCCAGATACAGAAATAAGAAGTTGAAGAGAAACTTTGGACCAAAAATCAAGGTAACAACTAACTTTTGCTTCTAGTACTAAATAGTCCACTCAACCCATTGAATGACTTGAACATGTTGCTTATCTGGTAGTAACAATATTAAAGTTACTTTGGTATTTCTGCTTTCATCTTCCCTGCACTCATATAGATAAAAAGAAGTTTACTTGCAAATTCCTTCTCTGCGGAACCAGTTATTTTGCTGTCGTTCTATTTATATCCAAGGAAGTCTAGGAAAATTTGATTCCAGTTTATTGTTGTAAATTTACAATTTCATGCATTGCACTCATGATGCGTTTGTTCAGTATGCTTGCCGGAAGGCTCTAGCTGATAGTCAGCCAAGAATCCGTGGAAGATTTGCAAAGACTGAAGAAACTGATTCTTCCAAAAAGCCATGACTCAATCATGATAAAGAAGCAAAGTACGAAGGCATTCGCGGGGATCTGATATAAAAAGAACAATGTCCAGGGAAATCCAGTCAGTATAATGTCAGATAAACTAAGCGTCTACCTTGTAATTCAGACAAATGTAGCTACCAAACCTGTTTGTTCTTCTGTTTAGTAAAATAAACGTACGTAGAGTAGTAGCTAGCTCAACTGGGGTGTATATATGTTTGTCTAATAAAACAGTCAGATGTTGATATTAATGCTTTAGTCATCCCCATGTTGATGATCCTCCGCTATGCGTTATCTAGGTATTTTCCATCCTTCGCAAGGTTGGTGTCTTTGTGAATCCACATCGCTTGCTGGTGTTAATAAGTGGATTAAATAGAAAGAATAAGGTGCGTGGTTTATACTAGGAACATATATAAGGAGTTGCAATGTGTGTTCTATGCATGTGCTGTGTTACTTGTGTATGATCACTTACTATATAAGGAGCATATACAAGGAGTTGCATCTATACTAGTGTAAGATTCATGTGTAAATCTCGTGTAAGATTCACTTACGCAATATCTTAACACAATGATACGAGGGAGTAAAAACAATCTAGTTTAATGATCGGTTTATTCGGGGATCATCGTTGGTGTGTATTTTTGGTATATTGTTGGATATTAGTATGATTGACAAGTAATATTTCATTTAGAAAAATCGAACTGGGTTGGGTTGATTATAAGTAAAAAAAATGTATGTATTAATTTCTTAATATATATATTTATTTTACATACAAATGTAATATGAGTTTAAGAAAATTAAAATTAATACTACTTATTTATGATAATAGTAATTATAATACTAAAAATTAATACTTCATGATCTTGACGAGGATAAGTATGCAGTGAAGATAATAACATCATAATGAAATGTTAATTAATAGTAATAAGTTTTGTTTTTCAATATCTCACTTAAGTTATACTCACTCAAGTTCTCAAATAATGAAGTTGAAAGTAGGTATTAGATGTTTATAGTTTTGATAATTTTTAAACATAGAAAGTGAGTCTTTACAATTTACAAAAGTTTATTTATAATATAATTTTATTCTATTTTGTTATAATATTTTGTTTTTATAATTATAACAAATTAGTGACGGTGTAACAAAGCTATCACGTGTTACGAACGTTTATTTTTACTAATTGAATAAGAAAGGAAACATTATACTGGCCTAGCACTGCAGCACATTATTATATCAATGATATTCTACATTTCACTCTTTCAATGACATTTTCCCGATTTCATATTTAGATTATCATGCTTTGCCTTAT
This sequence comes from Echium plantagineum, assembly GCA_003412495.2. Taxonomy (NCBI): domain Eukaryota; kingdom Viridiplantae; phylum Streptophyta; class Magnoliopsida; order Boraginales; family Boraginaceae; genus Echium; species Echium plantagineum. Next base: position 15,675,471 of record CM016563.1, on the reverse strand, counting down.
TTCTGGATTCCCTAAAACCCACACAATAATTAGATGAAGGATTTAAAATAAAATAATTAATCAATAATTACCAAGTCCTTTGAATTAAGCGGCATCTCAGATTCTGAGTAATATAAAACCCATCCTAAGAAGAGGTTAGCTGGGAAAAATTTACAATGAAACTATTTGTACTAGTATTTTTATTTGAAAAGACAATTATACAAATTGGGACAAAGGAAATATGTCTTCTCATATCACCAATTGACCATTTTAACAGTCAACTTTTTGGTCACTTTTGAGGTATAGCTCAACTTGCTAAAGAACTTGTGTCTTTGGGACATGTTGTCTAGTTTCTTTACGCAAAATGAGTTCGATCGTGTCTTCATGCCGTGTGAATCCATTCCCGCTAAGGAGCGGACCTGGGCACATCCTGTCGATTTCACCCTTTTCTTAATATCCGATCTTTTAGTTGATAGACATAATCAGCTGCTACACTCGGCCATAAATTCGGTCAACTGCCGAAATGAGCTCTATGTCTCCTCCTAGCCTCCGACCAATTCATCGTGTTTTTTTTTTTTTGAGAAAAATATATAATGAAAATCGTGACCTTCGGAGGCAAATTAATTCCATACACGTTGACTAGAGCCAAAAAAGGAAACGAATCTTTATTATTTTGCTGAAATGGTAACGATGAATTATTGAATATGATTAGAGCAATAATTAGCCATGCTTAAAAGGAAAAGCCAAGATGAAGTCGGATAAATCTTACCGGTCGTCGCTCACACCCAAATGCCATTCTCTGACCGTTTGCACGCCGTAACACCTCCCCTAGGATTCGTGTTACCACAGTTCACGCAATATGACGGTACGACAGATCCTCAAAAGCACCTTAAAGGATTTCTTACGCAAATGACCATGGCCACCAACGAACCGGACTTATTAGCCAAAGCTTTCGCCAATAGTCTCAAAGGCAAAGCACTGGATTGGTATATGGAGCTCCCGCCGAAGTCCTTAGACACGTATGCCCAAACAGCAACCGCCTTCTTGGCCAAGTTTGGAGCCGCCATCAGGGAAACAGTGGATGAAAAAGTGCTGATGGAAATGCAGCAGGGTAAAAACGAGTCTCTGCGAGACTTTCACAAAAGATACAATGATGTCTTACTAAATATTCCCAATTGCGACTCCAAAACGGCATACATGGCTTTCTTTAGAGCACTCCAATACGGGCCTCTTAAGAAAAATTTACTTTTTGAAAAAAATCTGTCGAAGGATGAATTGACTGCCAGGGTCCGTCAATTCATCGATGTAGAAGAATTAAAGGCCCGCGAAAAGAAAGAAATTAAGCGGGAGACGCGCGAGTTCCCCACCAAAAAAGAACGCGCACGATCTCCCCCAAAGTCCAAAGTCTGGGAAAGATTGCAACGGGATAGAGGAGCGTATTTTACGCCCCCATATAAGAGGAAAACATACTCTCCCCCTCCCAAACGCGACTCTGATCGCATGGGCCAGGGGACAAGCGACGCAGAACCCGTTCGGACACCTTTGAACACGTCCGTCTCTAAAATCTTTGTTGCCATTGCTGACCAAAATCTCCTTCCCAAGCCAAAACGCCTAAGTACAGCGCCGGCAAAGCGGGACCGTAACAAATACTGCGATTATCACAAAGAACACGGTCACGATACTGAAGAGTGTAGAACGCTTAAAGCAGAAATCGAAAGGCTGATCCAAAGAGGACATTTGAAGGAATACACGCGAACAGGGGGCAATGGACGTGATCCTAACCCACCTGAGCGAAGAGATCGTTCACCTCCACCAGTTCGTAGGCGGATCGAAACAATCTCTGGGGGCAGGGCAGGTGGCGGCGATTCACGAAATGCCCGTAAAAAATATGCTCGCAGAGATATATTCTCAACCAATCAGGTCCAGGCACCTTGTACGGCCCCGATCGTGTTTGAGGATAAAGAGTTAGAGGGGATAGAATTGCCCCATGAAGATCCGTTGGTTATAATGCCTATAATAGCTAATGTGGAAGTGGAACGCATGCTAGTCGATACGGGCAGCTCCGTGGACGTACTATACTTGCGTACTTTTGATGCGCTTCAATTGCCCAGGTCTCTTATACAGCCCATACGCACACCTCTTACGGGATTCACTGGGCATTCCATTTTCCCAGTAGGAGAGGTAGACCTGGATGTTACGTTCGGAGAAGGAAAAACCGTCATGACGAAGAGGATATCGTTTACGGTGGTAAAGCTAGACGATCCCTCGTATAATGGAATCATTGGAAGACCCTCGTTGACGGACTTCCGCGCCATAGTCTCCCCAATACATTTAAAGCTTAAATTTCCCACAATAAATGGGATCGGAGAGATGGCGGGAAAACAGAAGAATGCCCGGAAATGCTATCTATCCTCAGTACCGGCGGTGGAGGGAGTCCAAGAGGAAGATGCACCCAGGACGAAGCGAAACAGAGGGGAACATCCGTTGGCTATAAATACTATCCAAGAACAAGGGGACGCTGCGCCCAAAGAATGGACGAGCAGAGAGAGAGCTGCTCCGCATGAGGAGATAGAGAGAATCCCTTTTTCAAACATGGATGAAGCCAAAACCTTCCAAATTGGCACACGACTGGAGCAACAGCACAAGGAGGAGTTGATCCAGTTGATCCGTCAGTTTCAAGATGTGTTCGCATGGAGTCCGGAGGATATGCCCGGGGTAGACCCAAGAATCGCTACGCATCATCTGTATGTAGACCCTGCTTACCGGCCGGTGAAGCAAAAGAAGAGAAACTTTAGTGATGAGAAGAGTACGGCTATCAGGCAGGAGGTTACGACCCTATTAGAAGCTCGAGCTATTAAGGAGCTCCAATTCCCACAGTGGATCGCCAACGTGGTGTTGGTAAAAAAGCCAAATGGAAGCTGGCGGATGTGTACAGATTTTACTAATCTAAATAAAGCATGTCCCAAGGACTTCTACCCGTTACCCTGTTTAAACAGATTGGTGGATGGAAGCGCAGGGTACGAGGTCTTTGACTTCATGGACGCTTCAAGGGGTTATCATCAAATCAGCATGGCGGAAGAGGATGCGCCAAAAACTGCCTTCATCACCGAGTACGGGTTATATTACTGGGCAGTTATGCCTTTTGGGTTGAAAAATGCCGGAGCAACATATCAACGAATGGTGAATAGCATATTTTCCGACCAGATCGGACGAAATATGGAAATTTACGTGGACGACATGCTCGTCAAAAGTCGTAGGCAAGCCGACCACTTATCCAATTTAAGAGAGACATTCGTAAAGTTGCGCCAGACGCAGTTACGTATCAACCCAGATAAGTGTTCGTTCGGCGTCAGGTCTGGCAAATTCCTGGGTTACATGATAAGCGAAAAAGGCATCGAGCCCAATCCAGATAAGATCCAAGCATTGATAAACATGGAGGAACCTAAAACTTACAAGGATATTCAAAGGTTGACGGGGTGCTTGGCCGCGCTGAACAGGTTCATATCTAAATCAGGGGAAAGAAACTTACCCTTCTTCAAGCTTCTACGCAAGGCCAAAGACTCTGGCGGAGTTATGGTGTGGACTGACGAAAGTGCCAAAGCTTTCGCAGAACTAAAACAGTATCTGGGATCACCCCCGTTATTGACACATCCCGAGCCGTCCGAAACACTGTTCTTGTACTTAGCTGTATCTGACGAAGTTGTTAGCAGTGTTCTGGTTAAGGAAATGGACAGGATCCAAAAACCCATATATTACGTAAGCCATGTGTTGAATGGACCAGAGGTTAGATACCCTATGATAGACAAGTTCGTATTAGCTTTGATCGTCTCAGCCCGTAAGTTAAAGATTTATTTTGAAGCGCACCCAATTTGCGTAGTTACGGATCAACCCATACGAAGGGTCATAGCCAGACCAGCCTTATCAGGAAGATTAACAGCCTGGGCCATAGAGCTGAGCGAATTCGACCTCTCTTTTAAGGGACGTACGGGTGTACGGGCACAAGCCTTAGCCGACTTCGTCACAGAATGTACCACCGTTGGCGAGACAGAGGCACCGAAATCTTCGGAGGAGAGACCCATCCAATGGGTGGTATACGTTGACGGGGCTCGTAATAATAAAGGCAGTGGGGCAGGAATAGTATTCAAAGGACCCCATGGAGAATATTTGGGATACGCACTCCGCTTCTCATTCACAGTAACCAACAACGAAGCTGAGTACGAGGCATTAATTGCGGGGATGCAACTCGCAGGAGAAATTGGGTTAAAAGAACTTCTAGTCAGGGCCGATTCACAGCTGATCATTAATCAAGTTCAAGGGCAAGCAGAGGTGAAAAACGAGTCCTTAATCCAGTACAAGAGGTTAGTAGACGCTCTAATTGAAGGCTTTACCCGGATAAAGTTTGAATATATACCCCGGGAAGAGAACGTCGAGGCGGATTACATGTCACAGTTAGCTACGGTCCAGTATGCCGAGCTCCCAGCAGACGTACGGGTCGAAGTAAAAGAGCATCCTGCGCATATGACCCAAGAAGTTAGGATGGTACTTGACGAATCTCCTGATTGGCGGACCCCCATAGCCAAATACTTAATTCACGATTCACTCCCGGATGACCCAATCTTGGCCTTGAAAATAAAAAGCCGAAGCCTTCGCTTCCATGTCATCGGAGAGGAGTTATACTGGAAATCATGGGACGGACCTCTCATGTATTGCGTAGGAGAAGCAGATATCCCACTCATACTAGCTGAAATTCATGAGGGATGGTGCGGAAGTCATATCGGAGGAAAAGCATTGGCTCTAAAAACGGCTCGCACTGGATACTATTGGCCTACAATGGTTAAGGACTCCAAAGATTATGTTAAAAAGTGCGAAGCCTGTCAAAAGCACAGCAACGCTCCACAGATCCCAGCCACTATGATGACTCCCGTTGTCAGCCCCATTCCCTTTGCTATGTGGGGAATTGACATAGTAGGAAAACTGCCCCGAGCAGTAGGAAATATGGAATATATCTTAGTAGCGGTTGACTACTTTAGCAAGTGGGTAGAAGCCATTCCTTTGTCCCGGATAAGAAGCGAAGAGGTAGTCAAATTCCTATGGAAAAACATTCTGACCAGGTACGGGGTCCCGCGCATCCTTGTTTCGGACAACGGTACCCAGTTCGAGGGCAGGCCCGTCAAGGAATTTTGTGAGAAGTATAACATTGAACAACGCTTCGCGCCCGTGTACTACCCTCAATCCAATGGACAGGTGGAGGTCATGAATCGGGTCATTTTGAATGGGATCCGCAAAAATTTAACCCAAGGAGAAATCACAGGGGGCACGTGGATAGACGAGTTGCCAACGGTCTTGTGGTCCATGCGCACCACACCGTCCTTCACCACCAAAACGACCCCATTCAGTCTGGTCTATGGAGCTGAAGCTCTCATTCCCGCAGAAGTCGGACTTCCCACATACAGACTGAGAGGATTTGACGAGGAGTTGAATATGGAACGGCTCACAGACCGAATGCTGTTTATGGACGAAGCTAGAGACGAGGCGCACTACCAAAGCCAAGCCTTCAAACAAAGAATGACGAGGGCCTACAATAAAAGAGTCAGGGGTCGTCAGTTTTCGGCCGGTGACCTAGTCTTACGGTTATTCTCAGCTAGTCAACCCCAGAAAGTGCACAAACTCAGTCCAAAATGGGAAGGGCCGTATCGCGTCAGACGAGTTCTGGGACCCGGGACTTATGAACTTGAAGCCATCGATGGCACACCAGTACCCAGGACTTGGCACGTATCAAAGTTGAGATTGTATTATATTTAATTTCCGTATTCTGAACATTTAACGCATCACAGTCGATGTAATAAAGACGTCTTCACTAATCATGAGTAGTTACACAAAGTTCAAGGTATGCTTCGTATTTCACTATGCGAAAAACCTTAACTTTCAACACTATCATTTCTGTCATACAAGGATCGAGATACGCTTCGCATTTCACTATGCGAAAAATCTTACCTTCCTAATATCACGGAAATAGTTAACCAAGGTTCAAGGTACGCTTCGTATTTAACTATGCGAAAACCTTAACTTTTACATTATAATCGATATACAAAGTTCAAGGTAAGCTTCGTATTTAACTATGCGAAAACCTTAACTTTTACATTATAATCGATATACAAAGTTCAAGGTAAGCTTCGTATTTAACTATGCGAAAACCTTAACTTTTACATTATAATCGATATACAAAGTTCAAGGTAAGCTTCGTATTTAACTATGCGAAAACCTTAAACTTTCACATTTTAATCAATATACAAAGTTCAAGGTAGGCTTCGTATTTAACTATGCGAAAACCTTAACTTTCACATTTTAATCGATATACAAAGTTCAAGGTACACTTCGTATTTAACTATGCGAAAACCTTAACTTTACATTAACAATTACACCAAGTTCAAGGTATCACTCGTATTTCACTAAGCGAACGCCTTAACTTTCACATTTTAATCGATATACGAAGGTCAAGGTACGCTTCACATTTCAATATGCGAAAAACCTTACCTTCCAACGATACATATAATAATTACACGAAGTTCAGGGTACGATTCGAATCTAACTATACGAAAAACCAGAACTTTAGACACTATTATCCCCGTTAACAAGGTTCAATATATGAAGAACCTTAAACTTTAAACACCACAACCTCGTCAAAAGGTCAAGTGATACATTATCCTCGTTATCATCATCCAAGACTTGTAAAAAAGTGTTACAACACAAGTTTTACAAGGGGGCAAGGGATATATGAAGCGAGTGATGTACGAGGAATAAACAAATACGAATGGGCGAATGAGAATGATGAAATCGAAATTCATTTCACTAAACTACCAACTATGTCGTCCAGAGAATAGACAGAAATGGAAATATTGTTTAGTTACAAAAGGACGGGATTGTTTTAGAATACAAGTATAGAAATCAAGAGCGGTCTTGAGCAGCTTCAAACCAGGCCGGATCCAGCTCGTTCTGCACTTTAAATTCTTCTAACTTCTCCGCCAGGACAGGCAGCTCGTCAGCGTACGTCTCCACGAAAGAAGTTAGGCATTCAGCCATCTCCACTCTCGCAGCGAACGTCACTTTGTCGCTGTTGGCATATTCCTCCACAGCAGAGTTGATTAATCCTGCCTGGTCCGCCTGGAGTTGAGCTAGAGCTGCGGATGCCTCAGCTGCCTCTGCTTGAGCCGCAGCCGTTACCTTCTCTGCCTCCTCTGCTCTCAGCAGGGCTGCGTCCCGAGCCTCGTTTGACTCGGTTATGCTCTGGGACCATGTCCCCTGCTCGGATTGCAGCTTAGCAACCTCCACTTCGAGCTCCTCCACCCGAGCCCGATACCTCCTTGCCTCCAACACAGCCTCTTCATGCAGCTTTACCTGCTCCGCCTCGTGTTCCAGCATGATGTCCATTTTATGCTGAGCCGCTTCACACTCATCGTCCTTCGTGTGGAAGGCACGTTCCGCCAAGCTGGAACGACGAGCCATGGCAAACACCCCGTGTACCGCCTACAAGGGAGGCGTCAGGGATTTAAAGATAAAATTCTGTGGTTATAAAGGAAAGACGAGAGATATACGATGGGTACCTTCATCAACATGTACATAACTGCACCGCCCTGGGACTCAGCATCCTTAGCCTCCACGAAGGGGGCAATCTCCGCAGGGGTAATCAAGGGTTGAAAGGCCTGCATCGCCTGCTGGGGGGTGTAGGTGAAAGTAGAGCGATCTATCTCGATCCCAGCCGGACGAACAGTATAGGGAGCACGGTTGAGACATAGAGATGCTGGCAAGGGAGGAGGTTGAAAAGCGGGATTCTTAAAACGAGACTTGAGCATACGGGATTGCTCAGCGACTCGAGGAGGTGTGTCATATGAGGTAGGCGAACGGGCAGCCTCGACCGACGGATCCCTTGAAGGAGTAGGAGCCCCGGACGACTCCCCCCCTACGTTAACTGATGGGGGGGCAGGTGGAATAACCGGGGAAGGTGTAGATCGGGTGGAAGTGGGAACCCGAACCACTGGAGAAGACGGAACCGTCGGGGAAACAGGAGGAACGACTGTAGAAGAAGCCTCAGCCGCCTTAGCCGCCTTCTTCCTCTTAAAAATTGAGGGACGTAGGATGGTTTGTACGGCTGGGCGCTTCTGGCCACGAGATGAAGAAGGCTGAAGAGTAGAGGGTGTAAAAGTTGAAGGAATAGTAGAGGGATCAGTTACGGTGCGAGCCTTGACGGGAGCAGGGAATAAGGGAACTCGCTCCCCGGCCATGGCATCCAGCTCCACGCGAGACGGATCCTCCGTTGCGGTTGCAGCCGACAAGACGTCCACTGAAAAAGAAAACAAGGTTACAAGTGCAAGCAAAAACAATAAGACGGAAATATAATAAAAGGTCATGTCTATACCCCAGTCAGGCTCGGCGTCTTCAAACTCTTTCGACGGCACCAAGCCCGCCCGGATCAGTACGCCCTCTTCAACGAATAACACCCACTGAAGGGGCGGGTTAAATTCCTTTATTATTTTCAGCCTAAAGGATGACTCGACGGCAGAAGTAGAGACGCCCCCCAAACGCCCGATGTCCTTACGAGGCACCGGTTTAAGAGGAACGTCTGTACTCATGCCACCCTTTAGCATGACCCAACGGTTGTGCCATCTCCTATCTTGAATCTTATTGGGACGTACGAAGATGGCTGCCCCGGCGGGGGTGGTAGAAAAGGTTACTAAACTATCAGCTTTATGTACAATGTTATAATTCTCCTTAAAGAGGGCTACTGTCGGTTCTATACCTACGATTCTACAAGCTACTTGGAAAGCGGTTAACAACAACCAAGAGCCGGGATGGATTTGAATAGGGGATACAGGAATGGAACGGAGGAGATTCTCTACGAAACGGGACATGGGTAGACGGAGCCCTAATGTGAAGTTTTCTATGTACATAGGGGTCCATCCATCTTCATATGATTCTAGAGTCTCGTCATCGTAGGGGAGTCGCATCTCAACAAAATCGGGTAGGGAGAAGTATTCCCGAAAGCCACTTAAATGATGTTCCTCAATAATGGAGGGTAGCGAATGTCTTAGGTAAGTCGGACCAAGAGGGTTCTTACCTTTAGACCTTTTGGGAGCCACCTCTTCATTAGGCCCCGAGCCGGAAACTTCAATTACGCGGAGTAATCCACGTACTGCCACAGGCTCGTCATGAGTGACCTGATTCTGCGAGGCCTCCTGCGATAAGAGAATAGTTTTAAGATAAAAGACAAGCACGGACCGCGTGTCGAAAGGAAGCAGCGGGATGGAACCTTACCTCACGATGCGACTCCGGACTTGGGTCAGTCGGGGGATTAGTGGTCTCCGTCACTGTAATCTCGTCCTCGTCGACGTTGATCACAGGAGCGTTAGATTCATCATTGGCCATTAGAGGAAGATCTGCAAAAACCGAAGGCCAGCGCGTCAATAACTAGGCACACGCGTCAAATGAACAGGTGGCAGGAGGTGAAAGGTTTCTTCGATTTTCCCGCCTAAAAGGTGAACAGTTGCCAGACTATTCATCTTCCAGAAAGAATAACGGTTCACCGGAAGCTACATTTTCCGGTCACCGGAAAACGACCATAACCACCGTAGTAGTCAGAAAAAGCCAGAAAATGTCAAGGAAACACACATTTGTTGACCAAAAAAGGAAGAAATCATTGTCCTATCTCAAACACTTCCCCTAAAACTACCAAATGCAAAGAAACAAAACAGAAATATTCCAAAATCATCATTCCAAAAGACCTCAATCCCCATTCTCAGTTTTCACATATGAAAGTACAAACATGGTGAAAAGGAAACTGTAATAAAGGTCACTTACCGGGTGTAAAGATGATGAAGTTGGTACAAGAAGATGAAAATACTTGCAGAGAGAATAAATTACTAAAGGAGAAAATTTTGAGGAGGAAATGAGAAAGTGGATAAATGGAGAAGAAACAGTACCTTTTATAGGAATATAATGAAGACGAAGCGGGCCTGGAATTCCATAAGGACACGCGTATACATATTGACGGATGTCCCATAAAGAGGGATCCAGCTGTCTCTCGTACCAAGGATCCATTTCTCGATCGTCACCCGCAAACGAGACGGGGGAGGATTTCTCGAGAAATGGTGGGGGCAATGATGTGGACCCCACTTCATGGCTATATAGGTTTACCTCTCTAGAGCCCATCCCGTCTAATGGACCTCGATCCAACTAGACGCGTGTTGCAGACATGATCTGCGTAAGAGCCCATGGGGGCAAATAGGGTTTAACTTTCACCCAATCAGGAAGAGACATGTGTCCCTTCTAGGGCGAGAACTACGGAAGCCTCCCACTATAAATACTGGGCACACTTCCCCAGATGAGGTATGTGCTATTGACCCTAAACTATACCTTTCAAACACCGTTGGCTGACTTGATCGTCGGAGTGTTTGTGGTCGTACCCCGACCACGCTTTCAGGTCGATGCCGCCAAAGACACGTAATACAAGCAAAGCCACTTCCTCTCGTCCACCCATCCACAAAGCCACTCATACTATGTCCCGTCAAGGGCTACAACCTGACGATGCAGCTAGGGACCTGCGGACACAACTTAGCAAAGGTAAGGGAGTTGCAAGCGGACGAGACGAAGGAGATCGAGGATCTCAAAGTGCACCCGATCTGAGGGACCAGCTGAATAGGGTTCGTCAGAATAACCCATCCGCACATTCCAGGGCAGCACCGCAACAGTTAAGAGAGGAGATACGCGAAGGAGTCGGGGAGTCCCAGATGTGCCGACGGGGCGAATCTCGTGGCAAATCACCTGGCATAATTTGGAGGGGCTATTGCATCAACCCGAGTCTCAAAGTCTATCTAATAAACACTCCACGAATAACAGCTGCGATCTCATGTTAAAAAAGATTACGAAAAAAGTCAAATATAGAATTGAACTCCATTAATAAAATATAGGAGTACTATATTACTTCTCTTCAATCAAATTTATCAAGTTATCCTTCAACTTCATTTCATTTATGATTAAAGTCAACTAAAAACAAAGATCTCCCAATGGTAACCTTTTCACGGGAATTTTTGTCTATGTTATCATCAAACTTCCCTCTAAATTCATTATATAATCAATTCCAGTATCATAGAACTAAATCAACAATTTTTTTTTTTTGAAATACGTCCTCCGACAAATATTATACTCCTACTTTTATGTTTTGAGCCAGAGAATCTCTAGGATTTCAAAAGACATGAATACTCAAGAAACTTTTGATTTCCAATCAATTAACAAGTCATCTTCTTCTCATGGAATTCTGAAACACAGAGCGAAACACCGTTGACCATTCCATGACTTGCTCCGGTACTCCCCATCGGCATCGCCATACTCCGGTCAACGTCGGACATTACCTTTATGTCTATTCTTATCAATTAGTGTATTAATTCATATTCCATTTCGAGTAAAAACTCTGCTCAAGTTATCGAGCAAGTTGTTGTACAAAATTTTGATCTTTTGAATAGAATGAGATTCCGACCAAATTTATGTCGTGTTCACGCCATAGTTGCCTACTTGTCTAGTTGCCTTGTTGCCATGGCCCATGAACATCGCTTCTCCATTTTACAAAGACAAAATTTATCGATTTTATTCATATCTCAACCAAACTCACAAGGACAAATTCGAGGAAAATCAAGTATGTAAGAAAGCAAAATTAATAGGTATTGGTATCTAATCATTTTAATCATGTCACAAAAGTATTCAACAAATCAAAACCGTATTACATAAATACAAAAACTTCATTTAATTTCTGCAAAAAGCAATCAAATCATTTTTTTGTTGAACTCCCACACCTACCCCTACCCCCCCCCCCCCCCCCCAATAAAGAGATGATGAACAAAACCCATCCTAAGAAATTTAGCTGTGAGGCAAATAAATTTGACCTTTAGTTTAGAAGGTGCCTTCATAAAGCACCAAAAGGGAGTATTTACCTTTATCTTATCTCTGTTCTTCCATCCCCTTCCCTCTTCATTTTATATGCACAACTTGGAATACCCCAAACCTATTAAGCTCGATTTAAAACAAATATCACCAACTCGACTTTTTCGAGCACAAATTTTCACAATTATCGCTGTTTTTGCTCTAATTTTATTTCGATTTTACACAACTTTCCCCCCTTTATTTAGAGGTCCGTAGCTCATACAAATAAAAGGACTTTACTTCAAAGATCCGATTCTCAGGATCTCTAGGGACTGAAGAAGTTCAAGTGCAAGCACAACATAAATTTTCACTACCTCACGGCAAAACTCCTTTCTACCCTTCCTCTTGCTGGTACAACTTGCTCCGCCTTTACCGGTTTCTTCCTCCCCCCGCTACCCTGATTCTTGCTCCCCCGCTACCAATTCGGCCGATGGTGAAAATGATGAGCTTCATTGTCTACTCCTGCCACGTTATGAATCGAATTCGTGCTAAGGTACGTAATTTTCACTACTATGAACAGAACGGAGTTTCGTCCAAATTTCGACCACGTCCATTGTTGACATTGTTGTCTTGTTGCCATGGCCCATTATCAATTCTTCACTGTACAAAAACAAATTAATTTTAAAAAAACAATTAAAAGACCTTCATTTATCAAGAAATTCAATCAAATTCGAAGGAAATCAAAATCATGTAGAATGCAAAAGTAACCGATTTTGGAATCAAAGAACCTTTGCCAATATTCTTGAATTAATTTAATCTTGTCCCACAACTATTTTTTATCAAACCCGAAAATCAACTCAAAACTACAAAAAACATCATTTAATTCCCCCGCCAAAAACAATAAAAACTAAATTAAAATAAAATTAAAACTTTCATCCTCCACCCCTTCTACACAACCCAACCCAAAATATTTACACATTGCCATGCACATACAATTTGTCCAATCTAAACTTGCAACTTACTCTTCGCATTATATCATCACTCTCCCTACACTCCTCACCCCCCCCCCCCCCCCCCGAAACCAACCCCCTACGCCTCCACACCCACCATCTTCAGGAACTATATAAATCCAAGTATCAATAACAACTCTAATGCGATGGGCGGTGCGTATATTTTCGAAAAAAATGTCACATTCATATGAGTGATCGATGATTACTAGCAATCTACCCGTATATAATTAGAATAAATAATATCTATAGAGAAATCAGACACAAATGACATTAAGCTCAACCGGTCTCGCACCGCAGTGCAACTACACGCACATGCACCCTGCCTTAATCCTACACAAGCATATAACAACTTGGTCTATGTAAACACCAACTTGTATCCATCTTCTCAATTTTCATAAAAATTAATAAAACAACATAAATCACATTATCCTAATCATAGTATAAAACAAATATATTGACTACTTATTCTTTTTCTATATTTTTTATTTTTCATAATAAGCAGTTGGTGAGAGAAAGAGAAAGAGAAAGAGAAAGAGAAGAAGAAAGCTTCGTGTACTAAGAGATCTCCGATTCGTTTAATCTCTTTTTCTTAGCTAAAAAAAAATTATCTTTATTTAAAGATTAGTATAATTTGAATAATATTGTGTTTCTTTTTATTTGTCCAATTTCGTTCATTTCAATTTCATTGTCTTCTTATTGGTTGCTTAGTAGCTCCTGTGTTATTGGAGGTGAAAATTAGGGTTCATAGAAATTCAGTATTGAATTTGTGATTGATTTCAATTTTATTGAGGGATGATAATTAAGAGGAATTTGAAATCGGTAATGCCGAGTTTGAAGAGGTGTAGAGTGAGGGAGGGGGGAGATGAAGATGGTGATTATGATAATCGGAAGAAGCGGAAGTGTGTCAGTAATGGGGTTTATCCACTGCATCTTCTAGGAGAGGTGGCTGCGAGGGTGATTGCTTTGGGTGGTGGTGATGGTGGTGAAGTGCTGAAGGAGGAGCCGGTTGAGGTTGTGGCAGAGTTGGAATCGAGGGGGAGGGAGAGCGGAGAGAGTTCGAGGGCGAGGACGAGGGCTCCGTTAGTGAGGACTTCTAGGGGGAGAGTTCAGGTGCTTCCTTCGAGATTTAATGACTCTGTTTTGGCTGATTGGAAGAAGGATAATAAGAGTAAGAATTCTGTTAAGGAATTGGACTCCGATCCTGAATTTGATCCTTATGGAGGAGGAGGGAAACAGAGTGTGAAATGCGCAAAAAAAAGGATAGGTGATCATGGGAATGCATATGGAGGTGTGAAATCGTCTGCATTGTATGAAGACGACGATGATGAATGGAAAGGTTCGGAGTTTTGGAAGAATTCTACTTCGAGGAGTACATTGACATCATCAAATGGTCACTGCGAGGAAGTGTCGAGTGACGAGGAGCTAGAATTGTGGGATGTTAAAGGAGACCAGCAGAGGGTTTATAAGACCAATAACTTCGTTCCTGGTGATATTGTTTGGGCAATTTCGGGTACCCAATGCCCTGCTTGGCCTGCTGTTGTACTTGATCCTGCGACACAAGCTCCACAGGAAGTTTTGGACTTCCGTGTTGCTGGAGCTGTTTGTGTCATGTTTTTTGGTCACTCGGGCAATGGGACACAGAGGGTAAGATACCAAGTTGATACTGCTTCTTAAAATATGTACTGATGATGGATGTTTTGTTCATGTGCGACAACACCATAATTTGGTAGGCGTTAGTGTTTTAATTGACATTATTTATTTTGATGGGCAGGATTACTCGTGGATAAGAAGAGGGATGATATATCCGTTCGTAGACTATGTTGATTGGTGTGTAACTTTGTACCTGATATTTAATTCTCACGTGAATATTGATACTGACTCAACTTTGTTTACTTTAGTTTTCAAGGGCAAACAGAGTTGAATGATAGTAAACCGAGTGATCTACGTTCTGCAATAGAAGAGGCATTCTTAGCAGAGAATGGCTTCAACGAGATGCTAATGGTCGAAATCAATGTGGCAGCTGGAAATTTGGATTATCTTCAGTCACTGATGAGAGGTGCATTTGAGGCTTCAGACTCGAATCAGTTCCCAGAAGGAGTTTCATTTGATAAGGCAAGTGGTCCCGTAGATGCTTTAGTGTTTGTAGATTGACACCTCTATCTCATAATTCAGTTTCCCATTTGATTACCTTAATATTGCTTGTTACATTAGAAACTATTGTCCTCTTCTTCCAATCAGAGTATCTTATAAATAAGAAAGTGTTGTGTAAACACCTAATCTCTCAGTTTGCTTCCCCATTTTGTTTGTCTTTAATTTGCCTACTTCTTTATTATATTGCATAGGTCATTACATTATCATTGTTCTGTTCTATCCAGGATATGATGAGCAACAAAACAAAATCCTGTGAAAGCTGTGGTATGATTCTTCCAGTAGCCAGGAAATGTAACAACCCATTGTCATCACAGCGTCTGTGCTCTTCATGTGCCAGGGTGTGTTTTGTTAGCTGGATTGTGTTTCTGAATTTCCCTACCCTAATAGACGTTTAGTATGTATATTTGTACTGGCATCTGAAACCTTTAATTGTTTCAGTTGAAAAAGATAAAGCATTACTGTGGAATATGTAAGAAAATCCGGAACCAGGCAGACAGAGGGACCTGGGTAAGTAAACAAGTGACAAATTGTTATACGATCTCATATCTTAAATCTCCCATCATAGGTGGATTTATATGTTCTCTTAAATCGTGCTATTTGTTATGGCTTAGGTACGCTGCGGTGGCTGTAAAGTATGGGTGCACGCTGAGTGTGACAAACTTTCAAGTGTTAATATTAAGGTGTATCTTTGTGTCCAAGTTAGTATTTTCTGTAGCTTGCCGCTTATGTTTAGTACTGATGCCTTTGGTCATGCTCCTTCTATTTTAGGAGATTGAAGCTACTGGTTATTATTGTCCTGAATGCAAAGCAAGGTTTAATTTTGAATTATCAGATTCAGAGAAATATCAGTTGAAATCCAAGTGAGTTTTTTCTCTCTGTGTTGGCACTGGTATTAAAAGCGAATCTGTTACTCCTTTATTATAATGTTTTCTTAATGTCTAATATATTTATTAATCGTGGTATAAGGTCTAACCCAAAAAAATGTCAAAATGCACTGGCGAACAAGGTTGCTGTTGTTTGTGCTGAAGTAGAAGGCATTTACTACCCAAGTCTCCATTTGTAAGAACATGATCTTAATATGCAACAAAGGGCCTTGATATTTATAATTTTTGTTTGTCTCCATTTTTTTATGATATACCAATTTTCAGGTACTTGTTTTTGTTCTTCTAACACTGCAAGGTGTTTGCTTTTTTGCTAGAGTTGTTTGCAAATGTG
The DNA here is from genome assembly GCA_003412495.2 of Echium plantagineum. Lineage (NCBI taxonomy): Eukaryota > Viridiplantae > Streptophyta > Magnoliopsida > Boraginales > Boraginaceae > Echium > Echium plantagineum. The sequence continues at coordinate 15,659,209 of CM016563.1, read as the reverse complement.
GTTCGTGTGGATCGGAAAAACAAGCTCTTAGTGAATGGGAGAGGCACACTGGTTCTAAAACAAGGAACTGGAAGTCCAGTGTTAAGGTGAAAGGTTCCATGATACCTCTTGAACAATGGGTTCGTACACACTCATAAATTCTTAGTGTCTACTTAGTACTTCCTCATCTTACTTGCTTTCTTCTACCTTTCATTAAATAGAGTCACCTTTGGTTTAATTACCTGTCCATCTATTGGCATGAATTGAGATGTTCCTGCACGTTGTCATCTCTCTTTTGGGTAATTCTTTGAGAAAGGGTCATAATATCTAATGTAATAGTGTTTCCCTTGCAGATGCTGCAAATAGCAGAGTCCCATGCTCGTGGTGCTGCTCCAATTAAATCTGCTAAACGCCCTCCTCTGAAAGTTCGGAAGCAAAAGTTGCTTGCTTTTCTGAAAGGTGTAGATATAGTTCGCATGCAATTGTTTTAAGACAGGTGACTTTGCTGCTCTTTGCATTAGTATACATGATCTAAACTCTTACTTTTGAAATGAACAGAGAACTATGAGCCTGTATTTGCCAAATGGACAACAGAAAGGTGTGCAGTATGCAGATGGGTTGAGGATTGGGATTATAATAAAATAATCATATGCATCAGGTAAAAGAGTCGAAGTTCACTTCTTTTGAAGTGTTGGTTACTTCTATCTATTCTCACTTATATAGATATCTTGTCAGGTTTAATCGTTTAAGATACCTCATTATTAAATTTGGCAATGAATGAGCATCAATATGTCTGCATAACCATTTTAGATGTAATCTTACATTCTCTATTACATCTTAAAACAAACTGAATGCATGCCGAGTTTCTCATCAACCCTGTATTTACCCTTCGATATCAATGATATATATGATTAAGTACTTCTCTCCAATTGTGGAGATAACTAGAATTTTCAAATCTCCGAAGGTGTTTTTACCCTGAAATATCGTGATAACTGTATAATTTTCCAGATGTCAGATAGCTGTGCATCAAGAATGTTATGGGGCAAGAAATGTAAGAGATTTCACTTCGTGGGTCTGCAAAGCCTGTGAGACACCAAAAATTACAAGGGAGTGTTGCCTCTGTCCTGTGAAAGGCATGAAATTCATCTATTATTATCACGTTAAATTCTATTATTATTTTGTCTCTGTATTTCTTAGTGAGTGAGTGATCTAAGCTCTTTATACCCCCCCCCCCCCCCTCAATTTGTAACAGTTCCAGCTCTGCCCTAGTATTTACACATTCAAAATTAATTCGTGTTCTTGACTTACCCTCCTTTTAAAACTTCATATTTACTCAAAGTTGGTCCTCTATTTGGGGTTTCCAAAATTGAAGTATGAAGTAAAATATGAAATAAATATTGATTGCAACTTAACAACACTAAATAGAAAAAAAATCTGGGGTTCCATTATTCCATGGATTTACAAATAATACATGGAACCTTGACAGATGAAATCTCAAGAATAATAGTTTATGAGGGTGTGTAGTGATCTATCTTTTGTTCTTGCTTTTGGAGTGGGGGTGGTTTCTCATTACTAAGTAGTTCTTGGTAGGTTTAAGAATACCTCCAAAGTCTATTAATAAGTTTTAACCATCATCAATCAGACATGTTAGACATACTATATTACCCAATCAATCTTAGTGAGACTCATTTAGGAGATAATTTCAGTTCCTAGAATGATAATTTCAGTTTTATGGAATATACAGGTGGTGCTCTCAAGCCAACTGATGTTGATCCACTGTGGGTTCATGTCACTTGTGCTTGGTTTCAACCAGAAGTATCATTTGCCAGTGAAGAGAAAATGGAACCTGCTCTTGGAGTTTTGAGTATCCCTTCAAACTCCTTTGTAAAGGTAAATGAGTTTTGACAAACACCTAAAAAATTAACTTACTGCTGTGGTTTTGTTGTTTTTCTATGTATTAAAAGGGGCCAAATGAGTGTTATTTCCCTATCTGCTCTTATATAGTCTCCTCTAAAGCTCATTCCACAATTTGTAACTATGAAAACATGTAAAAGTGAACTGTTTGCTCACCCATTATGGTGAGTTTCTGCATCTGTTTATTGCAATAAAATGTCACCACATGTTAATCTAACTTGGTGCTTACATTTCCAGATCTGTGTTATCTGCAAGCAAATACATGGCTCCTGTACGCAGTGTTGTAAGTGCTCTACTTACTATCATGCGACATGTGCATCAAGAGCAGGGTACCGCATGGAGGTAATGCTTTTGATCCTCTTACTAAAATTTCCATTGCAAGTAGTTTATTGTCATGCCACTTGTACTTGACTAGAGATGGCTTTAATTCTAGAGTACCTCTAGAGTGCGTTCTTAGTTATCTTTTTTTGATGTGTTTATCTTTTACCTCATTACGTGTCTCTATTGGCTGTTGTCATTTCTTCATAAATGAGTTTATTTTCCTTGATAACATCCATGAATTTTCTGCCATACCTATTGCAGTTACATATCCTGGAAAAGAATGGGAAGCAGATAACGAAGATGGTTTCTTATTGCGCTTATCACAAGTAATTTTTAAATGGTCCCTACACATTTGATAAATATATATATTTTCTGTTAGCATTCCAGGTTAGTAGAAAACTAAGCACTCCCTAAAAGTGCTTAGGGGCATCATGTCTCAAATTTATTGTTATTAAGCATGCTGCGGTGCTATCTACTCCTATTGATGTACTGTAAATTTGCAATATGTGCAGGGCTCCAAATCCTGATACTGTCCTGATTATGCAGACTCCGAACTATGTATTCTCCACTAAATTCAATGTGCAACCCAAACCGCGAACTGGTTCTCGGCTCATTTCTTCTAGCAGATTGAAACTTGAAGAACCTTCAACAAGTTGTATTGATGAGATTGAGCCATACTCTGCTGCAAGGTGCCGAGTTTTCAAAAGAGTGAATTATAAGGTATCATCATTCGAAGGTTGCTTTTTATTATGTGATTGGTCTATTTCTCTGACTATATGCAGCACACGTCATCAAGTTCCTGAGTGGGGAAATTTTTGTCTCCACAAACATTTTATGCTGCATTCTGTTGGTGATTATGTCATGGCAATGTGATTTTGACATTTAGAGTTAGGCATTGTTGATGTTATTACGGTTTTATAGAAAGGTGTCCAACAAGAAAATAAAATTATCCCTGCACCTTTGAGACGGTTTTGAGTAAGTCTTTTAACTTTCATGTTTACTATTTTCAGAGAACAGAAGAAGATGCCATACCACATCGATTGATGGGACCTCATCGTCATCCTTTGATTAAGATTCAAAGCTTGAACACAGATAAAGTAAATAGTCGTTTATGTTAATTTTTTTATTAGGCTAGACTACGCCACTGTCTTAAAAAGTTGGACTGAAATGATATTCACTCTTTGACAGGAAAAAGATGATTCAAAATCCTTCTCTACCTTTAGGGAACGGCTCCGACATTTACAGGCAGGGTTTGGTTTGTACTTATCATAATTGTATTGTTAGCATTCGGAGTTTCTGACCATCAATTTTATCTACAGAGAACAGAAAATGATCGGGTTTGCTTTGGTCGATCTGGAATACACAGATGGGGACTTTTCGCGCGTCGTGATATACCTGAAGGTGAAATGGTAGGTATTTTTAACTTGGCATAGTGCCGACGATACCTAAATTTTACTCTTGTTCGCTTAGTCTCACCTATGGTTTGTGCATAGGTTCTTGAATATCGTGGTGAACAGGTCAGGCGTAGTATTGCTGACCTGAGGGAGGCTCGCTATCGTATTGAAGGAAAAGACTGCTATGTGAGTTGAACTAGGAATTTATTTACAGTGCTTCTCTATGACCTGCAATTATATTGTGTAGCTTCCACCTTATTCTGTTCTCTAAAATAAACTTCTATGATGCAGCTTTTCAAGATTAGTGAAGACATAGTTGTCGATGCCACCGATAAGGGGAATATTGCTCGCCTAATTAACCATTCAGTAAGTGGCTTGCGGTTCAATGTTTTGTTATTTTTGTTGGCAAGGCCCTAATTTCCCTCTTTTTTCTTTCTGTTTGCTGTTACTACTGCTGTATGATATGCCTCCTTTTTAAAACTTACTGTGGCCCACATTACGTATCTAAATTATTTATTGGTGGCTTTTCAGTGCATGCCAAACTGCTATGCCCGGATTATGAGTGTTGGAGATGAAGAGAGCCGCATTGTTCTCATTGCGAAGACAAATGTAACCTCCGGAGATGAACTAACGTATTTCCCTTACCCTGTTGTGAATGCCTTTACTCCTCTCCACAGATCAATGCATGGCTTTTGAGCTGTTAAAACGACAACTAACTATTATTGACTTCTTCCGCAGGTATGATTACTTGTTTGATCCGGATGAGTGTGATGAATTCAAGGTCCCTTGCCTATGTAAATCTTCGAATTGCAGAATGTTCATGAGGAGCTCTCATGATTAGGATACGCAAGGACGCCATGTTCTTCTCCAAGGAGCTCTAACCCAGATCCAGCAGACCACACAGCTCATTTTTATTGTAATACTCATATTAGTTAATGCGTCGTTTTCGTTTTCTTCATATTCTTTAGCTTTATTGTAGTTATAAGATCTGGGATTTTGAGCACCTAGCATCTTCTGTAAATATTATTGCCTGTTTGATCTACCTCGGAGTATATGTAATGAAGAGACTAATTGGGATAAGGTGGTCTTCTTAAATTTCCAATTGAATCTTAGTGAAATGAATGACTTTGATTGGTCATGGAGATGCTTCTGTTAAATCATTTTGATAGTAGGTAACCACCAATTATAACATTTTTTCAAAAGTTTAATAATTCGACAATTAATTATAATATGTATGGTATGATTAGTATACAGCTCGAAATTAAAGTCCAATTTATGTGAACTCTGAATAGTTATGAAATAGATATGAAATATAGAATGGATGAGCTCGATCTCTTATGGCTATACATTCTCGTTTATCAAACTCAAATTAAAAACGTTGTCTACTTTTGAGATTTTTCAAGTTTGAGTTACCAATTGAGGTTGACAAGCTCATTTCTAAGCAATCGTAATGCTAATATTAGTGCTCTTCTCGAGCATGGTTATCAGGGACCGGACACATAACATGACATGTTCTGACCGACTTCGACACTCGAGTAATTGATTCGATTCAAATTATTTTTCAATTTTCTTTTTTAGATAAGCTTGTAAGGATGTTGTAATGAGTCATACATGTTTGATGGCATTTTATGAAATGTTTATTGGCTCACGTGAGAGTTTCGAACCAAATTAGACACTCGGTTTGAGATTCAGTCTAAAGTTGAGTTGGCATCAATTTTTTCCCTATTTCAATCGGACTCTAATTCAACTTTGGGATGCAATTAACAAAAAAAAAGAGTAGATTGCCGGATTAACTCGGTTGTGAATTGCTCCGGTCTGAATATGATCAAACTCGAACTGACACGGATTGATAACGAGCTCTACCCAGTAGGCCAGTACCCACACTCACACAGCAGAAGCATGTGTGGAAGAGGGGTGTTAACACGAATGATAGAAGAAGGATGAGATATTTGGAGAAAGACATGCGGAAAACTCATGTCGTACGCTTTCCTCTTAACCCATACACGCAACAATCACACTCGATGATTCGAACCAACCCAAACAATCTTCTCTCTTCCAATTTTTATCACTATATCATACAAACTCAATCATAAATCATCAATATACATACAGATACTTTGCCTATATAAAAAACTCATTTACTTAATGTCAATTGGTCAACACAATATCCTCGCCTTTTACTGTGAGTTTCAGTCAAACTGTTTATTCACTTCTTTAAAATTTGTTAATTCATACATATCATTTTGGTTCTAATCTAAATAAGATTGTCCAATTTTGAATATATACTTTTTTTATATTAACGTCATCTTTGTGGTTTAAATCAACGTTATGTGTGTCAATTAATATTCCAAACTCCGTTAATTTTGACCATTTGAAAATTTAACTCGATATGAATTCAGGTGTTGTTTATGATCATGTATATCTTGTTTCACCAATATTTATGTTTATTTTAGAAAATAACTCAATGTTAAGTGGTGTCAAATATAGAATTTCTTACCTATTTTGAAAAAATTAGACAATATATTAGGAGATGAGGGAGTAGTTTCCATCATTCAATATTTGATTAGGAAGTTAGAATAGAATTATGTAAACTTAATTTCAAAGTGTGATTGATCAACTAACAATTTTAGCACATCATTTGATTTATTATTTTAATTTTTTGTTGTTCAGAGAGATGGCATTAATCGGAGTATATTCGAGTGTCGAATCTACAGAGATACAGCGTCTCAGTTTGATCAATTCGTTGACTAGACCGAAATTTTCGAATGTAATTGGTCTTTATAGGAATTATAGCTGTTGTGATAGTTCTCCGAGAAAAGACGCGAACATATGTTGTTCAGCGTCGAAGGAGGCTTCATCTCGGATGGATTCCGTGGAGAGAGCTAGTGTTGGAAGAAGCTCGGATTCTGTAGATGATGAATTGAGCCATGTAATTAAGTTCAGGATGTCCGACTTCAAATTGCGTGATCAAGTTAGCATTGGACATAGTGGCAAGGTACGTATTAAGAATTTACGCGTTTCATCCTAAAATTAACTGGCGATAGTAGGATTGGTAGGTACCTTATTAATTAAACCGAAATGTATTAATTAATTCATGTGGGATCACTTTACATGACACCCGAGGCTAAACTTTACCTTGCAATAATAAAAAAAATGAGTACAATTATAATGTGTGGAGCTGAGCATATGCTTATCATGACTTGTTTGAGCTGGCAATTTGTAGGCAGACGAGCTAGTTTTTGAAGCCATTGTGAAAGATCCTGACAGGTTAGCATAATATTGGCTGACCATTGAAATGTGAAAACGATTAAAAATGATTTATGTTATGTTTATTAAATGGAGCAAGTGTTGTCCAGCCCGCTGTACAACTCGAATGTTGTGCTCAGGCGACTAGTAAGTGCTCAAGCAAAGCGTAGAGGGAAGCGGGCAATAGAGGTTTGTGAGTGTGACATGCCACGGTCTCAGATGATCTTTTGAAGTCAATTGCAGTAATAAACCTTATCTCTTTTTCTGTTTTTGTTTTTAGGTGTTAAAGAGACTAGCGCGTCATAAGCTTCTATACCATTCTTACTCAATGCAAGTCCATGGGTATGTCTGTTCATCCACAACTGACAATGTTGATTCATTCACACTTGTGCATGGAGTAAGTCTCAACAGCAGAGCCACCAGAAGTTTCCGTTTCATATTTGGATTCAAGAGTTCCTTATAGATTGTTGTTTTTAAGTATCATGGCAGCTTTTCCTTAAGACATTGGCTTCAGCAATCTGATTGGCTTCCTACTTTAGAAGCAACTGTTGCTTTAGATGAAGAATCTGTTAGAAGGGTTGGTGATAGCACAATCGGAGGACCGCGTGTCTCTCGAAAGCTGCGGCTTATTCGAATTTTAATGAGGGACCTCCTTATTGGTGTATGTTGTCTCTTCCATATTAATTTGTAAGAATGCTCATGTGATCTTAATTCATTGTTGTGAAAGTTTAAATGTCCTTGTATTGTATCTCTATCTCAGGTAAATTATCTACATAATCATGGGCTTGCCCACACAGAGTTGAGACTCGAAAATCTACATGTTAGCCCTGTTGATGGTCATGTTAAAGTAAGGGCACCCTCCTCTTCAGATAATATGGCTACCCAAGAACTATTTTCAACTGTTACATGCTAATCATTACATAGTATAGGTTAAAGAGCAAGTCTAGTCATCTAAAATTTTGAAATAGTTTTTGATTGAAAGACGTGAGTTGATTAATTTGACATTAATAAGCAGCATTTAATAGGTGGTGGCTGGTGTTTTATTTTGCAAACTCTCTAATATGAATCTGTAGGTAGGAATATTGGGAAATGCGGCTGATTTTTACAAGAGCAATGATGATGGTACTACGTCAGAGAGTAACGTGGACAGGCGAAATGGAATGATTGCATTTGACATGAGGTATTGTTACTGCAGAGAAATGTATGTCTTATATTTGAGGTTTGTAGAATATTATTCTCTAATGTCACTCTCCCTTTTGTTGTTAAGATGTCTGGGATTCATCATGGCAAAAATGGTATTGCGAGAACTCATGGATCCTCTAGTATTTGGAGAGTTCAAGTCATTCCTTACTGAGGTGAAGCATATTTCCTTTTAATTTTGCTGTCACTATTCTATTTCTTTTCGCTCTCCCCCCTTTTTTCATTATTCGGATGAAACAGAAATACGACACTACCCCAAGATCGTTTTCTTGATGCTTTGGTGGGAGAATTATCCCTCCTTGCAGCTTCTGCGTTGATGGGTTTCACCTAATATCCTTTTATTTGCTCATTTTCAGGGTAATCACCCCTCCTGCTTACGTGAGTTTATGCTGCCCACTCTGAGTAAAAATTCCACAAGTGGAAATATTGGACTCCAAGTATGAACATACTTACATCCTCTTTTTTTCTTTCTTTTTGAATGATCTACTTTCAAAAACCACACGCAAAATTGGTGACATGTTTCCTTATTTTTAACAATACTTTCTATCCTTCACCCTTCCAGTTTAGCGTAATATTACATCTGTCAATGCCTGTTTGTCCTAGTCGAGGCTTTAATATCCTTTCCATGCAGATACTTGACAGAAATTGGGGCGCAGGTTGGCACTTGCTATCCGTTCTCCTTGCTTCCAAGCCCTCGGAAAGAATTAGGTGTGTGACAGTCAAATATTACTGTATAGTTTTTTAATTTCCAGATCTTCCATAGTTCAAAGGAGTGCATGAACTTCATGAAATTGCACTGTCATGATAAGTTGAATACAGTATAATGTTTCTCACTTTATCTGATTTTTTTCACTTCATTAATATTTCATTCTTCCCAATTTTTTTTATAACAATGTACTTACATTTAGTTGCTTGGAATGTCATTTAGTGCATGTGGTGAAGTGGAATTTGCCTTGTAGTTTAGTCCATATGAAGCACACGTTGAGAGGTGGGGAGTCTGGTTGAGTGATTTTTAGTATAGATACCAGATAGTTTGATTGATTGTTTTACTAGAGTCTAAACCTCACAACATGTCTCTATTAACTAAATAAAAGATATGAAATTAAAATGTAATGAATTTGGGGTCGGAGTGCACTTGCAGTTTATTATTTATGTTTACAGGAACTCAACCTGGATAGAGAGGTTATTTCAAGTTTCCAACGCCCAGCTCCATAACCTATAAGATTTGTGTTTATTGAATGAATTGAAAAAACCTTGTTAAGTCGTATCAGCAAACATTATATTCCTTCCTTTTCGAAAGCATTTGGGCTTATCTCTAGTTATTCTTTTTCAGTCCTAATTATGTTACTTGTCGGAACAACAATTAGATTTGAAAACATGGAGCAACTCCTATAGAAAATGGGAAGGATGGAATAAATTGCAGAGATAATTCATAATCTTTTCTAGACTACAAAATGACTATACTTGCCACATGTATGATCTTTTCTTTTTGAAGATTGCATAATCAATGGTGTTTTAAATTTGAACATACTGATAATCTTGATGTTATTAATTATTGACGGGAAGAGGCCCTTATTGGTAGCATGGTCTTACGTTTGTTTCACTGGAAGGCGGACTGTTAAAAACTTTCTATCATGATGCTTCTTTGTAGTTGCTTAAGTGCTCTGAGACATCCTTTCCTTTGTGGACCAAGATGGCGCATAGATCCATCTATGAACATAATCAGATGGAGTCTAGGCTCAACTACAGTTCGAATCACGGAGGAATACATTTATGGACGCCAGCAGGTAAAATTTATATATCTCCCAGTGCTACCTGTTTTATTGCCTCAATCTCTTCAAAGTCGCATCTCCTGATGAAAATGAGTAGACTTTATTAAAATAACTGACATCTCTGCCAACACAATTTAAAGTTGTCTAGTATAATCTGAAGAGTTCTTTCAGAAGCCTGATCATGATATATACATTCAAGATCATGTAAGACACTTCATTGGAGGCTTAATCAATAAATTTGGTTTTTTTTTAAGAAGTGATTTTGTTCTTTTTGCACTTATGTCTCCACTCAAAGGTCTGAAGCTCTTTCCATGAAGTTGACCTCTATTCAGGGCAGTAATAATGGATTTGGGAAGAGTTGCGTCAGAACTGAGAAGATCCCTAATATCTGTTGGATTCGTTCTAGTTGGTCAATTATAAATTCAATTTTATCTCAGATTAGTCTTTATTTATTCTACTTATCAATATTCGAAACTGATGATATACAAGTTATTGATGAAGTCCTAACATATACGTGTATGAACCTAGGTAGCAATATTGTGTTCCTATTGGTCATTTATTCACTTACTCTTTCTTTATATTTCAGCGGAGCAAGGTTGCACATTTTATCGAGCTTATGGAGATGTTAAATCCTCATCCAAAGCCAAGGGTATCACACTTCTAAACATTCATATATGTTCTATTCCAAATTCAACTTTCTTCTTTTTGCTCAAGTTCTTCCTTCTGTTCAGTGTATTAGTTTCTTACAATACTGTAGTCTTTCATTTTTTGGAACAACATGTAATATATAATAATCAACGTGCAGCACTGGCTGCAATTGTTCCTGGGCAAGTGGCGGCTTCTATATAGTACTGGTAGGCACATTGGATTAACTCTGCGTCAGCCTGACTTGAGAGTGCTTGTGGGGGATGTTCATCTTACCATATCTAAGGCATCAAATCCGCATGTAAACTTTTCTGCCCTTTCCACCATCAATTTTAGTGTCATGGTTGGCCAAGATTGGGCACATGACAAAACTGGAGTCAGGGGAAACTTGCAAGTAGATTCCACATTCAGATTACGTGCTGGCAGACGGTTATATGTCAAGGAAGATGCAAGTACAACAAAGTTCACTTCAGGTTCACCCGATCTTCAAGATTCCATGCAGAAAGCTTTCTCCAACAAAAGATGGAGCAAAGTCATCCCATTCAAGGAATTCCCTTCTAGCCTCCCTGTAGCTAAACTAGTTCCTGGAGATATCGGTTTAACCATGAATTTAGATAAGCCGTTGGGTGAAGATGTCCAGATTGCTCAGAAGGTGATTCAGGAAATAAGGACCCAAATTCCTCCTGAAATGTTTGATCTGTCAAAGATGGTATGTGGAACCTATTTGGATAATAGGTTACTCATTCTACGTGGAGTCAACGGCTCTGCACTTGTATTCACAAGATCATGCAGCAAAGAAGGATAGTGAATAAGACTGTATTTATTTCTTTGCTCTTTTTTAAAAACTGTATGTAGTTCTTTACTTTCTCATTCATCCTTATATGTTAGATTTGCTTAGATGTTAGATCACCTCTAGTGTGCAATATATATTTCGCAATTTGTGTTGGTATTCATACGCAATTTACATCGGGTACATCTCAGTATGATCTCTTATATGAGAGGAAAAAGTGGTACTTTATTATTGTAGTTAGGTTTTTATTCATATAGGCATCTCGAACTCTGTGAATCTTTCTATTCTATATTTAAAATGTTTAACGATTCAAATAGGTACTTCGGTGTATTTTTAGCACATCAACTTCATTTTAACAAGTATACTTATACATGAAATATTTCAATATTATACTTCGTAGATTATTTCTTAAACAACAAACACTTAATTAGGTTCATTTTTAATAATTAATTTTTTAGTTAAATAAAAAGTAAAATAAAAACACACCCAATTTCCAAGCCAGATTGATATTTTTAGACAAGGCTTAAATGAGTTGGTGTCTTGGACTTGTTAACAGTAAAGACCAGTTATCCAAGCTCATGGTCTCTTACGTGACTGCTAGAAGTGGCAAGCAAACAGGGCCGCACTTTTGGATCAAACCAAACAATATTACCCTTGGCTTGGGCGGTGTGCACAGTTCCGCAGTTTGACTTAAGAACTTAAAACCTATCATATCGATTTGGTTTGACTCGACTTGAGCGGTTTGTACGATTCTACAATTTGACTGCACAAAAACGTAAAACCTATCATATCGATTTGGTTTGACTCGACTTGAGCGGTTTGTACGGTTCTGCAATTTGACTGCACACCCCTACCGCTACATATATAGAAGAAGAGATATCCCACTTCATAATCCAATGAGACACCATCCTAAAACCAATTAATATTAAACAAAATAATTCTCTAAGTTATTAAATGTGAAATCTCTCCTTTTATAATGTAGAACTCTCACATGCTCAAAGATGATTTGAAACATCTCACACTTATTCCTAATAATAACATTTTATATCAAACTTTAATTGAGAGTAGAAACAAATTATTATTAAAATAATAGAATTAAGAAGATTCTGTTTCAGAGAGACCAAGACAATGGTACTGCCACTTGCCACAATAATGTGCACGACCATATATAATATTCCCTCTAATTTAAGACCATATATAATATTCCCTCTAATTTAAAACGTTAGATTTTTTCGTGGCTAACTTTGATTAGTAATAATTAATTAGTTAAATTATAAAAAGTTATACTAAAAAGTTATTTTTATAAAATATTTTTAAGTATAAATTTATCGATATTAATTATATATCTTTTAAAATAAAAAATAATAAATAATTAAATGTCAAAATTGGATGCATAGTAACAAAAGTGACAAGTAATTTGAATGGGAGGAGTGAGGAGTAACATGCTAGTATGTTACATTGCTACCAACCAATGAGTGTAGAGCTAGAAGTAGCAACTTGCAACTGTTAACTTTGTCCACATGCAAATGATCCATCACTCTCTCCATTTAAAATATAGTTTGAGTTTTCATCTTCTTTGTTTTTATTATATGTGCATTAACGATCTATTTTATTCTTTATTGTTTTAATAATTTAAGTTAAAGTTAACTCTCTATATCTATTAAAATTGTTTTATAACATGATATTATAATGGTTATTACTCTTTTCATTCTTTTTATATGTTATATATCCTAACAATTTTTTTGTTTTCGTTAAAGTTTTTTCTGTGTACTTTTCATTCTAGATACATTTCCTATACAATTTTATTTTTCTATCATATGCCTAGACATTAAATGTACCTAGACTTATTTTAATTTTAGTAGTACATACATAACCATTAGTTATAATTTCAAGGTATCATTCATTCATTTTCTTAATATCTTAATAGAACATTTTTAAATTATTGCTTTGAAATATAGAATTTTAAGTAGGAGAAAATATAGTTATTATAAATTTATATTGTTGTCTGTTGATGATGGTTGAAAATGAGATATTGGCACTCTTTGACGGTCAGAGTAGACTGTATAGAAAGAGCCTTTCAGTATGAGAAAGAGGTAGTTACATTCACTGGTCTCCTCACACATGCAACGGCCAACTACTTTTCTTCCTCCTTAATTCAATGCTCCAAACCATTTATTGATACCCCCCCCCCCCCTCCGGCGCCATATTCTATGTGCCCAAAAGTATAGTACTTTCTCCGTTTCTAAATGATTGATACATTTTGATTTTTCATGGTCAACAAAAGACAATTTCAAACATAAATATTCCTTGTTTTACATATGAAAAATTATAAAAATATACATTGAGACGAATCTAACAAGATATCATATGACTATATTATTTCTTATTGGTTAATGAGAATTATTGATCAAAGTTTTTAAAGTTTAACCATGTAAAATCAAATTGTACCAATCACTTAGACACGGAGGAAGTATTATATTTTTAACATTTATTTAAACCATAAAACATCACATCATTAGTATATTTAGTAGTATTAAATAGTGTACATATAATTTTAATTGTTATCCTACAAATATTAGTATCTACATTTTATTATTTCAATTTTATCCCTCACGCATACTTTGGAGGAATTATCTTAATATAATGTTTAATGTGACATATATGAATAAAAGAAACATTTTGATGTATTAATAGAATACCTAATTCATCACAATTTTTAAAAAAGTGGATCAAAATAACATGGATAGATTAGTGATAAGTGGTAAGATGATTGAGATGGTTGTGATATTACGGATCGAACTTGAAATATTGTTATAGGGATTTCGTGTCATCTCTTTAGCAAGATTGTTAGTAAACTGGTAGCCAACAATCCTCGACTTATAACCACCTTTTTTTTATTCAAACGATAAAATTTACAAATAGTCACAATCCACGTAATGCTTGAACTTCGCTTCTTGGATGTGAGTCCAATCCTCGAAGTTGACTTGAAAACGCCCGGAAATCCCATAGAATGGGTACGAGAACTCGCCGAAGCGCCTGAAATCCCACAGAGTGGGTGCTGAAATGCTGCACAGACAGCCCCGAAAATGCTGAAAAGACAGCCACGAAAGCGGAAGAAATATGTTTAAATATACTCCTCTGCGAGATTCGAACCCGCTCGAGTCCAATACCACTAAGCTAGAAGACTTGGATGACTTATAACCACATGATTTAAGGATAATCTCAAGAAACTTTTGTAAAACAAGTGTTTGCAATAATTGAATACACAATTAACATATGATTCCCGCCCCTTAATAGATTTTAAGTCAATAATTATGCATCAATTAACGGCCTTGAGTTATTGCTTTCGGCAGATATTTTGTTATTTTTCTATTTGTAGTATCTTGTTTCTGTCCTTGAGAATCTCAACGACTTGTAGACACATTAGTATATGGTTGCATGATAGTTAAATAAATCTGTGGGAGATTCCCAGTTGTAATTTTCACAATTCGCCGCATCAAATTGAATCAGCTTTCGAGCTTATCATTTTCCTGATTGCAATTACTCCCTCTATTTCTAAAAAGTTGTCACATTTTGACTTCTGTTAGTTAAATATTATAAAATTTGATCATGAATTCCCATTAAACGATAAGAAATAATATAGTCTTGTGGTACCTTGTTAGATTCGTCTCAATGCATATTTTTGAAATATTAACTTTTTATAATTTTTTTGCATATAAAATAATAGATATTTATATTTTAAATCGTGCTTTGTTGACCATCAAAAATCAAAATGTGACAACCTTTTAGGGACGGAAGGAGTATAATTTATACTCATTGTCATTATTGGACAGCAGAAGAGATTTTTATTTCCTCTATTTCCTTTTTCAGTTTTCTGACAATTTGGACAGGAAGAAACAAAGCCTTTTATTTAAGTTATTTTTTAATAGCTTAAAATCCTCACATTAAATCCCACCATGTATTCTTGGCTTCTTGCTATGGAGTAGTACACTACACTCGATTAGAGGACTATAAAATATTTATGTTAACCACTTCAATTTAAAGTTACTTTTTATGTTATGACAATTAAATTTATATTACACAAATAAATAAGGTTGTTAATGCCTAACACTCTAATTCTTCACCAGTTAAACTACGTTCGAAAAAATTCTATTAAAAATAATTTAAATAGAAGTGGGTAAAATATGTGGAATAATTGTGTGCGTTTACAAAATGGTACCGACTAAACATGCATGCTTACACGGGCATTAATATTATAATGAAAAAGGTGACGAATCTTAATTATTCACAAGTTTAATAATGGACGATCGCCCAACATACAAGTCATGAATGATCTCTTCATTTACTGGACTATATCTGAAGTCACTGCCTAGATCACCTCGCCCAGATACCGTTTACTATTTTCTCGATTTCTTCTTATAAGAATCATTTACTTTTGTACAAAATTTAAAGAAAATGTGAATTTATCTCATACTTCTATTATTCTTTACAATTAAAATTTGGTAAAATTGGACCTTAAATAAAAATTGTTAATTTAGAAAATGATTTTTAGATTTGTGCATTAGGATTGGGGTGAATCAGGGCAAACAAGGGGAATTTAATAACTTTGTGTCTAGGAACTAAATTAGTTTCTAGGTAGAAAAATTCATTATCACTAATTCATCCCATTACTACTGATTCCCCTTAAATTTTCTCCCCTCCAAATCAGAGGAGAATGGAGGAGAATCATATTTTTAATTATATTTTCCCTCAGTCTCTTTAAATCTCATAGTTTATAATTGTGATATTCAAACAACAATAAAATATATTTCTCCTAATTCTCACTAATTTCCCTTCCCTAAGATAATTTTAAATTCTTTTATCTTTTCTCTGATTTACTCCGATTGAAACGCACCATAAGAAATGGAATAAGTATTTATTACGTGAGAGTATGATGACACCTTTTATCGTGGCATGAAGTTTTCAAATACAACACTTAAGTAGTAGCTAGTTGGTAGTAGAATAGCTTAATAATATGATGACATATAGCAATAATATGTTAAGCTATACAAATACAACTCATGTTAGCCTATATATTTGTATTATTATATTACGGACGTTGTTGAATCCCAACAATAATGTCAACTATATACATAACAACATGTATATAAACAAGTAATAACATGTTGGCTTCTTGCTAAAGCTGAACGCGATCATATTCGTTGTTTTCATTTCTTTATGATATCCGATGCAATTTATAGTATCTTTTTATGAGATCAACAAATTCAAGATTGCTACTTATAATTGTTGAATAAATTTTGGTTGGTTGATAAACATAGTGCCCGTTTGCTTTAACTTATTTATCAACATTTTGAATCTAATGATCAAAGGCGAACATGTGGATTCCTTCAAAAACCAAATCTCTTTATGAAGTACAACTCCTCCAATTTAAAATAATGAATTGTATTTTTCACTTATGGAAATAGATCTGTTACCTTTATTATTTTTTAATTATATTATTATAAAAGTTTAAAAGTATATTGTGAAAGTACTTTAACGATGAATAATTATATACACTAATTATTTGGACACAATCGATTTTTGTGTTTCGTAATAATAATTATCAAATAAAAACTCCGATATATTTGCCCCCTTATTTGCCCCCTTCCCTAAGTAAATATAGTGTAAATTTTATGTACTTTTAGAATAACTAATAATTAATAATTGATGGTCAAAATTTAATTTCCAAAAAGTCAAAAGACAATTACTTTGAATTGGAGATATATTATTTAATGGTCCATTAATTAAAGTTATGAATTATATCATGATATATTTCAAAAAAAAGATGATTCCTTCGACTTAAGGCCCCGTCGTATGATACCCTAGATCTTCACGAGGAGGTGAATTGTGGGACGTGTCTTAAAGGGTCAGAAGACTTGCATTGCATGTTTACCATTCTAACACGAAATTTTATCCTTTTACAATACTTGATCCACACCGTACAAAGAGACGAGATATATGTTCCAATCTCACATGAAACAGGGGGTGAGGTCTTTGCATTTACAAGGGATTGTTGCAATAATGTTCCGCCTAGACACATCACATTTGATAGTGCTACCTTGATAACAATGTTGTAACACATCATATTAATTCCAACACCGATGTGATTGGACAATCCACGAGCAATGCCATAAAATGATTTGAATATATGGAAGAATACAAGGTCATCGGATCATCTAACATACATAACGTATGCACACATGTCATACTTTGTTAATTATTGTTTTACTAATAAGTGTAGTGGAGAAATAAAAGGGCAAACTCGAATGATGTCAAAATTATGTGATAACTTGTAAATAAACTCTTGGACTACACCTATTATAGGAAGTTGTATGTGACAATTATAATTTCCGTGTTAAATTAGTATGCAAAAGTAAAGTTGTGTGTGACAACTGCAATTGCTCTATTAAATCAATATGCAAAAGTAGGTGGTAACTTATAAATTTTTGAAGTACTCGGATAATAGGAATTGTACACCACAAATGAGTATGTGACAAATTAAATGAGTTAATTGTAAATATGTATGGTCTTATGGGCTTATAAGTATAGTGAAATTATTTTTTTGATCTCACTAAAGATTATTCACAACTCGTAGTAATTCAAAAAATAAATATTACGTATTACATCAGATTATTTCTTTGCCTTATTTTTCAATATGTATGTTTAAGTGCTTTTACACTCCATGAAAGCATCGAATGGTCTAGTGGTTAGAAGGTTTTCCAGTGACTTATAGATCCTGGATTCGTTTCTCATTGTAAGGGGCGGTGAGTGAATTTAAGAAAAAAAGTGCTTTTACACTCCACAATATAGATAGTATTTCAGACAATATTTCATTTTTCTCTTTTTTCTCACCATATACATTTTAATAAATTTTAGATATAATAACAATGTTATTAATTCAATTTTGAAATATAAATTAAATTTCTACAAATGTATTAGGCAAAAATTTAAATATAGTCTCTATTATAGATCTAAAAAATAAATAATATTGTATTAGTAAAAATACAATTTTTGATTTACTTGAAATTTTTGTTAAGGATAGTGCTTTTTTTGTAAATTAACGATGAGATGTGTTTTAAATCCATAATCTTCTAATTATTAATAAGGATTTTTTCATTAGGTCATTCGATTAATTATAAAAAAAATAGATTTTCTTAAAAGCAAAATAAGAAGATTCAAGTAAAACTTCTCTACACGTGAGCTACCTATGAAACAATACTTCCTAGTGGGCCCAATCATTTATATTTGTGTAGTGAAATAGTGAATTATGCAGAGTAATTCAACAATTACTCTCATATTGTGCCATCTCAAACACTTCAACCCAAAATTGAGTGGTATTTGAAGTCAAGAAACTATCTGTCGTTGCTAATAGTACAACTGATAGTAGTAGTCGTCCTTCAAAGAGTTCAAAAATAAGTACATTTTGAGTTAATCGAATAGACTAGTGGAAAAAGCTCTTGTTAATGACCAAAATGTCCTGAGTTCTATATTCACCTCATCGCTAATTTTTTTTTTTTAAAAGTACATTTTAGTCATAGTAAATACAGAGTGTGCCCTTAAATATGATTGGAACAAGATCGAAAATCAGGGCCTTGGAATATTCAAAATTATATTACTATGTATTAGTCTATAAGTTTTAGTAAAAAAATGCCAACATTTATTCCAGTTTCATAATATTTTGTGATCCTTGCTAGGGTCAAACTCCAAGTTTATCACATTTATTTAATAACTTTTCGGGACTATATATATAATTAATTGCTGTATGACAAACATATGCATAGTCTCATACTGGAGTATTATATTTCATTTTTTTGTGCAATTTGAGCCTCGAAACTTACAGACATATGAAAAATGAACCAATATATCGAAGAAGCCTCTAATGTTTGATTATAAAGTTGTTACTTAGCTACTATTTAATTCCGAGATCCTACTTATTTTCTCAGACAATATTTTTCATGCATTATACAAATGCAAAATATGCTCTGATCTCCACATAAATTGATAAAGAGGAATATATTCGAATTTTGAATTTAAAAAGAAATAAAGAGGAGAATTATTTCAGTGAGAAATATCATGAAACTTGTTAATCAGTCGACAAAATTTGACTCTTTTAACACGAGAAATAAAATATTAGGATTTGTTAAAAAGTAACCATCACATATAATATAAAAAGTTATTCTCAATTTACGCATGTTTTTATATGTGGGGTAAACAATAATGGCATGATCAAGATTATTACTAGATTAATATGTCTAACCTATTGTCAGGAAATATGAAAAACATGGATCCTCTTTATTATTGGAAATATACACTTGAACTGTTTCATTTTCACCTAAGTTGTTTTTTACTAAATGCCAATTTATCTATAAAAATACTAAATTACCCCAACCCTTCGTTCTTTTCACTACTACAAAATATCACTTAGCCAACCCCATAAAAGTCACTTAGACGACACATTTAAGGGTTGGGATTAGAGGGGTCGGCCAAGTGGAACTCACTTGGACGACCTCACGCGGGGGGGTCGGCCAAGTGAGCCACTTGGACGACCTCACACGGGGGGGTCGGCCAAGTGCTCACTTAGCCGACCCCCCCGTGTGAGGTCGTCCAAGTGGCTCACTTGGCCGACCCCCCCGCGTGAGGTCGTCCAAGTGAGCACTTGGCCGACCCCCCCGTGTGAGGTCGTCCAAGTGATTTTTTTTTTTTTTTTAATTAATATTATGATATTTAACCTGAATTGTATTATATATATACAAACAATTATTTTGGTTTAAACCCACGCCTGGGGCTTACACGTTAACTAAGAAAAATAATAATACAATGTATTTCGGGTCTTCCCAAAATGGGCATAAAAACAATAAATACATAGTTAGACGAAGACAAACTAAACAATATAAAAATAAACATTAAGAACAAAAAACTAAGTGAAAAATATCTTAAAACCTAATTAGTACTTCAACTAGTGTATAAATACAATAATTCAACTAAATCTCAGGCGCACTAGGTTCAGCGATGAATTTGTGGTAGAAATAACTGCACCATCCATGTTGAACTGAAGTAATTCTTCTCTCCGGAAATTTATCGTAATGGTGTGTCCGAGAATACTGAAAATTAGAATCAAATGTTAGGATTATTATTATAAACAAAGAAAGCTGTAAAAGAAATAACTAACAATCGGTGTTAATAATAAGAAATACTTACAGCTAAAGAAAGATTAGTACTGTTGGATTTTAATATGTCCTCTATGAACAGACACAAATAAAATCCACATAAACCTGAAGAAGGATCCTGCCTCGGGCACTACATAAAACGTAATTTCAATCACTAAAGTTATACTTTAAATATTGACTGCATCTTTCGATAAAGATTAAGTTATGAATATACCTCTACGTTGACCCAATTGTTCAGCTGGGTCAATTTTTTCCTAACTAAATTGTTATTCTTCATACCTCGATATGAAATGATCGCCCTGAAAATAAAAAAAAGTATATAATGACAATTAATATATACATATAAGTTAACATATATTGATTGTATGGAATTTCAGGAAATGACAATTAACCCTCTTACTCATTAATCTTATTCACCAAATCCCTTCGCCCTTCATGACCATGATGTACCCGCAGCGGATCCATGTAATAGATGTTCTCCGGCGTCTTCATGTTGATCGCAACCAACACCCAATGATAACGTCTACATTATGTCAATAAACTTAATTAGAAGTAACAAAATGTTATTAGATATAACAGTTTAACAAATTACAATGTACTAACCCGATATTACATGGGATCGTTGACACATGCATGTATCCTCTCATGTTTAATTCCAATGGAACTGAGCACTTGTTTTGCTTCATAAGTTCTTGGAGGTAACACATTGTCATCTGGCAATAGTTGTTTGACCTTACTCAATAGGTCCGTGAAAGATGAATCGGTCCATCCATGTTTAGCTTTTAAATTGTACAATGTCACAACTGCGTCTAATTTTGAAAACTTGCACCCCTCCCACAAAGGTTGTTTTACATCATTTTTTAACTTCTCTAATAACTCGGGACGATCAATCAAATCTTCCTCCAAGACAGTTGGGATTTCTTCCACATCATCCATTGCACATTCATTCGCACTACTCTCCCCATGGCCAAAGTTAGACTCATCTGACCAAGTACACCTAACTTTCTTCTCACCATGATATGTCCAACAAGTGTATGTACTGTTTATCCCATTAATAATCAAGTGTTCTTCTACTTCGCTATATTTCCATGTATAATGATTCAAACATTTCCAACAAGGACATAAAATGTACTCTTTGTCTTTCGCATTCAACCTTGCAAACTCAATGAAGTCATTGATCCCATTCTCATATTCCTTTGACAAAGGATCGGCGACCATCCATTTTCGATCCATAGTTTCTACCACATATCGATTACTACCAAAAGATGTACCAAGGAACATTCAATAACTTTTCAAGAAACATTCTAGACTAATCTAATATCTAATAACATTTTACAACTTTATATCTTAAACCATCACAAGTTTTAATTTTTCCAACTATGACCTAACATTTTACAATTTTACATCCTAAATAATCCAATTTTTTCAACTATGACCTAACATTTTACAACCATGGCATAACATTTTTCAATTTTACATCATAAATAATCATAAAAGTTAACATTTTTCTAATTTTAAACAAATTATATCTAACTAATTAAGTAATTTCAATCAACAAACTAATCTAGTTCCGAAATAGTTAATAGTATGTACAAGTTAACAAATAAATGCAAGCTAATTATTTCAATAAACAAAATAACTAATTAATTCAAACTTAAATTACAATAATAAACCAAAAATTAAAAAAAATACTTACTTGAACAATGGAGAAGGAGGGGGAGCTTGGGAAGAAGATGAATCGAGTCCTTGAACAAAGGAGGAGGAGGAGGAGCTTGTTTGATTATTTGGGGGTGGGGTTTTGGAGCTTGGGCGTGCTCTACTGGTTCAGTTTTTCGAACAGCAGGGTTTTGGGGGGTGGGGGGGGGGGGGGGGGGGCGGGGGCGGGGGGGGGGGGGGGGTGAAATAACCCGAAAATAACTTTTTTATTTTTATTTTTTAATCACTTGGACGACCCCCCGCGTGAGGTCGTCCAAGTGGTACAATTTAATTTTTTTTTTTTAATTTTTTAATCACTTGGACGACCCTCCCGCGTGGGGTCGTCCAAATGCTACAATTTAATTTTTTTTTTTATCATTTAATCAACTTGGACGACCCTCCCGCGTGGGGTCGTCCAAGTGCTACAATTTTTTCTTTTTTTTTTTAATTTCAAAATAACTTAGACGACACCACATGGGGTCGTCTAAGTTCTCACTTGGCCGACCCCCCCGTTTGAGGTCGTCCAAGTGCCACTTAGACGACCCCTTTTCTCAAGGGTTGTCTAAGTGGGTGTCGTCTAAGTGACATTTTGTAGTAGTGTTTCAAACACGACCACTCCTTCATTTTTTTCAAAAACAACCATCATTTTGGTTGTAGTCATAATCAGGAGGGGAGGAATGGTGGTGGTTGTGTTTGAAGATCGAAGAAAGAGTGGCGGTGAATTGGTGACATTGTGAAAAAAGAATTAATTGTCAATTTGAGTCTTTAATTTAGTCCCTAAACTAATTTGATTATAAAATTAATTTAGGGACTAAATTAAAGACTCAAATTGACAATTAATGTGATCAATTTAAAGAGGAAAGGTGGCAGGTCAATTAGCATTTTTCGGAATATATGTCTTGGGTAGAAACTAGGGTGGTCGTTTTTACTATTTTTTAACTGACCATGACATTTAGTCAAATTTCTCGTATAAATAATCTACTATTTTTGGAGGTTAAAAAAGTTCCAACGTATATCATCAATTAAAGAATGTTTATATTTTATAATTGATATCATAAATTTAACTGAAATCAAAATTAATTGATGGTTTTCTTTTCATTGTTTGTTATATTAAATTATCAAAATTCAAAAGTCAACATTTTTATAAATGAGAAATAAAATTGATACCCGTTATTTGACTAAATTATATATGTAGTAGCGTAGTAGGTGGCACGGTACATTTGATTATATTGTTATATTAATGTGGAAAAAACATTAAACTCCAATCAAATGTAGTTTAGTGCGTTAGTAATCAAACTCAAAGGTTGACAATCACAATTGAAATGGTTGGATAGTATGTCTATTTTCTTAGCTTGACGGCTTACTACATTTCACATTTTATATTTAATTCACCTACATCATTATTCGACTAGAGCTCAAGACTTTATACGAGCCAGTTAGGTAATGAACAATATATTACATGGAAGTTTCTTTTTATAAGCAACGTAGTGCATTAGCTACCAATGGAGGTTAAAAATAATAAAGAATGAAGGATGCAATGAAATGAAGTAATCAATAATTAAAGTAATTAAAATGAAGGATGTAATTTTAATGATTAATTACTTTACAAAATTGTTTATATAAGGATAAAACAATACAATAACATCACGCTTCATCATCTCGAGAGTGTCATCTCAAAGTGGAAGCACTTAGGTCTTAGAAGGTAATGGTTTTTGCACGAAGCACTCGACTCCTCCTTATACTCATATTGATTTTGATTGTTGACATTTTTGTGTATCACAACGCTTTAAGGTACCACATCCCACCTAATAGATCAATCCTCTAAATTGTTTGGCAATAATAAATACTCACACTTACAACTAAAGGAGCGGGTCCATCTCGACAAATATATTACTCTCTCCATTCTGATTCTGATATAACATATTGTATAGTTTAAAAGTACTTTATAAGATAATGAGAGAATATCATCAACCATTAATAATAAGTATAAGATAATATTATTAACCATTGACAAAGTATTTTAATATATGTCTATGCCTAGACAATCTTGTATATTATTGGAGCAAGACTTAAATCTTAAGCAATTTGTTATATATGTTGGAATGGAGGTAATATTTAGTTGGGAATTAAATAATTTCAATTGCATGATATCTACTTGAATTTCCTATTTTATTACTCAAAATAGGGAGTAATTATGATTTTTATATGCTCGAAATCAGTCATAGTCTTAAAAAGAATTAATTCCTTAAAATCAATTAAATTCCTCATCACTAAATATCAAACAAAAGGTTGCATTTCATCTAGCCAAATCAACTTCTTACATTCAAGACTTCTAGTTTAGTGGTACTAGCTTCGAGCTTCTTTCCAAGATATCTCGAGTCCAAATCTCGCAGAAGAGTATATTTAAACATATATACGTGGCTGCCTTTCAGCACCCACTCTGTGAAATTTCGGGCGTTTCGGCGATTTTCAGCACCCATTATGTGAGATTTCCGGGTGTTTTAAGTCAACTTTGGAGATTGGACTAACATCCATGAAGCGAAGTTCAAACATTACATGGATTGGAATCACATCCAGGAAACGAGTGTTCGTAGTAGCAGTCGAGAAGACGAAGCTGTTTATTTGGAGCTTAGACTCCCATTTGCTTAGTTTAGAAATGTAATGCATGTATTTCCTATGGCATGACTATTTGCAACTTCTATCGTTTGAATGAAAAAAATCAACCTTTACAGATCCGGTCATTCCTCGATGTCTACTTCAAGGTGAAGAGGTATTTTCTCGACATGAGTTGTACGTGTCACGTGCAAGCTACTTGATTGTCTATATGATATGCGGGCTTCAACCACTTAACACAACTAATTAAACTCTTCAACCATATGTTAGTTTCTTCCTTTTTCTGCCATTTCTATTTTCATCTTCAATTCAATTAGACGACAATGACTAACAACCATTTGCTATTTTAGGTTTACCTAAAAATTAAAAATCGTCATTTATCAGCGAGACTATAATCAATTAAATAATTTATCATAAAAAATAATTAAGAAAATACGAATAATTTAATTAATTTAGTGTACTTGTTTTCAAAGTCTCTTTTAAATTAATTGTTAGGATTAAAACATCTGATGAGTGAAGTATATAATTTTGATAATAATTTTGTTAAAAAAAATGAAAATAAGCATATAAGTTATGGTATTTATATAAAAGCAAACACATCCTAAGGCAAAGATGCTACACCCTAATGGGCAACAACGGACCTACCATGAGCGGTTGTCGACAGCCGCATAGATGCATCCAACCACTCCCACGTGTCGTTTCCTCTATTTTACTAAAAACTTAAACGGTCACCTCACTTTTCTCAATCTCTTACATTTCCTTTTTTTGGGTTTGCATTTGCATACTCATTAACCGATATACTCCCTACAACATTTTAAAATTATGGATACGTACGTATTTTCTATTCTTTACTCCCTAGTCCCTTCATTCATATTTATCATATAATTTAATTTCTTAATTTCTTTTTTAAATGCATAATTTAAGATTTAGAGGAGATCAATATGGACGTTCAATTTAATGTTTGGTGTAAAATTTGCATTGAAAAAAGTATGATAATAACAATTATCTTCTCAATCCAAAATAATTATTTTTCTCTCATATCGAGTCAAATATTTGACTTTCAATTACACTAGTATGTATCAAAAAAGTTAAAAAATTAAATTCAACTTTACAATTTTATATTTTTATAAAATATAATAATTAGTAATTGGTGATCAGAATTTAATTTTATAAAAGTTAAAAGACAATTATTTTGGATTGGAGGTAGTACATAAAAATGAACAAAAATATTTTTCAACACAACCAAGTCAATAGAAACAAAAAAAAACACTATTGAAAGCAATTTTACAAATTAAGAATAATATCAATTGATTAATTTAGAAAGTTATCTGTAGTAATAATAAGAATTTCTAAATTTTTAAATGAATTGATTCATCATAAATGAAAAAATTATATAATATTCTAAAAATATTTCTAGAAACAGATCCAATAATAAATTTATTAATAAAGAAAAATATATTATACACAAGTAATTCTATATTAAAACAGAGATTAATGTCTCTATTTCAGTAATAAATAGTTTCATTTTAAAATTAACAATAATACATATTATATGTTACTATATTAAATAAATTATAAAAATACCAAACTCAATAAATAAATAAATTTATATGATTAATTAAACTATAATAAAATTTTATAAAAAAAACGTCGTCGTGACATAATAAATAACGAGGTCAAAAGCTATGATACAAAGTGTAATAAAAGATTCGAAGGTGGTTGGTAAAAATAGACCCGTGGCCGCCTCACTTAAATAAACCAATCCCCTGTTTACCTCACTTGCGATTCTATAAAACGAGCTCTATCTCCTCCTCGCGAACTCATCTCATCCCACCTACAAACACCACCTCCATTTCAACCTCCTTTCTTCCCCCCCTCTTCTTTCTCCCATCTCATTGTCGCTTTTTCATACACTTTTATTAATCAATAAAGAATTATCATTATTATTATTAGTTTGTGCTAAGTGTGAGGTTTAATCGGACTGGGTTCTTGTTTCTTTGTCTGATTGGACTCGATTTTGTTTTTTATTTTTGTCTAAAAACGATATTTTAGATAAAAATAAGCAGTGAATCTCTAACTCGATTCTACTAAGACATCGATTTTTCTCGTTATCAGACACATCTAAGACATCGTTTTTTCTCGTTATCAGACACATCTATCTCTTTTAACGCTCCTTCGAAATCGATCTTTTTTCCCCCGAATTCTCAGTTTTCAGATCTGAAAACACTTCAAAAAACACCCCTTTTCCTTTCTTGTACGTTTACTGAGAAACCCAATTTGTTATACTTGTTTTCTCCGTCCTAAAAAAGAAGGAAAAGTTACTGCAAAAGCGTCGTATTTGATACAAGCGTAGTGTTTGATATA
Organism: Echium plantagineum; assembly: GCA_003412495.2. Lineage (NCBI taxonomy): Eukaryota > Viridiplantae > Streptophyta > Magnoliopsida > Boraginales > Boraginaceae > Echium > Echium plantagineum. Next base: position 15,632,070 of record CM016563.1, on the reverse strand, counting down.
AGTGTTGTGTTTAATATTTTAATAACGGAAAATGTCGTTGAATACTATGCAAGTGAAGGCTTCGGGTGGGGCGTTGTCTTTGCCGACGACGAAGCCTTTCGTCAACAATCAGCTCAATGTGTCGTCTTTGAGGAGAATCGGTATGAGGACAAGTGTTGATAATTCTATGGTCTGTCGTAATGCTTTGGAGAAAAGTGCTATGTATGGGAGGAGATTACATCGCGCTTATTTGGGTTCTGAAAGATCGCATATTTGGCAATCAGATGGACCTGGGAAAGCCCCCAAGCTAAAAGTGGTTGTACGATCTGAAATGTCGCAAGTACCTGAGAAGCCTTTGGGACTTTATGACCCGAAATTTGATAAGGACTCTTGTGGTGTTGGGTTCGTTGCTGAACTTTCGGGTCAAGGGAACCGTAAAACGGTAAAAAGATTAAAATTGTCGAGTTTTGAATTTTGATGGTTGAACTATTTACAATAATTTTGTGGAAGAATATAATAAAAGATGGTGCTTTTTACCTACTAAAGTGATTATTTTGATTCTGATTATAGTTATGTGTGTCAATTGATGCTGGAAATATATATATAAAAAAAGTCGGGGAGTTTTTTAATATTGAATATTGATAATCGAACTAGAAAAGGATCAAAATTTGTACTCCCTTGTAACTAAGATGATTGCCAAAGTTTTATATAGTGATGGTTGAACTAAAATGTCATTAATGTTTTTTCTTTTTCTTTTTGAGAAACCCACTCACCGCGCCCTTCACAATGAGAATCGAACTAGGACATCTAAGACCACCTAACCACTACCTCATTTCATGTTTTCATGTCTTTAATATATCTTGAATAGTGAAGTATTTGGTAAAAGATATATCAGAAGATCTTGTCATCACACTATTTTACTACTAAGATGATAATTTTGATTAATCAAATATTTGAGTGGCAATTATGGTGGCAAAGTTTGTTAATTTTGATAATTGATAGTCAAACTAGACAATATTTTTGAAATAGCTGTTATAATAAGCTGATATTCGTCTTCAAAAGTTTATGAATATGAGAATGTTGAATTGTTTGTTTTTGGCTGAGTAGATTTCCGATGCGCTTGAGATGTTGATACGGATGACACACAGAGGAGCATGTGGGTGTGAGCCGAACACTGGTGATGGCGCTGGAATTCTTGTTGGCCTTCCTCATGATTTCTTTAAAGAGGTTGGTAAATTTGCTCGAGTGAATTTCGATTTATTATCTAGTTCTGGACCGTATAATGATAGTTGTATTAATTTTTAGTGAATGTATTACTTGAATCAGTGTAGGTGACTAAAATAGCATAACTTTAACCTTTTTCAAATTATTTTTATGTTTGTCTCTCTCTGCCTGATCACAGTTTGGGTTATTGGTTAGAGTGAACTAGTTATTAACGTTTTTAATTAGCTGAACTATTGAACTATCACGATTACAGTAGTGTGTTTTAAGAAGGTGTGTGCTTAGGTTAAAAAGGGATTTGTTTTCACATCTTGAAACAAGTGAATAATCATTATCCGATCAGGTTACCAAGGATGCAGGATTCAATTTACCATCGCCAGAACACTATGCAGTGGGGATGTTTTTCTTGCCTACTTCTGAAAGCAGGAGGGAACAGAGCAAGATTGTATTTACTAAGGTATTGCCCCAATTAGAATGTTAATAGTTTGATCCATTTCAGTTTAGGTGTTCTTGAGCATGGAACTTAAAATGGTGATCTGCCAAATTGCAAAACAAAAATTCAATGAAATGCCATTTATTCTTTTCTTTATTTAAATGTTCGTGTAGGTTGCTGAGTCTCTTGGGCATACTGTCCTTGGATGGCGCTCTGTGCCCACAGATAATTCTGGATTGGGGAAGTCTGCTGTGCAGACAGAACCCATCATTGAGCAGGTTTTTCTTACCCCATCTCCAAGGTCAAAGGCTGACTTTGAGCAACAGGTTGGTGACTGCTATGCCTTATTTCTTTCACCTCCAGTATTCCATCATTTTGTTCATTTCATCACTTGGTTTCCTTGTAGATGTATATCTTGAGAAGGATTTCAATGGTAGCTATAAGAGCTGCGTTGAATCTTCAACATGGTAGCATTAAGGACTTCTATATATGTTCGCTTTCCTCGAGGTATGTTAACATGACGTTGCTGATCATATATGTGCTCAAAGATATGGTTATAGTAATGATTTTCTAAATAAAAATAAATTTTAAAATGTATTATGAATCATACAGGACTATTGTTTATAAAGGTCAATTGAAGCCTAGCCAGTTGGAGGAATACTATTATGCTGATCTTGGCAACGAAAGGTTTACGAGCTACATGGCACTGGTAAATATATTTTCTGTTCACTTTTGATTTTGTACACTGACTACTACTTTAACAACCAACAGCAATGGGACCAACCAGTTAACTGACGAGATTCAAGGTTGAGGAATGACTTCTGAGGCATTGCAGTATGAATGATCTCTTAAGTTCTTCCACACCCTTGGTCAGTATTTGAAATTGGATGCTGGATTGGATTCTGTGGGTGAGTTGGTAAGGAACCTAATTACGAAGTAAATCATATTTACAGACCTTGTGGTTCCCTCATCTCAATGGTCAGGAATTCAGGATGGTGCCTCTGTTATAGTAGTGACTGGAACTATATGTTTTGCAAAACTAGATTAGGATTTCACCATGCCTCTACTGTTTGCTGCTGTGGACTGATTGTGCTGCAGACCAACAATCTGTGAACCAGTGTGTATTTTTATATTATTCTTCATTCTATTGTACTAACTATAGTTCTATCTGGGTTGTCATTGCAGGTACATTCTCGATTTTCAACAAACACATTTCCCAGTTGGGATCGTGCTCAGCCTATGCGTGTTTTAGGTCATAACGGAGAAATTAATACACTTCGGGGAAATGTGAATTGGTAAGTGTCATATCTGAAATAACTAAGTTCGCTTATTGTATCACACTTATTCTATTATTATTGTACGGTCTAACAAGGCAACCTTAGTTTTCTCCTTCAACTTTGTAACATGTTATTCTGTCTCTCGTCCTGAAACCTGAAGTGTTCAGAACAGATTAATGTTCATATTCAATTTGTTCTACAGGATGAAGGCTCGTGAGGGTCTTCTAAAATGCAAGAAACTTGGTCTTTCGAAGACAGAATTGAAAAAGCTTCTCCCAATTGTTGATGCAACCTCATCTGACTCTGGTAAGAAGCCTCACTATATTATGAGATTGTATTTGTTAGAGTAGTCCAGTAATTAATCTCTGAATACCTAAGTGTGTCCTGCTTCCCCCACCATAACACACAAGATACAAACCACTCAGTGTTGAAGTTGCTAATTTTTTTATTACCTTGTTTGAATATCAGGTGCTTTTGATGGGGTGCTAGAACTTCTAGTACGGGCTGGTAGAAGTATTCCTGAAGCTGTAATGATGATGATTCCTGAAGCATGGCAGAACGATAAGAACATGGAGCCTCATCGAAGGGCATTATACGAATATTGCTCTGCCCTCATGGAACCATGGGATGGCCCTGCTCTCATAGCATGTACAGTCTCTGAGACTTATCTTGTAGATGATTTGTTTTATTCATATCTTATGGTCTTGGTCCTTATTTATTCCATGCATTGCAGTTACCGATGGGCATTATCTAGGAGCAACGTTGGACCGCAATGGGCTCCGGCCAGGACGCTTTTACGTCACACACAGTGGCAGAGTTGTAATGGCAAGTGAAGTTGGTGTGGTTGATATACCTCCCGAGGATGTATGCAGGAAGGGACGACTCAATCCTGGAATGATGCTTCTTGTAGATTTTGAGAAGCATTGTGTCGTTGATGATGAAGCTCTGAAACAGAAGTACTCCCTTGAACGGCCGTATGGAGAGTGGCTTAAGAATCAGATAATTGAACTGAACGATGTAGTTAATAGTGTCACAGAGTCTGAAATGGTACCTCCCCCTATCGCTGGAGTATTGCAGGTCAGCATGCCCTTCATGATCTTTAGCTATATTGTTTACTTGCTCTTTTTTCTGTTTTCTTCCAGTTGCTGACATTTGTACTTGTGTGTGATGACATGTAGGCATCTGATGAAGATGACAACATGGAAAATATGGGTCTTCATGGTCTTTTATCTCCATTAAAGGCTTTTGGGTGTGTGTCTTCAACTACTTTATATGCAGTTATGCTTGTTTATTTCCGTCCACGTCCATAACTATAAATTTATTTCTGTTCCTGCAGTTACACCACTGAAGCATTGGAAATGTTGTTGCTTCCTATGGCTAAGGATGGCGTGGAAGCCCTTGGTTCGATGGGGAATGATGCTCCCTTAGCTGTGATGTCCGAAAGGGAGAAACTCACATTTGAATATTTTAAGCAACTGTTTGCTCAAGTGACGAACCCTCCTATCGATCCTATAAGGGAGAAAATTGTTACTTCCATGGAATGCATGGTTGGCCCAGAAGGAGATCTGACAGAGATTACTGAAGAACAATGCCATCGTCTCTCATTGAAGGGCCCTCTTCTGTCCCTTAACGAAATGGAAGCAGTTAAGAAAATGAACTACAGAGGTTGGCGCAGCAAGGTTCTTGATATTACATACTCTATTGATCGTGGCACAATTGGATTGGAGGAGACCTTGGATAGAATCTGTTCTGAGGCCCATGATGCAATTAAGGAGGGCTATACTACAATTGTACTGTCAGACAGAGGTATGCGAGTTTGTCAGACCTTTGTTATGATGTATGCATGCATATATATGTTTCCATTTTATCATGTGGTGACATCTTCGCATCTTGCTACTTTATGCAGCCTTTTCACCAAAGCGTGTAGCTGTCAGTTCCCTGTTGGCTGTTGGTGCTGTACATCAGCATCTTGTTAAGAAGCTTGAGAGGACTCGTGCAGCTTTATTCGTCGAATCTGCGGAGCCTCGTGAGGTGCACCATTTTTGTACCTTAATTGGTTTTGGTGCTGATGGTATCTGCCCCTATTTAGCTGTGGAAGCTATTTGGAGACTACAAGTTGATGGAAAGATCCCACCCAAGGAAAACGGCGACTTTTATCCAAAGGATGAACTTGTCAAGAAATACTTCAATGCAAGCAATTATGGCATGATGAAGGTTCTTGCCAAAATGGGTATATCAACCTTGGCTTCATACAAAGGAGCCCAAATTTTTGAGGCTGTGGGCCTTTCCTCAGAAGTCATGGAAAGGTGCTTTACTGGAACTCCAAGTAGAGTTGAAGGTGCAACATTTGAAGCACTAGCAAGAGATGCCCTTAAATTGCATGAGCTGGCATTTCCATCAAAAGTCTTCCCCGCTGGTAGTGCAGAGTCTGTCGCACTCCCTAATCCTGGCGATTATCATTGGAGAAAAGGTGGTGAGATTCACTTGAACGATCCCCTTGCAATAGCAAAACTGCAGGAGGCTGCCAGATCCAACAGCGTGGCTGCCTATAAAGAATACTCTAAACGTATTCAGGAACTAAACAAGTCATGTAATCTAAGAGGACTATTGAAATTTAAGGAAGCTGGCACGAAGATTCCTCTGGAAGACGTGGAACCAGCAAGTGAGATTGTTAAACGATTTTGCACTGGTGCCATGAGTTACGGCTCAATATCCTTGGAGACACATACAACCCTTGCTCTTGCAATGAACAAAATCGGAGGCAAGTCGAACACAGGCGAAGGAGGCGAGCAACCATCACGTATGGAGCCGCTTCCAGATGGTTCCAGGAATCCTCTAAGGAGTTCAATCAAGCAGGTTGCAAGTGGAAGATTTGGAGTTTCAAGTTATTATCTTACAAATGCTGATGAGATACAGATAAAAATGGCACAGGTATGTACTTTTGTATTATATAATATTTGACTTGCATGCCAACGTTGTCTAAGGTTACTATCTAATATCCTGTTGGATTGGAAGATCTTAGTTTTGTGGAGTAATTAAATTATTGAGTGAGGTGTTACTATAGCAAGACACAATTATGGTTGTCTTTGCATTTCTAACTCTATACCTTCATTTGGTGTGTGCCATTGACTTATCCTTCGCTTGTTACAGGGTGCAAAACCTGGTGAAGGTGGTGAGCTCCCAGGTCACAAGGTTATAGGTGACATTGCTGTCACCAGGAACTCCACTGCTGGTGTAGGTTTAATTAGCCCGCCTCCCCACCATGATATTTATTCAATTGAAGATCTTGCTCAGCTGATCCATGATCTTAAGGTAACTGCTGCTGCTTGGTTTTTCTTCGATTCTTTTTCTTGCTCAAGGTATCTCAAACTAGATCATCTGAATGTACTTTTGTTGCTCAATTTCTTTATGACATTTAGTGCTTCCAGTAAAATAATTTGAGAAATGGTAAAATCTTCTTATCCCCACTCTATTGCAGAATTCCAATCCAAGTGCCCGTGTAAGTGTAAAATTAGTGTCTGAAGCTGGTGTTGGCGTCATTGCTGCTGGAGTTGTAAAGGGACATGCTGATCATATCCTAATTTCCGGTCATGATGGAGGTACAGGAGCCTCCCGATGGACTGGAATTAAGAGTGCAGGGCTCCCGTGGGAACTGGGTCTTGCTGAAACCCACCAAACGCTGGTTGCCAATGACCTTCGCGGCCGAACAGTTGTCCAGACAGATGGTCAGTTGAAAACTGGACGAGACGTGGCAATAGCTGCTCTTCTTGGTGCTGAAGAGTTCGGTTTCAGCACTGCTCCTCTTATCACACTTGGTTGCATTATGATGAGGAAGTGTCATAAAAATACTTGCCCAGTTGGAATTGCTACCCAAGATCCTGTTCTTCGGGAGAAATTTGCTGGGGAGCCGGAGCATGTCATCAATTTCTTTTTCATGTTAGCAGAGGAGGTAAGAGAAATTATGTCCCAGCTTGGGTTCCGCACAATCACGGAGATGGTTGGCCGGTCGGACATGCTTGAGATGGATAATGATCTGATCAAGAACAACGAGAAGCTAAAGAACATTGATCTATCCTTGCTACTTCGGCCAGCTGCTGACATTCGGCCTGAAGCTGCTCAATACTGCACTCAGAAGCAAGATCATGGACTGGACATGGCTTTGGATAATAAGTTTATAGATTTGGCAAAACCTGCTTTAGAGAAAACCCTCCCAGTGTACATTGAGTCGCCTATCTGCAATGTCAACCGTGCAGTTGGAACTATGCTCAGCCATGAAGTTACAAAGCGTTACCACCTGGCTGGGCTTAAAGCAGATACAATTCATATTAAACTCCATGGAAGTGCAGGGCAGAGTCTTGGTGCTTTTCTGTGTCCTGGCATTACGTTGGAACTTGAAGGTGATAGCAATGACTATGTTGGGAAAGGATTATCAGGCGGTAAGATTGTTGTTTATCCTCCAAAAGGAAGCACATTTGATCCCAAGGAGAACATTGTCATTGGAAATGTTGCTCTCTATGGGGCAACAAATGGAGAAGCATATTTTAATGGCATGGCAGCAGAAAGATTCTGTGTCCGTAATTCTGGGGCTAAAACCGTTGTTGAAGGTGTTGGAGACCATGGATGTGAATACATGACTGGTGGAACTGTTGTGGTGCTGGGAAAAACTGGAAGGAACTTTGCTGCTGGCATGAGTGGTGGTGTTGCATATGTCCTTGACATGGATAACACTTTCCATTCACGGTGCAATGCTGAGCTTGTTGACCTAGATAAAGTTGAAGAAGAAGAGGATATTATGACCCTGAAAATGATGATACAACAACATCAACGTCACACAAACAGTCAATTAGCAAAAGTTATACTTGATAAATTTGACAGTTTATTACACAAATTTGTCAAAGTCTTCCCTCGTGATTACAAGCGAATTCTTGCAAGCATGAAAGCTGAGGAAGTCGCCAAAGTGGTTGATGGTGCCACTTCTGAAAAAGATGAGGTTCCGGAAGAGAAGGCAGAGTTGAAGGAGAAAGATGCCTTTGAAGAGCTTAAGAATATGGTAGAGAAGTTTAACCAGGAAAGACAGAGTGAGGTTACCATCCAGGTAAGATTATGAACACACATTTATTCTTAGGCAACTTGTTTCATTGCCTGTATGCTCGTTTCTTTTGATCTTCTATGCACTTAATGTTTGTTTTTACAGGCAGAGGAAGTGAAGGAAGCTCCAAAGAGACCAACTCAGGTAGCTGATGCTGTCAAGCTACGAGGTTTTGTTGCTTATGAGCGTGAGAGCATATCTTACAGAGATCCTAACGTGAGATTAAATGACTGGAATGAAGTTATGGAACAATCAAAGCCTGGGCCTCTTTTGAATACGCAATCTGCCCGTTGTATGGACTGTGGCACGCCTTTTTGCCATCAGGTAATAGCTGGTACTTGAAGATATGAACTCCGAAAATCATGCTATCTTAAATTGAAGTATTGAGTGTATGTACGATCACTATATCGCAGGAGAATTCTGGATGCCCTCTTGGGAACAAAATCCCAGAGTTTAACGAGTTGGTATATCAAAATAGATGGCGTGAGGCATTAGATAGGCTTCTAGAGACCAACAACTTCCCCGAGTTCACCGGCCGAGTTTGCCCAGCACCATGTGAAGGTTCTTGTGTCCTTGGAATTATCGAGAATCCCGTCTCTATCAAAAGTATTGAGTGTGCTATCATAGACAAGGCCTTTGAAGAAGGCTGGATGGTACCCCGACCACCCACTAAAAGAACCGGGTATGGTATAGATAGTATAATTGTTTGATTAATATCTAATTTTCTATGATACCTCGACCACCCACAAAACAAACAGGGTATGATATAATCACATAGTAAAACAATCAATGGATGATGTGCTTCCGTTTTCTCATACTAGACGATTCCAATTTTTGTATCTTCAAATATCAAATCTTCTTTTTCTTCTGTATTGTTAGCTCGAGCTTATGGTGGTTATTTGAGTTAGTATTTTACTAGAACAGTTACTCTTCTCAAATCAGATTATGTGAATATTGTAATTGGTTGATTGTGTTTAAACTTCGCAGGTATTTTTTGAAATCAGATGATTTAAATATTGTATTTTATTTGCTATGTTTAATTGCAGGAAAAGCGTTGCTGTTATTGGAAGTGGACCTTCTGGGTTAGCTGCTGCTGATCAGTTGAACAAAATGGGCCATTCCGTTACTGTCTTCGAGCGTGCTGATAGAATTGGTGGGCTTATGATGTATGGTGTACCTAACATGAAGACTGACAAAGTTAATGTTGTACAACGACGGGTTGATTTAATGGAAAAGGAAGGCGTTAACTTTGTTGTCAATGCTAATGTTGGAAGTGATTCATCATACTCGGTGGATCGACTTCGTGAAGAACACGACGCTATCGTTTTAGCTGTAGGAGCCACCAAGCCCAGGTTAGCATTTACTCAAAGTCCCTTCTAGTTCAATCTCTAGTTTCTTAAGGAATCCATGTCATTCGTGGAGCGACTCACACTTGCATCATTTGGACAGGGATCTCCCTGTTCCTGGAAGAGAGTTATCTGGGGTACATTTTGCCATGGAGTTTCTCCATGCAAATACAAAAAGTCTGTTAGATAGCAATCTTCAAGATGGTAATTATATCTCTGCCAGCGGTAAGAAAGTGGTAGTAATTGGTGGAGGCGACACCGGAACAGATTGTATAGGTACATCAATTCGACATGGTTGCAGTAGTGTTGTAAATCTGGAGCTTCTTCCTCAGCCACCACAAACAAGGGCTCCTGGGAACCCTTGGCCTCAGGTCTGAACTGTTCCTTTGTTTATTTTTCTCTGGCTCTGAAGTTTCTTGGCAAGTCTTGTTACAGATTAATCCTAATTCTCATGCAACGCTGAACATTGATTCCACCGTGGAAATATTAATTCTTGTAGTTTAATTTTATGTGTGCTCGTGATTTGGTTGCAATACTCTCTTATGTCGAAGAAGTGAATTTTGTTTCGTTTATTTTATTAAACACCGTGTTGAATCGAACTCTTTGTATTAACTTTTTCTGCATCCCAAAATTGTTTGTTGAATCGAACTCTTTGTATTAACTTTTTCTGCATCCCAAAATTGTTTGCAGTGGCCCCGCATTTTCCGAGTAGATTATGGCCATCAGGAAGCGACAACCAAGTTTGGCAAAGATCCAAGATCCTATGAGGTGTTAACAAAGAAGTTTATTGGAGATGAAAATGGAGTTGTGAAAGGAATAGAAGTGATACGTGTAAAGTGGGAAAAGGATGATACTGGGAGGTTCCAATTTAAGGAAATTGAGGGATCAGAAGAGATCATTGGAGCCGATCTAGTTCTACTGGCCATGGGATTCCTTGGTCCTGAAGAGGTTAGCAAAAATCATTATATAACTTTTCGGCTGACTATGTTCATCTTTGTTTGGCTGTGAATAGTCGATTTATCATAATAGTTGGTTGGACTGACTAGACTTTCATCCCATGTTTCTTATTTTCAACCTGCATCTTAATCATAGTGTTTTTTTTTCATTGTCACACATGATCAGACTCTAGCAGACAAGTTAGGACTAGAGAAAGACAATAGATCGAACTTCAAAGCTGAGTATGGTCGCTTCGCAACCAGTGCTGAGGGAGTCTTCGCAGCTGGAGACTGCCGACGTGGCCAGTCTTTAGTTGTATGGGCTATCAATGAAGGTCGTCAAGCTGCTGCTCAGGTGGATAACTTCCTTTCAAAAGAAAATGCATCGAGCGCTGGAAGTCAAGAGTTGGTAAACAGGCAACAGATGAGGCAAACAATTATGACATAGGTTGTGTTCTCTATTTCTCAAGCCAGGTATTGAGGGAGCTTTCTTATCTAGAAAAGCACCGAGAACCACATGTTAACTCTCTGTTAAGATCTTTGAGTAGTGTTTGGGTGGTGTTTCTCATGCTAAGGCTGAGACAAATAATATGTACAGTTCAATCTTTTTCTTATTGGTTGGACTTTGGAAATCAATATATGGGGACCTCTATGTACGTCTTATATATGAAACATTTGATAATTCCAATCACTTTCATATTTAGCTTTGGAGCTTCTCATATCACATAAATACACATTGTCATAATTTTGAAGTGAATTTGAGGTACATTTAATAATTTTGTTAAAATGTTAGTATGTGACATGGCATGTAGCGTTTTCGCAAGGGTATTTTTGATGTTTTGAGGTGAAAAAATGAAATACGATGATGAATTTGTTTCATCTTTCCAAACTCCTTTACCCTAAAAAACTCTCCCTACTACCAAAAGGCGTACACTTATCATCATCGTGTGCTACACAGATCAACAATAGAACGCAGTGTAGAAACCAATTCGTTACATCGACCTCCAAGCTAGTGAGTTGACTCATCCACACCAAAAATGGTATTGGTATCTCTGAGACGAAGGAGATGGTCATGAACGAATTCAAGTTTTACAGCACTTCCTTGTCAGTTTTGATTAATGAGAATCAAACGGAATGGAATGATGAGTAGAAACCAATTTGTTACACGGTTCATTACATCGCGACCAACCAAATGACTCGTTTGTGTTCGCGTACATTAGTTTACTAATAGTCGTGGCGTGATTGATAATAGTGAACAACACAAACTGGGCAGGGATTCATTCAGGAAACCGAAGTTTCTGGGATTTACCCCTCAGGCAAGCTGCAGCAATTGCAAATCATAACCCATTAAGAAAATATGATTACATTTTATTATCTCTAATTGTTGACTTGGTCAACGCACAAAGTGTGTGTCACTATTGCCAGAGCTATTATCCACTTTCAACGAAAACATGGACCAAGTATTGCTAGTGGAGGTGGATAGTCATCTAACATCCACATTCTCCCAAATTCATTAATTCACCGTTGACTTTTTGAAGTCCCTACACGCCTAAAGATACTTTCTTAGGCATCAACTGTTGCCAAAAAAGAAATACTCGCCCCTCCAAATCATTTGTTTCATTTGACTTTATACGATCATCGAGACTTATTTACGTGCATAAAAATTATAAAACGTTAATATTTCAAGAATATATATTGAAACGAATCTAACAAGATATCACATGATTATATTCTTTCTTATCAACTAATGAGAACTGATGGTCAATTTTTTTAGAATTTAACTTTAAAACATAAAGTGGTCAAATAATTTGAAACAATCAGACTCTCGGAAACTCTTCTACAACCATTGGAAGCATACAACGAAGTTTCTCCACTGCGCGTAAGCAACTTCAATATTATGTCAAAACACTGAGAAACGATCATATACATATATCTGCAATATCTCAAATCCTCTTATTAGATAAGCTTGTCTTACTACTCTTCGAACACAATATTGTTTCTCCAATTATTCAGCTCCAAAATTATGTCTACCAGAAAGCTCCAATGTCTGAATTATTATGCATTATATTTTCTACTTGTCCTAAATTGTTTAAGCATACAAAGTTGCAGAGCACAGATCAATAATCCTGCGTGCCTACCATCTTCATGTGGAAACATAACTTCCATAAGCTACCCTTTTAGGCTAAAAACAGATCCTAAACATTGTGGTAAGCCTGGTTACGAGCTAGATTGCAAAAACAACCAAACCATTATAACCTTTAAGTCTAAATCATTCGATGTCGAATCCATCAATTATAGCAATTATACCATTAGGATGGTTGATCCAGGCTTAATTCAAGAATCCAACTTTTGTTCTTATCCAAATTTTAGTCTTCTGTATAGTGATATATCGTATGATTTCTACACTTACAAACCTGGGAAAGTCGAGAATGATTTAATTAGTCTTAACAGCTTTGTTGTCTTTCTCAACTGTCTGAATGCTGTAAATTCTCCTAAATACATTCTACTTAATGAAACATCCTGTGGAAGGGGCTCTTCTGGGGGTTATCGGTATATGACTATTGGTGTCGGGGACTATGAGCCGTCTCTAAAGGATTTAGCGGGTTCTTGTAAAGCTGATAAGGTGGCTTGGTTTTCTCAAATGGGACCGCCAATTGTGCCGGTGAATGCTTCATTGGATAGCATCAGGAGGAGTTTGGCTTATGGGTTTGAGCTTTCTTGGCATAATGTGTTATGTGCTGTGTGTGAGGAAATGGTTAGTACATGTATTATTGCAGATAATCAAGTTACTTGCAAGAAGTATTGCTATGAAGACACTCCATATGGAGAGAAAAGTTTTGGATGTAAATTGGAGTTTTGGTCTCGTAAGTATCGATATGCAACTAAATCTTTGTTCATTCTTATCTTTTCTTGTGAATTAATAGATAGTTTTTTTCACGTCATTCTTGGATCGGGAACAGCCTCCCTGTTATCACAGAGGTAAGGCTACGTTCCCTCCGTTCCTCCCCAAGTCCCTGCTTAGGCTGGAGACTCTTTGGAGGCATTGGTGTACGTTGATGCGATAGAATTTGTTTTTTGTTACGTTGTTTTTATACTAGCATACTGAATATATATCTTCCTAACCGTGTTCTGTTTCTGCTTTGTTCAGCTGTTATAGCATTGGCGATTGGTGGAATTGGTAAGGCTCACATGAGTGGATTCTCTTCCCCTTGTAGCAAAAAACTGAATGTTTTTTCTGTATTCGTTGTGCAGTTGTTGTATTAGTAGTGAGGTGCTTGATTGGCTTATGTTGCTTGGCTGTACTGATACCCCGCCAACGGAAGAAGCTTCGTTTATGGCAGACGAGTCAGACTCATACGGGTGATCCAGTTTTTAGGTCTGAGGGGAATGCATAAGAGATATCTCCAGATGAACATGTTGACTAGAGATGATGTATTGTAGTGTTATGAATATAATGATCAATGTTTGGAGCAGATGTCTTTGTTAAGCAGCCCATGGCTCAGTTGTTAAATGTATAGTTGTATCTAATGAACATAATTATGAATACATTTGCATCATAAATTGTAATTTGAGAAGTAGTAGATTCTTTGATTTGGAGATACTATGTTTTATGTGTATAGACTTACGAAATTGACATCTTCTATAATATGGAGTACTATATACAAAGAACAGTCATATCGCTAGAATAATTTTGAGTAAGTCACGGTTTGGACAGCATTGGTCAATAAACATTTCAACCAAGTCAATAAAGCAAGCCATCCTTTTGTCATAATGTGATATTGGTTTAAATATTTATTGTGCAATGGCGAAATAATTGTATGTAATGATAAAAGTAATACTAGTAGTGTATAAGGGCCAACATTTTATTGTTAGTAGACACCCACCCGTTCAATGTGAAATGCATCAATATAATAAGGAAGTTGATAGTGTATTATTATCCATTCTCCACTATCATTTTCTACTTTCTTTATTTCGAGTAAATAGTACTACAAGGAACCAGAAAACAAAAAGTAAAAAACAAAGTGATATAAATACTCTTTTACTTTCTCTTTTTTTATGTCTTAGCTCAAACTTTTCTTTTCTTTTGATAATTCAAGTTACATTGAAATTACAGTTTATATATATTATAAACTAGCCTTAATGGTTGAAATAACTCCAACATTTGGAGTTTTATGAATACATACATAATATATAGAAAAATATATCTAAACACGATATATAGGAGCCTCCGACCATTGGATAGTGTTGTCCTTAGATTCCTGGAGAAAACAAAAAACGATACAAAACTCATAATAGCAAATATTAGTTCAGTCTTACAATCACTTATGTCTCATAGTTTCTAGAATGTGGAAATCGAACTTGATGGATTGAAGACGATAGAGAAGTAGTAATTGAATTGTAACATGAACAGAAGAGAAACTCAAGCTTCTCTTGGTCAATGTTACTGGTTGAACTTTGATCAATATCGACTATGAGTCGATTAGATAAGGAGCAATGAAATCAAATGAAAGTAGGAGTTTGACAAGAGCAGAAGAGAAACTCAAGCTTCTCTTGGTCAATGTCATAAATGGATATTTTTGCAATGTCACTTAAGAATCGACTAGATAATGAGACCTCTAAAGTAAATTTGAAAAGGAGAAAATCCATTAAAGTTCGAATTCCTAAATTATAAAAGCTAGAGGCATTTGTGAAATTACAAGACGAATTAATATGAGAAAAGGAAAGAAAATAACATATAATGTTATTGTACTTAAGAAGATCCCTTTTTAGATAATGAGAAAATAACATATAATATGAGACGAAGATAATGAGACCTTGGTTCTTGAATACTGAAGACTTCTCAGAAGCTATGTTTGTAATGAGAGGAGTCCCTCCATTGAATGTTGTCCACCCCATCTACAATAATCCTGCTCCTGCAATTGTTAGCGGTTACTGTTTGAAGGAGACCTCACTTTACCATTGTTAGTTCGTTGTCTAATCCAATATGCAGATGTGAGCCCAGAGATTTCGCCAACGAAGTATGTAACGTAGCCACCAGAATATATTTCTCATGTTTTCCGTGTTTGGGGACAAAAAAAGTATTCCAGATTTTGAAAAGTAATATATATTTTTTTTGTGAAAGATGTGAGTTTCGAACCCAAATTATATTTTGATCATAAAAATGTCAAATTCTAACGATACCGTTAATTTTAGGACTAAATACAAATCGAATATATACTATCAGAAACAGTGTCCCTTAACAAAATGAAAGTGCAATGCAAACCTTATTTATGGGGAGTCCAAAACCATTGTTACAATTAATTCCCGGTTGAAATATTGGAATAATTCTTAAGCGTTGAGCAGTGCAACAAGATCATGTAACGAATATTATATGTTTCCAATTATGGGAGTAATTTATTTCTGCTGGTATTGTACTGTTTGGTAAAAACTAATTCCAAGTCCCTACTTTCCAAGGCCCCAACCGAACCAGTAAATTCAATATTGAAAGAATACTCAACCTCAGATTCATTGGTTCGGTTCTAAACAACAATTCAATTTTTCATTATTATATAGCGAACCAGTAAATCTAAGGTTGGATATTCATTCCAACCTTGAATTCATTAGTTCGGTTGAGGCCTTGGAAAGTAGGGCCTTGGAATTATATATACCCGTACTGTTTGTACATACCCAAAATCATCTTAAAATATCATGATGACTTTTGGGTATTGAAGCGTTATAAATCATTGATTTTATTTTGTAGAATACAGGTAATAAATACATCAAATAAGTACACAACACATACCTCTCAAGTCTCATCCTTCAGGTGCAAAGAATATCGTGAAGACTGCACAAAACACGAGGTAAAAATATGTAAGTTAAAATCATCTTTAG
This sequence comes from Echium plantagineum, assembly GCA_003412495.2. Classification (NCBI taxonomy): domain Eukaryota; kingdom Viridiplantae; phylum Streptophyta; class Magnoliopsida; order Boraginales; family Boraginaceae; genus Echium; species Echium plantagineum. Next base: position 15,615,919 of record CM016563.1, on the reverse strand, counting down.
TTTATAAACACGTGTCCTACTATAGTAAATATTCCATAGGACCATTTTACTAGGTAGTACTCAACTACTCATCATAGTTGATCAAACCTCAACCATAAATAAACGCCACGCCATCACTTGTAAGATTTCATGAAGGGTCCCACACCAACTTCTCTTAATTCTCTTTTATTTGATGTGTTTAGATCGAGATGAAACGAGACAAGTTAATTCTTTAAAATTAAAATGATCTTGGGGAAAGGAATTAAAGATAATATATTTTATTTTTATTTAATTTATCATAATTTCGAGCTAGGTGAATTAGGAGAATTATAGAGAATATATTTAAAATGTGTTACTCTCCTTCATTCTCCTAGAATTTTGAGGGTACGGAAAAAAATTTAAGGAAAATAAGAGATAATGATGGATTATTACCTTAACAATAATAATTTTTCTAAGATAGAAATTAATTAAAGTTTCAAACACAATAAAATATTAAATTTCCTTCATTTTGTTAACTGTCCAAAATAATCGAACCACTAAAATAATGTAAAGAATTATTCTCCTTCTTAAACTACCAATTTTTGCGGTTCAAAGATAAATAAAAGAAATAAAGGAGAAATTTTTGCCGCTTAAAGAATAAGATAATGAGTAAGGGACGGGAACATTAGTTCTTGCTCGTTAAATGCAAGAAAATTTATAACTTGTTCACTGCATTCATAATAAAAAAATCTCATAGAATACATATACATGTTAATGTGCTAATTGCTATAACTTCCGAATGTCAACGATATATATTGCCACTACAATTTGAAGCATAATAATTAATCATTGTCTCTAGGCTTATTTATCTTTCGGGTAATTTTAATAATCTTCTTAAATAGTCTACATAATTTCTTTTTAAAACAATTTCTTTAGGTTATTATTGAACTATTCTTCATAAAACCCATTAACAACCATCTTCAACTTTATTTACCTTACCCACCCCTTATATAGTGTACAACACCCAACCTTATCCCCATACACATACATACCCTTACCTAGGGGTGAGCATGGGTTGGGTTGGGGGGTTTTGGCTAAATCCAAACCGGGTTTTGGCTAAACCTAAACCCAACCCAATATTTGTCTCGGGTTACTAGTTTATTAGGTTAGAAACTTACAGTGGACTTATTGTAGTATCTAATTATATTGGCTATTATTGAATTTGCATATATATTTTTATAATAAGTCTAAAATTTTAAGCATAATATTACAAATTTAAATTAATATGTATAATATTCGGGTTGGGTCGGGTTTCTTCGGGTTTCAATAGTGTAAACCCAAACCCAACCCAATTTTATCGGGTTTTTGACTACTCAACCCAAACCCGACCCATCGATCCAAATAACCCGTATTTTCTGGTTGGGCTGGGCTGTTGGGTAATTTCTGCACACCCCTACCCTTACCCATTAAACAAACGAGTGACTTGATTTCGAGAGAGGTGAGATGTTCGATTTCATGTCTAGGCAGCAGCAGATGGTAGGGTGCAAATTGGGGCAAAGGGTAGGGTAGAGGTGTTGGGTTAGGATTGGGGGTAGAGTGCAGATTGGTAAGGGGGGAGGGCGGGGGTTAGGGTGGAAAACAATGGGTTAAGGTTAAAGATAGTATTTTGTGTTTTGTATCGAAAATACCCCACAAAAATAAGTTAATAATAATATGAAGGGGTTATTTGAAAACATAATAGTATAAAATAGCTACTTAAAAATATAACAATAGTTCACGGGCAGAAGAAAAAAGAAGTGTTATATGTATTAGCTTGGTTACTTTTTTCCAAATAAAGAGAGAAAAAGTTTAGGAAAAGTTATTTTTTTTTTAAAGAATGAAGAAAATATTGATTTACTATTTAAGGATCTTGATCAACTCTATTTTGAGTGGTGCCACTAGGTTACATCATACATGTATGAAATATATTTACAATATTTCGCAATTCACCATCAAAAATATCAATATAAGACGCCATAATACATAACTCAATAATTATGTGAAAAAATGTACAATTTTTAATAGTTGAAATATTATTCCGATTTATTGATGAATTTGGGAGGGGCCAGGGGCATACTTATAGAGTCAGTTGAAGTGTCGGTACAATTTTTAGGTGATACGATACAATTATGTAACGATTATAAAAAAAAAGGTTAATAGTAATTTTAGCGGGCTCGTTATTCTCTACTCCGTGAAGTCATGAGAAGGTAAATCGCGAGATATTAGTACATGTTTTCAATTATTAAAAATAATTTATTTCTCCTGGTACTGTACATATCCAAAATTAGCTTGAAATATCGTGATGACTTTTCGGTTCTTGAAGCATTATAAATCAGTGATTTAATTTTAAGTAAATGCAGGTAATAAATACATCGAATAAGTATGCAACACATAGTTCTCATCGTTCAGGTGCAAAGAATATTATGAAGACGCACAAAAAACGAGGTAAAAATATCTAAGTTAAACCATCTTAGTAAATAAACACGTGTCCTACTATAGTAAATATTCCACTGGACCATTTTACTAGGTACCCATCATAGTTTCATCAACCTTAACCACTAAAAAACGCCACGCCATCACTTGTAAGATTTCATAAAGGGTCCCACACCATTGAAATGAAGACTTTGTTGCCACGTGGTCAATCAATCCAATCGGAACCACACACGACCGGTACCATACCATCCTTGTCATGATGCCTCGTTTCCCACTACTTACCGCCGCATTCCGAACCAGCTGGCACCAATCCAATTTAGGAAACTCCTTTTACTTGCTCAAATATCAAAATATAGTATCGCTAGAGTTTAAATCGAGTTCGAACTTCTCTTTTAGATTTGCGTGTATTCGATTTGAATGTTTGATTCGGTTCGAATTACATAGACTTAATTCTTTTTTTATTTTTTCTCTTACTTTATAAAAAGTATTTAACTTTTCGAATTTGAAGCGGTTAAATCGAACCGTGGATCTTCAAAATTTTCGAACTAAATCAAACTTCAAATTTTTTGATTCAATCAAACTCAAACCAAATTAAACTTTCGAACCGAATCAAATCTTGAAGAAGTTCGATATAGTTGGGCTCTTTTACGGACTTGTTCTCTATTTCTCAAATTCTAACTTCTATTTGAACTTTTACAGTTATCGATATACGACTTTACCTATTCTCTATTTTTCATATTCTAACTTCTATTTTCAACTTTTACGGTTATTGAGACACGACTATAAATATATTCCGTTTCAAATTAGCAATAAGGATTATTCAATATTTAATTTGCACAAACTCTTATTTGAAATTATATAACTTTAAATCGGATATAATTTTATAGTTCAAAAATATATAAATTATCTCGTGTAATTTGACATATTTAATAGTAGGGATGACTAGGTGGGCCTCAATACATTTTGGGATGTAAAACTCAATTTTTGTGATTACGTAACTATGGAGGTGCTTCGCTACATAAAAGTCAATTGGCGACAACAATCATCTATGTTTATAAAATGTTTTCAATTCACCACAAATGTTATTAAAATGTTTCAGTTCATCACCTATTATGACAATCCGGCGTTAGTAATATCATGTGAGAGGCATTTGACTTGTTAGTAAGGTCATTTGAATCATTTCATTTAACATATTTTGGGTTAAAAATATTAAAAATATCCTGAAATAACCTTTCTCGCTTTTGAATATGAAATAACCCATTCCCAACACGCACTGAATCAAAAATCAAACGCGGAAGATAAGTAGTATATTTTGAAACATAGATAGTTGACAAAAGCATGCTGGACTGAAAATTTTTGTAAATATATACAATTGTCGTGACGATTTGCCTTAACATAGATTAATAGTTCATTAAACTTCAGCTAGCATTAAAACATATACATATGGAGTATGAGATAAATATATCATTTATCATTCATAACGTGTATGTGAGTTTGTGAATATAAGATTTTGTCACACGAAACTTAACATGGGGATTAGCTAACCTGGTTTACCTGTCATGCTCTATAAGTTATGTCATTAATCTAAGATTTGGGTTCACATATGATGAGTAGCGACCTGGGTCAATGATGACTAGCATTAATTTAGAGCGTTGTCTTACTCGCTTAAATAAATCCTTAAGCAGACATCTTAGATAATTGATTCATCCTTGGATTGATATTTTAAGAAGAAATTTGATCCAACAATTTACATAATAAAAGTGTCTTTGTCAACTATTGAGTCAAGCATGCAAAGAAATATAATGAACTCTCTCTAATTTATGAGCTAATCGAATAGTCTAGTGGAAAAGACTCTTGCTAGTGACCAAAAGGTCCTGATTCGAAACTCAATTCAGCACTAATTTACAAACAAACAAAAAATGTCTAATTTATCTCATCCTAGTTATTTTTGCTTTCCTTGAAATTTAATATGTATTGATTTTACTGAGTTAATTGTGTCATTAATAAATAATTTATCATCCTTCATTTCTTTTCATTTTTTTAAATTCCAAATTGCCTCCCAATCTTTTTTGATTTTGATGTGTCACTAATATTCTGAATATTTTAAAGTATCAAAGAAGTTTAATTTTTTGTTGTGCAAGATTATTTGGATCTAAAAAGGAAATTCAAAGTCCTTCCAATTTGTTTTCAATTTCCTAGTTACATGCCAAACTTTTATAAATAAATATTCTCTGTTTCATTTAAGAACTTATCTTTATAACTTTGTTAATTTTATTTTTATTATGTCCAAATTCTACCTCAGTGAATGCTTCGAAATTTGCTAATGGTTTGACTTCTTTGTTATTATTATGCAATCGTGGCAAGTATACTCACTTGTTTTTTTAATTTTTGCTTTGTACGGTTTGATACAGGTGTGTCTAGTCATTACATGAATAGCGATTGTACATAGCAATAGTAAATTAAATTTGGTTATTTCAGTAGTATCCAATTATTGACATATTTCCACTAATAGATATCACTATACAATTAGAATTACTATTTGCTATTTATATAAATCTACAGATAATTGACATATTTTCACTAATAGATAATAATGTACAATTATAAATTTTACAAATTACAAAATGAAACAAATATATAAATAACATGTGCCTTCCATCTACTTATGACAAACAATAGTTTTAATTTGGTTGTTTCAGAAGTATTTACATACCAATTATTTTCAAAAAAATGAGCATTTCATTATAGTGCAATATATCTTTGTCTTGTAATAATCATAGCAATAATGATTGAATTTGACTATTTCAGAAGCATTTACATACAAATTATTTTCACAAAAATAAATATTTCATCGGAAGCATTTACATACCATTTATATTATTACTATTTATTTCAAAACTATATCAATTACACTTTATATTGGCTATGTCAGAATAAAATCTTTAATATTTCGTTATCATATAAATTTTAGTCCTAATTTTTAGTTGCCGGATTTTTTTGCCATTTTTTGAAAGGAAGTTGGGAGGGATCGACAAAAGTTTTGGTTTAGGATTTAATGAGCCTATTATTTATACTTTTCATTTTCACCGGTAATAAGACGAATTGACGATTTTATCCTTTTAAACAAGTATTTTAAACTAGTGTTGTTATCGAGCCGAGTCGGTACCGAACTCGGCTCGAAAGTGTGTTTTTTTCAATTGGAACTCGGCTCGAGACCGAACAGAAACCCGGATACCTGAATCGAGAACGATTCAGACTCGATTCAACTCGAAATCGACTTGTACATGATAATATATAAAGAAACATCATCAATTCTTCATTAAACCAAGTAACCAACATTAATAGACTAGAATTTAGATCATAGATTCACAATTAACAAATCAAAAGAGACCTAGTTTTATCAATTTAATGTTACAAACCGAAAGTTGAGGACATAGTATTATGGTGATATTAATAACAAAGTCCAGAAGCCATAGCCCACAATTTAAACTGAGTTACCCAAGCCGGTCCCGGGTATACCCAATTCAATTTCGAGTTTGAAGTTAAATTCGAAACCGGAACCTGTTAGATTCCGAGCCGAGTTTCTGTACGAGTTGTCGAGTAACCCGGCCCACGAACAACACTATTTTAAACTAATTAAATTAGCCTCATTAAAATATACTCCCTCCGTTTCTTTTTATTTGATTGTTTGGAGAAAAAGTATTTTATTAAGAGATTGTGAAAAATTACATTGGAATTGTAAAAAGGTGTATTGGAATTGTAAAAAGGTGCATTGGAATTATAAAAATGTGCACTGTAATTGTAAAAAGTTGCATTGAAATTGTAAACAATCAAATAAAAAGAAACATAAAAAAAATGTTCAAACAATCAAATAAAAAGAAACGGAGGGAGTATAATTTGAGAAATTTTACATCTCTATATATACATGTAACGTTTGTGTTTAGTGGGCGAAGATAAATTGAATATTGAGAATTGCTTATTATAACATCATTGCGATGGTTGACAACATTCGACACTCATCGTCGGCTCCGGAGGCGGGGTGCGACTGCATGATGGCTGCCTTCAACGGTACAAGACCACTCCTCCTCCGCCCCAAGAGATTAAAGCTCCGCCGTATTCGATCTTCTTCTTCCATAACATCCGAACCAGACTCCCAAATATTCACCTCCGGCGAACGCAATTTATCCAAAAGAAAAAGAAATGTCCATTTATATAATAACGAACCAGTCACTTCGACTTCGTCAAAGAAACCGGAGAGTGACGTCATTGTTGCCGGAACATCAAGCTGTCTAGGTGGTGGTGGTGATGAGGGAAATATTAAAATGGTCACGTGCTTGTCACATGGTTCGATGTCGGTTATAGGGAGGAGGAGGGAGATGGAAGATGCGGTGGCGATAGTTGAAGGGTTCACTATTAAAGGAAGAAAAAAATATGATTTTTTCGGGATTTATGATGGGCATGGTGGTGCACGTGTGGCTCAAGCGTGTCGTGAGCGTTTGCATGAAGTTATAATTCAACAACTTGAAGAGGGGGTTGATGATAATGGAGGAGTGGTGGATTGGGAGAAGGTGATGGTAAGTAGTTTCAACAAAATGGATTTAGAAGTGAATACGAATGGTGGTTCCGCGGTGGCAACGATGGGATCCACGGCAATTGTCGCAGTGGTTGGGGGTGAGGAACTGGTGGTGGCCAATTGTGGAGACTCAAGAGCTGTGCTTTTTCAGGATGGAGCTCCCGTTGCTTTGTCAGATGATCATAAGGTATATATTATCGAGTTTGGATTATCTGTTACACTTTATTGCATTACAACTAATTTACAAAAATGATCGGAACATGTTACATGTCCGGATCTTAACAATGTGTAACATATAGTGTCGTACAAGTTGATATCTTCGAGTTTAAATGGGTATGATGCAGCCTGACAGAGCAGATGAATTGGAAAGAATTGAAGTTTGTGGTGGAAGGGTCATAAACTGGAATGGGCATAGGGTGTTGGGAGTTCTTGCTACTTCTAGATCAATTGGTATGTAAAAGAAAATATAAGTGAATAAGTAAATGATCAATTTTAAGAAAGAAATAATAATTAATTGATCAAATTTTGATACCCTTGATGTGATACTGATAAAATTTTGGTTCCAGGGGATAATTACTTGAAACCATTTGTGATATCAGAACCTGAAGTGAGAGTGATGAAGAAATCAGACAAAGATGAGTTCTTGATATTGGGCTCTGATGGTTTATGGGATGTAATTGCTAATGACTTGGCTTGTGACATTGTAAGGAGATGCTTAGATGGTCACAAAAGGAGGGCGTCTAGTTATAAAGATGAGAACAATTCTCGTCGGGGCAGTAAAAAGACGGAAACTGGGGCGGCGCTCGCTGCAACTCTGCTGGCGGAACTAGCCATCGCTCGCGGCAGCAGGGATAATATCAGCGTGGTAGTGGTTGAGTTGTAGAGGTTTAGATGAGCTTAGAGTGGTGCAAGGGAAAGATGAGTTGATCAATAGTGTAAATGTATATGCTATGTTTGTTTTCTTGTAACTTGTAAGGACTTCTTAGTGATTCAGACAATCTCTAGTCTTGAGTATCGAATGAAACGGCTCCTTTATTATCAAGTACCTTCTCAGTTCATTTTACTTCTTGTCCTAGATCTATTTTTTTCACTCAAAAATCTTATTATCACATAAAATTGTACTTTTACATTCTCAATAAATTTTTTGAGAACATTGTTAACCAACTAATAACATCATAGCAAATTATTAAATTTCTACATTTTCAATGTACGTTTTGAGTTATATTTTATTTTTTACCAATCTACATATCAACCGTTAAAATGACAAGTAAAAATCAACTCATGAATAGTTTCCAAGGTTTGTCATACTCCCTTCATTTTGAAACGATAGTGAAGTTTAATCTTCGGTTGCCAATAATGAACTTATTAAATCGACTATCAAAAATTAAAATTGAATAATCTTCCACAATATGTAAAACGTTTTTTTACAGGTAGTATTTGTTTCGGATTAAATAGGCAAAAGAGTTGGTAAATGGAGTACAAGGCCAATTTTATGTACTATATAATTTTATATGAATGAACAATTGCACAGAAAGTTGGTTTCTAGTTTTACATTCCAATCCAACAACTGTAGCTTTTTTGCTACTTGTACAAACAATAATTTACAGATAATCTATAGAAGAATCTAATAAACAAGACAGGACCTTGTCAAATAAATGAAACTAGATTATCTAGCTACATTAATTGGACAATCATTAATCTCCGGATGTAAAATCTGGCTCAGCTGGTTTTTGAAGCAGAATTGGCGATACTTGAACCCTAGCCTTCTTTGAACTGTTACGCCTCAAGCCACGGAGTGCATTAGCAGCAAATCTTGAGGCATAGATGGTGGCCAACAAACTTGGCGAACTCCCCCCGCTCTCCTTAGCCAATACATCTTGCAACTTACTTTCCTTTTCACGAAGGGACTCCTCCAGCTTTTTCCTGCAATAACGACGCCATGCCGCTTGTATGAAACAAGCTGCCCAAGTTCTCCATTGCTGGGAGTAAAACCTGAATGTGTGGCGAAGCTGCTTGCTGTGAAGCCTTCGGAACTGTGAGGCAACGAACTTCAAGTCGTCAGCCATTAAAGCAAACGCCTCGACTTCTGCCAAAGCTTGAACTGTTCTGGTTGAAATGGGGAGGTTAGATGATGTATGAGGATCCAGAGCCCATGTAAGAAGCTCTTCTCCACAAAAATCGCCAGCTTTTAAGATATCCGAGTTGAAAAATCCTGTTCTTCCTCCATTTGTAGTAACTGTTAAAAGTTTACCCCGCATTATAAACAGCATCTCATCGACTGGATCGCCCTCCCGCACGATGAAGCTATTCTCTGTGTAAAGTACTGGCTTAAGACGATCACACAGAGCATCCAGGAGCTGTTCATCCATTTTTTCAAACATTGGTACCTTGAATCCGAAAAGGACAAATGTTAGAAGTACAGATGATGGCAAATAATTGGACATGATAGGATAAGTGTATTGATATTAGGACATAATTGCTCTTCGTCCAAAGGTTTTATCTTTCCTGTAAGAATCTTTAACATAGATGGGAGAATGCAAACAAAACTCTAAAAGACGCAAAGAAAAGTATACTTGAACACTCTAATTTGTTTACCAGCCGTCATCTCTCACCAGAAAATATGAGCAGAAGGTAGAGAGAAAGTAACTCACCCTCATAAGAAGAGCCAAACACAGATGTCGTTTTATGTCTCTTCTAAGGTCTTTTGGAAGATTGTGGATCAAATTTTCTTCATCAACACCTCTAGTTTCCTGCCACTTATATTGTTCATACCTTCTGATCCGTTCTCTCAGATCATCTGGAAGCAAGCGATGAGACATCCACTGCTCAGCATCTCGTCTTTTCACTCTCATCTCCTCTAATCTTAATGTGGTAGACTGCAAATATGTCTATCACAAAGAAAAAAGAACATAAGATAAGTATATTTACAAATACAAGACAAACATCCATAAGTGACTTCATTAAACCTTCTTCAGTCCCAGCAAAAGATTGTAATCTTCAAGTGTAAGAGAAGTAATGTTTTATATTATGTCCATATTTGCTCAAACTCATCGTTTCAACATGACATGCTTTAAGACCAAGTACAACAGGTAGGCAAATGGAGTATTTTTTAATACAACAGGAAGGAAAATTCCTTTCCATTTTCCTCTAATTCGTCAAAGCCTACAGCACGTTAAACTCTACTTCGTTTACTTTTATCTTTTAACTAATCGTAGAAAATTTAATGGATTCTTGGAGTAGTTTATATATTTCACATATTGAACAGCCACTTGAATTACATCACTCACTTGCATATTTCCAATCAGAAGTGAAAACAACACCAAGCCTGCTATGGAGATCATAACTGCGAAGCAAATTTCAAAGACCCAGGTGCTTGTTTTTAGGTTCTGACCAAGTGAACTGCAGAGTTAAAACAGATGCATTACTATCAATATCAAGAAAAACCACAATATTTAAAGGAATTATTACCAAGGAAGCACCATGTTATGAGTTATAACATATCTTAGAACAGCAGAAATGTTCTAGTTTAAGTAAGATTTTTAAAGGTTCCAACTTCCTGGAGTTGAGAACAAGTTCTGCTTCTGAAAAATAAATACACTCTCCAATTATTTTCAAATGTAAAATTGCAACATAATAACGTCAAAAGATTAAATTATAGATTTGGATACAATAGTTTATTTGGAGAAAGAATATTCTGATTTTCCCGTCAGAGCACCATATGCTTCCGCATAACAGATCGCCAAAAATCATTAAACAAAATATTTACATTAATGATATACCTTTAACCATTGGGGAGGGGACATCCAATAAACAAAGGCGAGAAACTAATAGCGCTTAGTTGTGTAGAAAGTTTAAGGAAGCCTGGGTATCACTAGCAACACAAACTAACATACCTCAAATTTTGAAGACCCCACCAAAAGCAGTAGAAGAACTTCTGAGGAAAATCTTTAGATTCCACAACACCAGAGTCAAGGGCATCAAGGAATATTCCAAAGTCAAAGCGTGTCACATTTGGTGTTTGTATAGGACAAGACACGTTAAGAAGCTGCTGATATTTTGAGTGGTCAGCCTTACAGTAAAGTGAAGCATGATGGCAGGCAGAGTCATCTCCACAAGCTTTCTCCCAGCAAGTAACTTCCCGTTCTATAGACAGCAAGTACCAAAAAGCTCCAAGTGCCTATTGTACAAGGAAAGCACGAATAGATCAAAAAGATTTACAAGAAAAATCGTAAGATCACCATGTATAATCTAAATCTAAATATATCGTCTCAACAAGTGATTCTTAATGTAGTTACGGATAAATTGTAGATAAAAAGAGAGAACATATGGATATACTTCGAAGTTCAAACAAAATAAAAGCTTCAGTGTCGGAGATTAAAATTATACAATTTGCTTAACTTTTGCTGGTCTATGTGTGCTAGGAGGGGAGGGGAGGGGGGGGGGGGGGTACTTTCAGTCTAATAGTCAACATGAACAGAAGGACTTACATGACTGGCAAGCATGTAAAGAAAAAGATTGAATGCAGCTCCAGCCCATGCAGTCTCAGTGAGTATTCCAGAAGTTCTAGTGACTTCTTCATATAATGGATAAACACGGAGAACCCTTGGTATGTACTGAAAGAGTACTATAAATTTCAACAAATTCTTAGTGTTTATAGATGTTTCACCCCCTAATTGCGGAATTACAATTAGAATAACCACCTGCAAATTATAGCAAAACTATAGCATCAGGAATCATATGGCTACAGTATCACAGCCAGAAATTGTTAAAAGTAACGTAACATCACAACTTTTATTGGACTAACAACCATCACAGTGTATCACGGCTTTCCAAAAGGAGTCCTTTAACCCATGATGATCATTCAAAGATTGATTCATTTACATCATAAAGTAATCTAACTGGGAGCTAAAAGTTGATAATTTAAGAAGCCAATTAACTCTTCTTCCAACAATAGAGTTCATTACCTGAGGGAGTGGTAGAACTGCAAGGATATCAATTAAGAAGTTCTTGGATAAATATCTCTTTGCAATTTCCCAGGAGTCTTCAACCAAAACACCTCTACCAAACACACGTGAAGACGGGGCAATAAAGCCAGTGCGGAATTGGAATATGATATGAATCAGGTAAAATATATCAGTAAAGGACCGCAGCACACTTGCCGTGACCACCAGCTTTCTGTCTAGGTCAAGGCATTTATTATCATTATCAACCACGGGAACATACAAGAAAAGAGGATCCAATGAAATGGCGATCACACAGGAAAGAACAAAGATCTTGTTCCACCTCTGCAAGAAAGGTCCTAGTGGATCTAGAACTCTCCTTCCAGAAACGAAATCCTTTCCCGAAAAGCTGCGCAAAGAATACGACCTAAATGGATTATTTAAATTCTTCACCTTCTCAACCCAGTAATCAAAAGCCCTGTGAATTTTACTTGAAGCTAAATTTACGGTTCTCTTGAACTTGCTCACACGCTCTTCTCCTATTTGATACTGCTTTTCTGAGCTTTTCTCAGAGTTCAAGTCCTGAAACCTGTAAAATTAACGCTATGAGCAATCGTGAAGATGTCGAGAATTTCAAAATACCATGAGACTCTCAATACTTTCTTTTCACTCCGGCTATGTTCTATTATTTCTAGCTAAAAGGTCTCCTCACTATGTAAAAAGTCAAAGGCCTAACATGGTTATGAGATGGATATAAAAAGAAAACAGGCAACTGGACAACAATGGAAATTTTGTACACTGATGACCAACCTCACAAACTTCTCTTGTCGGTAAGTCATATTCACATGTCGGAAGTTGTGAAAACTAGGAGATCCACCTTTGTGCTAATAATTAGATCAAGGAAAGTGTTCATGTGAGATTAACTTCTTAGTACTGGCAATGTAGATGTTAACCTGAAATATCAATACCATGAATTTGTCAATATTGGCTTACAAGATAATGTCCAGAATAACTGATGAACCTTTTGGAAATTAACAAAGAAATCTCCATGAACAGTTTAATATTTATTATCTAGAATACTAAGCAATGAAGACTAAAATAACAAACCAACACATGGTACCCCAAAGCAGCGAAGCATACACGGCCTTAAGGCTTTGCTTGGTATGCATGAAATGATGCGACTAAAGATGGGTGGAAAGGGAGTTTCCGGTGGATTTAGGCTGGGGGGAGTTAAGAAAGAGGATCACTGTGTTCCTATATTGAAAATGCTCTCCTAGTGCCTGTAAAAGAAATATTTCCTACCCCCGTTCTCCCCACTTGAAGACCACACATTGCCTTAAAATAAGAAATTGGCTATCAGTTGGCCTTGCAGCTAATTAGCAAACTGACCCAAATAAAAACGTGACGGACATTGATGCTACTTCGGTCAAAAAT
>CM016563.1:15463877-15602442 GCA_003412495.2 Echium plantagineum | reverse complement strand
CGGAGGCAAATTAATTCCATACACGTTGACTAGAGCCAAAAAGGAACGAATCTTTATATTTTGCTTGAAATGGTAACGATTAATTATTGATATGATTAGAGCAATAATTAGCCATGCTTAAAAGGAAAAGCCAAGATGAGTCGGGAAATCTTACCAGATGATGAACAAGTCAACTTACATAATTCGAGAGGACGAAAAAGACGTTTACCTGGCATTAATTTGGAGGGGCTATTGCATCAACCGAGTCTCAAAGTCTATCCAATAAACACCCACAAAACGGCTGCGATCTCAAAAAAGATTACGAAAAAAGTCAAATATAGAATTGAACTCCATTAATAAAATATAGGAGTACTATATTACTTCTTCAATCAAATTTATCAACTTATCCTTCAACTTCATTTCATTTATGATTAAAGTCAACTAAAAACAAAGATCTCCCAATGGTAACCTTTTCAACGGGAATTTTTGTCTATGTTATCATCAAACTTCCCTCTAAATTCATTATATAATCTTCCAGTATCATAGAACTAAATCAACAATTTTTTTTTTTTGAATTTCGTCCTCCGACAATATTATACTCCTACTTTTATGTTTTGAGCCAGAGAATCTCTAGGATTTCAAAAGACATGAATATCAAGAAACTTTTGATTTCCAATCAATTAACAAGTCATCTTCTTCTCATGGAATTCTGAAACACAGAGCGAAACACCGTTGACCATTCCATGACTTGCTCCGGTACTCCCCATCGGCATCCCATACTCCGGTCAACGTCGGAAATTACCTTTATGTCTATTCTTATCAAGTAGTGTATTAATTCATATTCCATTTCGAGTAAAAACTCTGCTCAAGTTATCGAGCAAGTTGTTGTACAAAATTTTGATCTTTTGAATAGAATGAGATTCCGACCAAATTTATGTCGTGTTCATATCAAATTGAACTCACAAAGACAAAATTCGAATTCATGGACAAATCACAAGTATGTAAGAAAGCAAATTAATAGGTATTGGTATCTAATCATTTTAATCATGTCACAAAAGTATTCAACAAATCAAAACCGTATTACATAAATACAAAAACTTCATTTAATTTCTGCAAAAAGCAATCAACTCATTTTTTTGTTGAAACTCCCACACATACCTACCCCCCCCCCCCCCCCAATAAAGAGATGATGAACAAAAACCCATCCCTAAAATTTATTTGACCTTTAGTTAGAAGGTGCCTTCATAAAGCACCAAAAGGGAGTATTTACCTTTATCTTATCTCTGTTCTTCCATCCCCTTCCCTCTTCATTTTATATGCACAACTTGGAATACCCCCCAAACCTTAATCTAAGCTCGATTTAAAACAATATCACCAACTCGACTTTTTCGAGCACAAATTTTCACAATTATCGCTGTTTTTGCTCTAATTTTATTTCGATTTTACACAACTTTCCCCCCTTTATTTAGAGGTCCGTAGCTCATACAAATAAAAGGACTTTACTTCAAAGATCCGATTCTCAGGATCTCTAGGGACTGAAGAAGTTCAAGTGCAAGCACAACATAAATTTTCACTACCTCACGGCAAAACTCCTTTCTACCCTTCTTTCTTGTGGTACAACTTGCTCCGCCTTTACCGGTTTCTTCCTCCCCCCGCTACCCTGATTCTTGCTCCCCCGCTACCAAATCTGGCCGATGGTGAAAATGATGAGCTCATTGTCTACTCCTGCCACGACTTAATGAATCAAATTCGTGCTAAGGTACGTAATTTTCACTACTATGAACAGAACGGAGTTTCGTCCAAATTTCGACCATGTCCATTTTTGACATTGTTGTCTTGTTGCCATGGGCCATTATCAATTCTTCACTGTACAAAAACAAATTAATTTTAAAAAAACAATTAAAAGACCTTCATTTATCAAGAAATTCAATCAAATTCAAAGGAAATCAAAATCATGTAGAATGCAAAAGTAACCGATTTTGGAATCAAAGAACCTTTGCCGATATTCTTGAATTAATGTAATCTTGTCCCACAACTATTTTTTATCAAACCCGAAAAGCAACTCAAAACTACAAAAACATCTGTAATTCCCCCGGCCAAAAACAATAAAACTAATTAAAATAAAATTAAAAACTGCATCCTCACCCCTTCTACACAACCCAACCCAAAAATATTTACACAGTGCCATGCACATACAATTTGTCCATCTAAAACTTGCAACTTACTCTTCGCATTATAATCATCACTCTCCCTACACTCCTCACCCCCCCCCCCCCCCCCCGAAACCAACCCCCTACGCCTCCACCACCCACCATCTTCAGGAACTATATAAATCCAAGTATCAATAACAACTCTAATGCGATGGGCGGTGCGTATATTTCGAAAAAAAATGTCACATTCATATGAGTGATCGATGATTACTAGCAATCTACCCGTATATAATTAGAATAAATAATATCTATAGAGAAATCAGACACAAATGACATTAAGCTCAACCGGTCTCGCACCGCAGTGCAACTACACGCACATGCACCCTGCCTTAATCCTCCTACACAAGCATATAACAACTCGGTCTATGTAAACACCAACTTGTATCCATCTTCTCAATTTTCATAAAAAATTAATAAAACAACATAAATCACATTATCCTAATCATAGTATAAAACAAATATATTGACTACTTATTCTTTTTCTATATTTTTTATTTTTCATAATAAGCAGTTGGTGAGAGAAAGAGAAAGAGAAGAGAAGAAGAAAGCTTCGTGTACTAAGAGATCTCCGATTCGTTTAATCTCTTTTTCTTAGCTAAAAAAAAATTATCTTTATTTAAAGATTAGTATAATTTGAATAATATTGTGTTTCTTTTTATTTGTCCAATTTCGTTCATTTCAATTTCATTGTCTTCTTATTGGTTGCTTAGTAGCTCCTGTGTTATTGGAGGTGAAAATTAGGGTTCATAGAAATTCAGTATTGAATTTGTGATTGATTTCAATTTTATTGAGGGATGATAATTAAGAGGAATTTGAAATCGGTAATGCCGAGTTTGAAGAGGTGTAGAGTGAGGGAGGGGGGAGATGAAGATGGTGATTATGATAATCGGAAGAAGCGGAAGTGTGTCAGTAATGGGGTTTATCCACTGCATCTTCTAGGAGAGGTGGCTGCGAGGGTGATTGCTTTGGTGGTGGTGATGGTGGTGAAGTGCTGAAGGAGGAGCCGGTTGAGGTTGTGGCAGAGTTGGAATCGAGGGGGAGGGAGAGCGGAGAGAGTTCGAGGGCGAGGACGAGGGCTCCGTTAGTGAGGACTTCTAGGGGGAGAGTTCAGGTGCTTCCTTCGAGATTTAATGACTCTGTTTTGGCTGATTGGAAGAAGGATAATAAGAGTAAGAATTCTGTTAAGGAATTGGACTCCGATCCTGAATTTGATCCTTATGGAGGAGGAGGGAAACAGAGTGTGAAATGCGCAAAAAAAGGATAGGTGATCATGGGAATGCATATGGAGGTGTGAAATCGTCTGCATTGTATGAAGACGACGATGATGAATGGAAAGGTTCGGAGTTTTGGAAGAATTCTACTTCGAGGAGTACATTGACATCATCAAATGGTCACTGCGAGGAAGTGTCGAGTGACGAGGAGCTAGAATTGTGGGATGTTAAAGGAGACCAGCAGAGGGTTTATAAGACCAATAACTTCGTTCCTGGTGATATTGTTTGGGCAATTTCGGGTACCCAATGTCCCTGCTTGGCCTGCTGTTGTACTTGATCCTGCGACACAAGCTCCACAGGAAGTTTTGGACTTCCGTGTTGCTGGAGCTGTTTGTGTCATGTTTTTTGGTCACTCGGGCAATGGGACACAGAGGGTAAGATACCAAGTTGATGCTGCTTCTTAAAATATGTACTGATGATGGATGTTTTGTTCATGTGCGACAACACCATAATTTGGTAGGCGTTAGTGTTTTAATTGACATTATTTATTTTGATGGGCAGGATTACTCGTGGATAAGAAGAGGGATGATATATCCGTTCGTAGACTATGTTGATTGGTGTGTAACTTTGTACCTGATATTTAATTCTCACGTGAATATTGATACTGACTCAACTTTGTTTACTTTAGTTTTCAAGGGCAAACAGAGTTGAATGATAGTAAACCGAGTGATCTACGTTCTGCAATAGAAGAGGCATTCTTAGCAGAGAATGGCTTCAACGAGATGCTAATGGTCGAAATCAATGTGGCAGCTGGAAATTTGGATTATCTTCAGTCACTGATGAGAGGTGCATTTGAGGCTTCAGACTCGAATCAGTTCCCAGAGGGAGTTTCATTTGATAAGGCAAGTGGTTCCCGTAGATGCTTTAGTGTTTGTAGATTGACCTCTATCTCATAATTCAGTTTCCCATTTGATTACCTTAATATTGCTTGTTACATTAGAAACTATTGTCCTCTTCTTCCAATCAGAGTATCTTATAAATAAGAAAGTGTTGTGTAAACACCTAATCTCTCAGTTTGCTTCCCCATTTTGTTTGTCTTTAATTTGCCTACTTCTTTATTATATTGCATAGGTCATTACATTATCATTGTTCTGTTCTATCCAGGATATGATGAGCAACAAAACAAAATCCTGTGAAAGCTGTGGTATGATTCTTCCAGTAGCCAGGAAATGTAACAACCCATTGTCATCACAGCGTCTGTGCTCTTCATGTGCCAGGGTGTGTTTTGTTAGCTGGATTGTGTTTCTGAATTTCCCTACCCTAATAGACGTTTAGTATGTATATTTGTACTGGCATCTGAAACCTTTAATTGTTTCAGTTGAAAAAGATAAAGCATTACTGTGGAATATGTAAGAAAATCCGGAACCAGGCAGACAGAGGGACCTGGGTAAGTAAACAAGTGACAAATTGTTATACGATCTCATATCTTAAATCTCCCATCATAGGTGGATTTATATGTTCTCTTAAATCGTGCTATTTGTTATGGCTTAGGTACGCTGCGGTGGCTGTAAAGTATGGGTGCACGCTGAGTGTGACAAACTTTCAAGTGTTAATATTAAGGTGTATCTTTGTGTCCAAGTTAGTATTTTCTGTAGCTTGCCGCTTATGCTTAGTACTGATGCCTTTGGTCATGCTCCTTCTATTTTAGGAGATTGAAGCTACTGGTTATTATTGTCCTGAATGCAAAGCAAGGTTTAATTTTGAATTATCAGATTCAGAGAAATATCAGTTGAAATCCAAGTGAGTTTTTTCTCTCTGTGTTGGCACTGGTATTAAAAGCGAATCTGTTACTCCTTTATTTTAATGTTTTCTTAATGTCTAATATATTTATTAATCGTGGTATAAGGTCTAACCCAAAAAAATGTCAAAATGCACTGGCGAACAAGGTTGCTGTTGTTTGTGCTGAAGTAGAAGGCATTTACTACCCAAGTCTCCATTTGTAAGAACATGATCTTAATATGCAACAAAGGGCCTTGATATTTATAATTTTTGTTTGTCTCCCTTTTTTTATGATATACCAATTTTCAGGTACTTGTTTTTGTTCTTCTAACACTGCAAGGTGTTTGCTTTTTTGCTAGAGTTGTTTGCAAATGTGGTTCGTGTGGATCGGAAAAACAAGCTCTTAGTGAATGGGAGAGGCACACTGGTTCTAAAACAAGGAACTGGAAGTCCAGTGTTAAGGTGAAAGGTTCCATGATACCTCTTGAACAATGGGTTCGTACACACTCATAAATTCTTAGTGTCTACTTAGTACTTCCTCATCTTACTTGCTTTCTTCTACCTTTCATTAAATAGAGTCACCTTTGGTTTAATTACCTGTCCATCTATTGGCATGAATTGAGATGTTCCTGCACGTTGTCATCTCTCTTTTGGGTAATTCTTTGAGAAAGGGTCATAATATCTAATGTAATAGTGTTTCCCTTGCAGATGCTGCAAATAGCAGAGTCCCATGCTCGTGGTGCTGCTCCAATTAAATCTGCTAAACGCCCTCCTCTGAAAGTTCGGAAGCAAAAGTTGCTTGCTTTTCTGAAAGGTGTAGATATAGTTCGCATGCAATTGTTTTAAGACAGGTGACTTTGCTGCTCTTTGCATTAGTATACATGATCTAAACTCTTACTTTTGAAATGAACAGAGAACTATGAGCCTGTATTTGCCAAATGGACAACAGAAAGGTGTGCAGTATGCAGATGGGTTGAGGATTGGGATTATAATAAAATAATCATATGCATCAGGTAAAAGAGTCGAAGTTCACTTCTTTTGAAGTGTTGGTTACTTCTATCTATTCTCACTTATATAGATATCTTGTCAGGTTTAATCGTTTAAGATACCTCATTATTAAATTTGGCAATGAATGAGCATCAATATGTCTGCATAACCATTTTAGATGTAATCTTACATTCTCTATTACATCTTAAAACAAACTGAATGCATGCCGAGTTTCTCATCAACCCTGTATTTACCCTTCGATATCAATGATATATATGATTAAGTACTTCTCTCCAATTGTGGAGATAACTAGAATTTTCAAATCTCCGAAGGTGTTTTTACCCTGAAATATCGTGATAACTGTATAATTTTCCAGATGTCAGATAGCTGTGCATCAAGAATGTTATGGGGCAAGAAATGTAAGAGATTTCACTTCGTGGGTCTGCAAAGCCTGTGAGACACCAAAAATTACAAGGGAGTGTTGCCTCTGTCCTGTGAAAGGCATGAAATTCATCTATTATTATCACGTTAAATTCTATTATTATTTTGTCTCTGTAGTTCTTAGTGAGTGAGTGATCTAAGCTGTTAATACCCCCCCCCCCCCCCTCAATTTGTAACAGTTCCAGCTCTGCCCTAGTATTTACACATTCAAAATTAATTCGTGTTCTTGACTTACCCTCCTTTTACTCAAAGTTGGTCCTCTATTTGGGGTTTCCAAAATTGAAGTATGAAGTAAAATATGAAATAAATATTGATTGCAACTTAACAACACTAAATAGAAAAAAAATCTGGGGTTCCGTTATTCCATGGATTTACAAATAATACATGGAACCTTGACAGATGAAATCTCAAGAATAATAGTTTATGAGGGTGTGTAGTGATCTATCTTTTGTTCTTGCTTTTGGAGTGGGGGTGGTTTCTCATTACTAAGTAGTTCTTGGTAGGTTTAAGAATACCTCCAAAGTCTATTAATAAGTTTTAACCATCATCAATCAGACATGTTAGACATACTATATTACCCAATCAATCTTAGTGAGACTCATTTAGGAGATAATTTCAGTTCCTAGAATGATAATTTCAGTTTTATGGAATATACAGGTGGTGCTCTCAAGCCAACTGATGTTGATCCACTGTGGGTTCATGTCACTTGTGCTTGGTTTCAACCAGAAGTATCATTTGCCAGTGAAGAGAAAATGGAACCTGCTCTTGGAGTTTTGAGTATCCCTTCAAACTCCTTTGTAAAGGTAAATGAGTTTTGACAAACACCTTAAAAATTAACTTACTGCTGTGGTTTTGTTGTTTTTCTATGTATTAAAAGGGGCCAAATGAGTGTTATTTCCCTATCTGCTCTTATATAGTCTCCTCTAAAGCTCATTCCATAATTTGTAACTATGAAAACATGTAAAAGTGAACTGTTTGCTCACCCATTATGATGAGTTTCTGCATCTGCTTATTGCAATAAAATGTCACCACATGTTATTCTAACTTGGTGCTTACATTTCCAGATCTGTGTTATCTGCAAGCAAATACATGGCTCCTGTACGCAGTGTTGTAAGTGCTCTACTTACTATCATGCGACATGTGCATCAAGAGCAGGGTACCGCATGGAGGTAATGCTTTTGATCCTCTTACTAAAATTTCCATTGCAAGTAGTTTATTGTCATGCCACTTGTACTTGACTAAAGATGGCTTTAATTCTAGAGTACCTCTAGAGTGCGTTCTTAGTTATCTTTTTTTGATGTGTTTATCTTTTACCTCATTACGTGTCTCTATTGGCTGTTGTCATTTCTTCATAAATGAGTTTATTTTCCTTGATAACATCCATGAATTTTCTGCCATACCTATTGCAGTTACATATCCTGGAAAAGAATGGGAAGCAGATAACGAAGATGGTTTCTTATTGCGCTTATCACAAGTAATTTTTAAATGGTCCCTACACATTTGATAAATATATATATTTTCTGTTAGCATTCCAGGTTAGTAGAAAACTAAGCACTCCCTAAAAGTGCTTAGGGGGATCATGTCTCAAATTATTGTTATTAAGCATGCTGCGGTGCTATCTACTCCTATTGATGTACTGTAAATTTGCAATATGTGCAGGGCTCCAAATCCTGATACTGTCCTGATTATGCAGACTCCGAACTATGTATTCTCCACTAAATTCAATGTGCAACCCAAACCGCGAACTGGTTCTCGGCTCATTTCTTCTAGCAGATTGAAACTTGAAGAACCTTCAACAAGTTGTATTGATGAGATTGAGCCATACTCTGCTGCAAGGTGCCGAGTTTTCAAAAGAGTGAATTATAAGGTATCATCATTCGAAGGTTGCTTTTTATTATGTGATTGGTCTATTTCTCTGACTATATGCAGCACACGTCATCCAGTTCCTGAGTGGGGAAATTTTTGTCTCCACAAACATTTTATGCTGCATTCTGTTGGTGATTATGTCATGGCAATGTGATTTTGACATTTAGAGTTAGGCATTGTTGATGTTATTACGGTTTTATAGAAAGGTGTCCAACAAGAAAATAAAATTATCCCTGCACCTTTGAGACGGTTTTGAGTAAGTCCTTTAACTTTCATGTTTACTATTTTCAGAGAACAGAAGAAGATGCCATACCACATCGATTGATGGGACCTCATCGTCATCCTTTGATCAAGATTCAAAGCTTGAACACAGATAAAGTAAATAGTCGTTTATGTTAATTTTTTTATTAGGCTAGACTACGCCACTGTCTTAAAATGTTGGACTGAAATGATATTCACTCTTTGACAGGAAAAAGATGATTCAAAATCCTTCTCTACCTTTAGGGAACGGCTCCGACATTTACAGGCAGGGTTTGGTTTGTACTTATCATAATTGTATTGTTAGCATTCGGAGTTTCTGACCATCAATTTTATCTACAGAGAACAGAAAATGATCGGGTTTGCTTTGGTCGATCTGGAATACACAGATGGGGACTTTTCGCGCGTCGTGATATACCTGAAGGTGAAATGGTAGGTATTTTTAACTTGGCATAGTGCCGACGATACCTAAATTTTACTCTTGTTCGCTTAGTCTCACCTATGGTTTGTGCATAGGTTCTTGAATATCGTGGTGAACAGGTCAGGCGTAGTATTGCTGACCTGAGGGAGGCTCGCTACCGTATTGAAGGAAAAGACTGCTATGTGAGTTGAACTAGGAATTTATTTACAGTGCTTCTCTATGACCTGCAATTATATTGTGTAGCTTCCACCTTATTCTGTTCTCTAAAATAAACTTCTATGATGCAGCTTTTCAAGATTAGTGAAGACATAGTTGTCGATGCCACCGATAAGGGGAATATTGCTCGCCTAATTAACCATTCAGTAAGTGGCTTGCGGTTCAATGTTTTGTTATTTTTGTTGGCAAGGCCCTAATTTCCCTCTTTTTTCTTTCTGTTTGCTGTTACTACTGCTGTATGATATGCCTCCTTTTTAAAACTTACTGTGACCCACATTACGTATCTAAATTATTTATTGGTGGCTTTTCAGTGCATGCCAAACTGCTATGCCCGGATTATGAGTGTTGGAGATGAAGAGAGCCGCATTGTTCTCATTGCGAAGACAAATGTAACCTCCGGAGATGAACTAACGTATTTCCCTTACCCTGTTGTGAATGCCTTTACTCCTCTCCACAGATCAATGCATGGCTTTTGAGCTGTTAAAACGACAACTAACTATTATTGACTTCTTCCGCAGGTATGATTACTTGTTTGATCCGGATGAGTGTGATGAATTCAAGGTCCCTTGCCTATGTAAATCTTCGAATTGCAGAATGTTCATGAATTAGGATATACACAGTACAGCCATTTGTTTCTCCGCAAGGAGCTCTAACCATTTACCAGATCCAGCAGACCACACAGCTTCATTTTTATTGTAATCCTCCTATTAGTTAATGCGTTGTTTTCGTTTTCTTCATATTCTTTTAAGCTTTATTGTAGTTATAATGAGCTGGGATTTTGAGCACCTAGCATCTTCTGTAAATATTTATGCCTGTTTGATCTACCTCGGAGTATATTGTAATGAAGAGACTAATTGCGATAAGGTGGTCTTCTTAAATTTTCAAATTGAATCTTAGTGAAATGAATGACTTTGATTGGTCATGGAGATGCTTCTGTTAAATCAGTTTGATAGTAGGTAACCACCAATTATAACATTTTTTCAAAAGTTTAATAATTCGACAATTAATTATAATATGTATGGTATGATTAGTATACAGCTCGAAATTAAAGTCCAATTTATGTGAACTTGAATAGTTATGAAATAGATATGAAATATAGAATGGATGAGCTCGATCTCTTATGGCTATACATTCTCGTTTATCAAACTCAAATTCAAAACGTTTGTCTACTTTTGAGATTTTTCGAGTTTGAGTTACCAATTGAGGTTGACAAGCTATTTCTAAGCAATCGAATGCTAATATTAGTGCTCTTCTCGAGCATGGTTATCAGGGACCGGACACATAACATGACATGTTGACCTGCCCGAACGGAATTGATTTCGATTCAAATTATTTTTCAATTTTCTTTTTTAGATAAGCTTGTAAGGATGTTGTAATGAGTCATACATGTTTGATGGCATTTTATGAAATGTTTATTGGCTCACGTGAGAGTTTCGAACCAAATTAGACACTCGGTTTGAGATTCAGTCTAAAGTTGAGTTGGCATCAATTTTTTCCCTATTTCAATCGGACTCTAATTCAACTTTGGGATGCAATTAAAAAAAGAGTAGATTGCCGGATTAACTCGGTTGTGAATTGCTCCGGTCTGAATATGATCAAACTCGAACTGACACGGATTGATAACGAGCTCTACCCAGTAGGCCAGTACCCACACTCACACAGCAGAAGCATGTGTGGAAGAGGGGTGTTAACACGAATGATAGAAGAAGGATGAGATATTTGGAGAAAGACATGCGGAAAACTCATGTCGTACGCTTTCCTCTTAACCCATACACGCAACAATCACACTCGATGACTCGAACTAACCCAAACAATCTTCTCTCTTCCAATTTTTATCACTATATCATACAAACTCAATCATAAATCATCAATATACATACAGATACTTTGCCTATATAAAAAACTCATTTACTTAATGTCAATTGGTCAACACAATATCCTCCCCTTTTACTGTGAGTTTCAGTCAATCTGTTTATTCACTTCTTTAAAATTGGTTAACTCGTACATATTATTTTGCTTCTAATCTAAACAAGATTGTCCAGTTTCGAATATATACTTTTTTTTTTATATTAACGTCATCGTTGTGGTTTAAATCAACGTTATGTGTGTCAATTGATATTCCAAACTCCGTTAACTTTGACCATTTGAAAATTTAACTCGATATGAATTCAGGTGTTGTTTATGATCATGTATATCTTGTCTCACCAATATTTATGTTTATTTTAGAATATAAGTCAATGTTAAGTGGTGTCAGATATAGAATTTCTTACCTATTTTGAAAAAATTAGACAATATATTAGGAGAGGAGGGAGTAGTTTCCATTATTCAATATTTGATTAGGAAGTTAGAATAGAATTATGTACACTTAATTTCAAAGTGTGATTGATCAACTTACAATTTTAGCACATCATTTCATTTATTATTTTAATTTTTTGTTGTTCAGAGAGATGGCATTAATTGGAGTATATTCGAGTGTCGAATCTACAGAGATACAGCGTCTCAGTTTGATCAATTCGTTGACTAGACCAAAATTTTCGAATGTAATTGGTCTTTATAGGAATTATAGCGGTTGTGATAGTTCTCCGAGAAAAGACGCGAACATATGTTGTTCAGCGTCGAAGGAGGCTTCATCTCGGATGGATTCCGTGGAGAGAGCTAGTGTTGGAAGAAGCTCGGATTCTGTAGATGATGAATTGAGCCATGTAATTAAGTTTAGGATGTCCGACTTCAAATTGCGTGATCAAGTTAGCATTGGACATAGTGGCAAGGTACGTGTTAAGAATTTACGCGTTTCATCCTAAAATTAACTGGCGATAGTAGGATTGGTAGGTACCTTATTAATTAAACCGAAATGTATTAATTAATTCATGTGGGATC
Source organism: Echium plantagineum (assembly GCA_003412495.2). NCBI lineage: Eukaryota > Viridiplantae > Streptophyta > Magnoliopsida > Boraginales > Boraginaceae > Echium > Echium plantagineum. The sequence goes on along the minus strand of CM016563.1, from coordinate 15,590,197 downwards.
ACTTTACATGACACCCGAGGCTAAACTTTACCTTGCAATAAAAAAAAAAAATGAGTACAATTATAATGTGTGGAGCTGAGCATATGCTAAACTTTACCTTGCAATAATAAAAAAAATGAGTACAATCATAATGTGTGGAGCTGAGCATATGCTTATCATGACTTATTTGAGCTGGCAATTTGTAGGCAGACGAGCTAGTTTTTGAAGCCATTGTGAAAGATCCTGACAGGTTAGCATAATATTGGCTGACCATTGAAATGTGAAAACAATTAAAAATGATTTATGTTATGTTTATTAAATGGAGCAAGTGTTGTCCAGCCCGCTGTACAACTCGAATGTTGTGCTCAGGCGACTAGTAAGTGCTCAAGCAAAGCGTAGAGGGAAGCGGGCAATAGAGGTTTGTGAGTGTGACATGCCACGGTCTCAGATGATCTTTTGAAGTCAATTGCAGTAATAAACCTTATCTCTTTTTTTGTTTTTGTTTTTAGGTGTTAAAGAGACTAGCGCGTCATAAGCTTCTATACCATTCTTACTCAATGCAAGTCCATGGGTATGTCTGTTCATCCACAACTGACAATGTTGATTCATTCACACTTGTGCATGGAGTAAGTCTCAACAGCAGAGCCACCAGAAGTTTCCGTTTCATATTTGGATTCAAGAGTTCCTTATAGATTGTTGTTTTTAAGTATCATGGCAGCTTTTCCTTAAGACATTGGCTTCAGCAATCTGATTGGCTTCCTACTCTAGAAGCAACTGTTGCTTTAGATGAAGAATCTGTTAGAAGGGTTGGTGATAGCACAATCGGAGGACCTCGTGTCTCTCGAAAGCTGCGGCTTATTCGAATTTTAATGAGGGACCTCCTTATTGGTGTATGTTGTCTCTTCCATATTAATTTGTAAGAATGTTCATGTGATCTTAATTCATTGTTGTGAAAGTTTAAATGTCCTTGTATTGTATCTCTATCTCAGGTAAATTATCTACATAATCATGGGCTTGCCCACACAGAGTTGAGACTCGAAAATCTACATGTTAGCCCTGTTGATGGTCATGTTAAAGTAAGGGCACCCTCCTCTTCAGATAATATGGCTACCCAAGGACTATTTTCAACTGTTACATGCTAATCATTACATAGTATAGGTTAAAGAGCAAGTCTAGTCATCTAAAATTTTGAAATAGTTTTTGATTGAAAGACGTGAGTTGATTAGTTTGACATTAATAAGCAGCATTTAATAGGTGGTGGCTGGTGTTTTATTTTGCAAACTCTCTAATATGAATCTGTAGGTAGGAATATTGGGAAATGCGGCTGATTTTTACGAGAGCAATGATGATGGTACTACGTCAGAGAGTAACGTGGACAGGCGAAATGGAATGATTGCATTTGACATGAGGTATTATTACTGCAGAGAAATGTATGTCTTATATTTGAGGTTTGTAGAATATTATTCTCTAATGTCACTTTCCCTTTTGTTGTTAAGATGTCTGGGATTCATCATGGCAAAAATGGTATTGCGAGAACTCATGGATCCTCTAGTATTTGGAGAGTTCAAGTCATTCCTTACTGAGGTGAAGCATATTTCCTTTTAATTTTGCCGTCACTATTCTATTTCTTTTCGCTCTGCCCCCTTTTTTCATTATTCGGATGAAACAGAAATACGACACTACCCCAAGATCGTTTTCTTGATGCTTTGGTGGGAGAATTATCCCTCCTTGCAGCTTCTGCGTTGATGGGTTTCACCTAATATCCTTTTATTTGCTCATTTTCAGGGTAATCACCCCTCCTGCTTACGTGAGTTTATGCTGCCCACTCTGAGTAAAAATTCCACAAGTGGAAATATTGGACTCCAAGTATGAACATACTTACATCCTCTTTTTTTCTTTCCTTTTGAATGATCTACTTTCAAAAACCACACGCAAAATTGGTGACATGTTTCCTTATTTTTAACAATACTTTCTATCCTTCACCCTTCCAGTTTAGCGTAATATTACATCTGTCAATGCCTGTTTGTCCTAGTCGAGGCTTTAATATCCTTTCCATACAGATACTTGACAGAAATTGGGGTGCAGGTTGGCACTTGCTATCCGTTCTCCTTGCTTCCAAGCCCTCAGAAAGAATTAGGTGTGTGACAGTCAAATATTACTGTATAGTTTCTTAATTTCCAGATCTTCCATAGTTCAAAGGAGTGCATGAACTTCATGAAATTGCACTGTCATGATAAGTTGAATACAGTATAATGTTTCTCACTTTATCTGATTTTTTTCACTTCATTAATATTTCATTCTTCCCAATTTTTTTTATAACAATGTACTTACATTTAGTTGCTTGGAATGTCATTTAGTGCATGTGGTGAAGTGGAATTTGCCTTGTAGTTTAGTCCATATGAAGCACACGTTGAGAGGTGGGGAGTCTGGTTGAGTGATTTTTAGTATAGATACCAGATAGTTGGATTGATTGTTTTACTAGAGTCTAAACCTCACAACATGTCTCTATTAACTAAATAAAAGATATGCAATTAAAATGTAATGAATTTGGGGTCGGAGTGCACTTGCAGTTTATTATTTATGTTTACAGGAACTCAACCTGGATAGAGGAGGTTATTTCAAGTTTCCAACGCCCAGCTCCATAACCTATAAGATTTGTGTTTATTGAATGAATTGAAAAAACCTTGTTAAGTCGTATCAGCAAACATTATATTCCTTCCTTTTCGAAAGCATTTGGGCTTATCTCTAGTTATTCTTTTTCAGTCCTAATTATGTTACTTGTCGGAACAACAATTAGATTTGAAAACATGGAGCAACTCCTATAGAAAATGGGAAGGATGGAATAAATTGCAGAGATAATTCATAATCTTTTCTAGACTACAAAATGACTATACTTGCCACATGTATGATCTTTTCTTTTTGAAGATTGCATAATCAATGGTGTTTTAAATTTGAACATACTGATAATCTTGATGTTATTAATTATTGACGGGAAGAGGCCCTTATTGGTAGCATGGTCTTACGTTTGTTTCACTGGAAGGCGGACTGTTAAAAACTTTCTATCATGATGCTTCTTTGTAGTTGCTTAAGTGCTCTGAGACATCCTTTCCTTTGTGGACCAAGATGGCGCATAGATCCATCTATGAACATAATCAGATGGAGTCTAGGCTCAACTACAGTTCGAATCACGGAGGAATACATTTATGGACGCCAGCAGGTAAAATTTATATATCTCCCAGTGCTACCTGTTTTATTGCCTCAATCTCTTCAAAGTCGCATCTCCTGATGAAAATGAGTAGACTTTATTAAAATAACTGACATCTCTGCCAACACAATTTAAAGTTGTCTAGTATAATCTGAAGAGTTCTTTCAGAAGCCTGATCATGATATACATTCAAGATCATGTAAGACACTTCATTGGAGGCTTAATCAATAAATTTGGTTTTTTTTAAAGAAGTGATTTTGTTCTTTTTGCACTTATGTCTCCACTCAAAGGTCTGAAGCTCTTTCCATGAAGTTGACCTCTATTCCGGGCAGTAATAATGGATTTGGGAAGAGTTGCGTCAGAACTGAGAAGATCCCTAATATCTGTTGGATTCGTTCTAGTTGGTCATTTATAAATTCAATTTTATCTCAGATTAGTCTTTATTCATTCTACTTATCAATATTCGAAACTGATGATATACAAGTTATTGATGAAGTCCTAACATATACGTGTATGAACGTAGGTAGCAATATTGTGTTCCTATTGGTCATTTATTCACTTACTCTTTCTTTATATTTCAGCGGAGCAAGGTTGCACATTTTATCGAGCTTATGGAGATGTTAAATCCTCATCCAAAGCCAAGGGTATCACACTTCTAAACATTCATATATGTTCTATTCCAAATTCAACTTTCTTCTTTTTGCTCAAGTTCTTGCTTCTGTTCAGTGTATTAGTTTCTTACAATACTGTAGTCTTTCAATTTTTTGAACAACATGTAATATATAATAATCAACGTGCAGCACTGGCTGCAATTGTTCCTGGGCAAGTGGCGGCTTCTATATAGTACTGGTAGGCACATTGGATTAACTCTGCGTCAGCCTGACTTGAGAGTGCTTGTGGGCGATGTTCATCTTACCATATCTAAGGCATCAAATCCGCATGTAAACTTTTCTGCCCTTTCCACCATCAATTTTAGTGTCATGGTTGGCCAAGATTGGGCACATGACAAAACTGGAGTCAGGGGAAACTTGCAAGTAGATTCCACATTCAGATTACGTGCTGGCAGACGGTTATATGTCAAGGAAGATGCAAGTACAACAAAGTTCACTTCAGGTTCACCCGATCTTCAAGATTCCATGCAGAAAGCTTTCTCCAACAAAAGATGGAGCAAAGTCATCCCATTCAAGGAATTCCCTTCTAGCCTCCCTGTAGCTAAACTAGTTCCTGGAGATATCGGTTTAACCATGAATTTAGATAAGCCGTTGGGTGAAGATGTCCAGATTGCTCAGAAGGTGATTCAGGAAATAAGGACCCAAATTCCTCCTGAAATGTTTGATCTGTCAAAGATGGTATGTGGAACCTATTTGGATAATAGGTTACTCATTCTACGTGGAGTCAACGGCTCTGCACTTGTATTCACAAGATCATGCAGCAAAGAAGGATAGTGAATAAGACTGTATTTATTTCTTTGCTCTGTTTTATTAAGTGTATGTAGTTCTTTACTTTCTCATTCATCCTTATATGTTAGATTTGCTTAGATGTTAGATCACCTCTAGTGTGCAATATATATTTCGCAATTTGTGTTGGTATTCATACGCAATTTACATCAGGTACATCTCAGTATGATCTCTTATATGAGAGGAAAAAGTGGTATTTATTATTTTAATTAGGTTTTTATTCGTATAGGCATCTCGAACTCTGTGAATCTTTCTATTCTATATTTAAAATGTTTAACGATTCGAATAGGTACTTGGGTGTATTTTTAGCACATCAACTTCGTTTTAACAAGTATACTTATACATGAAATATTTCAATATTATACTTCGTAGATTATTTCTTAAACAACAAACACTTAATTAGGTTCATTTTTAATAATTAATTTTTTAGTTAAATAAAAAGTAAAATAAAAACACACCCAATTTCCAAGCCAGACTGATATTTTTAGACAAGGCTTAAATGAGTTGGTGTCTTGGACTTGTTAACAGTAAAGACCAGTTATCCAAGCTCATGGTCTCTTACGTGACTGCTAGAGCCTAGAAGTGGCAAGCAAACAGGGCCGCACTTTTGGATCAAACCGAACAATATTACCCTTGACTTGGGCGGTGTGGACAGTTCCGCAATTTGACTTAAAAACTTAAAACCTATCATATCGATTTGGTTTGACTCGACTTGAGCGGTTTGTACGATTCTACAATTTGACTGTACAAAAACGTAAAACCTATTATATCGATTTGGTTTGACTCGACTTGAGCGGTTTGTACGGTTCTGCAATTTGACTGCACACCCCTACCGCTACATATATAGAAGAAGAGATATCCCACTTCATAATTCAATGAGACACCGCCCTAAAACCAATTAATATTAAATGAAATAATTCTCCAAGTTATTAAATGTGAAATTTCATTTTTTATAATGTAGAACTCTCACATGCTCAAAGATGATTTGAAACATCTCACACTTATTCCTAATAATAACATTTTATATCAAACTTTAATTGAGAGTAGAAACAAATTATTTTATTTTAAAATAATAGAATTAAGAAGATTCTGTTTCAGAGAGACCAAGACAATGGTACTGCCACTTGCCACAATAATGTGCACGACCATATATAATATTCCCTCTAATTTAAAACGTTAGATTTTTTTCGTGGCTAACTTTGATTAGTAATAATTAATTAGTTAAATTATAAAAAGTTATACTAAAAAGTTGTTTTTTATAAAATATTTTTAAGTAAAAATTTATCGATATTAATTATATATTTTTTAAAATAAAAAATAAAAAATAATTAAATGTCAAAATTGGATGCATAGTAACAAAAGTGACAAGTAATTTGAATGGGAGGACTGAGGAGTAACATGCTAGTATGTTACATTGCTACCAACCAATGAGTGTAGAGCTAGAAGTAGCAACTTGCAACTGTTAACTTTGTCCACATGCAAATGATCCATCACTCTCTCCATTTAAAATATAGTTTAAGTTTTCATCTTCTTTGTTTTTATTATATGTGCATTAACGATCTATTTTATTCTTTATTGTTTTAATAATTTAAGTTAAAGTTAACTCTCTATATCTATTAAAATTGTTTTATAACATGATATTATAATGGTTATTACTCTTTTCATTCTTTTTATATGTTATATATCCTAACAATTTTTTTGTTTTCGTTTATGTTTTTTCTGTGTACTTTTCATTCTAGATACATTTCCTATACAATTTTATTTTTCTATCATATGCCTAGACATTAAATGTACCTAGACTTATTTTAATTTTAGTAGTACATACATAACCATTAGTTATAATTTCAAGGTATCATTCATTCATTTTCTTAATATCTTAATAGAACATTTTTAAATTATTGCTTTGAAATATAGAATTTTAAGTAGGAGAAAATATATAGTTATTATAAATTTATATTGTTGTCTGTTGATGAGGTTGAAAATGAGATATTGGCACTCTTTGACGGTCAGAGTAGACAGGTAGAGACTGTATAGAAAGAGCCTTTCAGCATCAGAAAGAGGTAGTTACATTCACTGGTCTCCTCACACATGCAACGGCCAACTACTTTTCTTCCTCCTTAATTCAATGCTCCAAACCATTTATTGATACCCCCCCCCCCCCCCCCCCCCCTCCGGCACCATATTCTATGTGCCCAAAATATTTTTAACATTTATTTAAACCATAAAACATCATTAGTACAATTAGTAGTATTAAATAGTGTACATATAGTTTTAATTGTTATCCTACAAATATTAGTATCTACATTTTATTATTTCAATTTTATCCCTCACGCATACTTTGGAGGAATTATCTTAATATAATGTTTAATGTGACATATATGAATAAAAGAAACATTTTGATGTATTAATATAATACCTAATTCTTCACAATTTTTAAAAAAGTGGATCAAAATAACATGGATAGATTAGTGATAAGTGGTAAGATGATTGAGATGGTTGTGATATTACGGATCCGAACTTGAAATATTGTTATAGGGATTTCGTGTCATCTCTTTAGCAAGATTGTTAGTAAACTGGTAGCCAACAATCCTCGACTTATAACCACCTTTTTTTGATTCAAACGATAAAATTTACAAATAGTCACAATCCACGTAATGCTTAAACTTCGCTTCTTGGATGTGAGTCCAATCCTCGAAGTTGACTTGAAAACCCCCAGAAATCCCATAGAATGGGTACGAGAACTCGCCGAAGCGCCTGAAATCCCACATAGTGGGTGCTGAAATGCTGCACAGGCAGCCCCGAAAATGCTGAAAAGACAGCCACGAAAGCGGAAGAAATATGTTTAAATATACTCCTCTGCGAGATTCGAACCCGCTCTAGTCCAATACCACTAAGCTAGAAGCCTTGAATGACTTATAACCACATGATTAAGGATAATCTCAAGAAAATTTTGTAAAACAAGTGTTTGCAATAATTGAATACACAATTAACATATGATTCCCGCCCCTTAATAGATTTTATTATAATTATAAGTCAATAATTATGCATCAATTAACGGCCTCGAGTTATTGCTTTCGGCAGATATTTTGTTATTTTTCTATTTGTAGTATCTTGTTTCTGTCTTTGAGAATCTCAACGACTTGTAGACACATTAGTATATGGTTGCATGATAGTTAAATAAATCTGTGGGAGATTCCCAGTTGTAATTTTCACAATTCGCCGCATCAAATTGAATCAGCTTTCGAGCTTATCATTTTCCTGATTGCAATTACTCCCTCTATCCCAAAAAAGTTGTCACTTTTTAACTTCGGTTAGTCAAATATTATAAAATTTGATCATGAATTTCCATTAAACGATAAGAAATAATATAGTCTTGTGATACCTTGTTAGATTCGTCTCAAAATGTATATTTTTGAAATATTAACTTTTTATAATTTTTTTACATATAAAATAATAGATATTTATGTTTTAAATCGTGCTTTGTTGACCATCAAAAATCAAAATATGACGATCTTTTAGGGACGGAAGGAGTATAATTTATACTCATTGTTCATTATTGGACAGCAGAAGAGATTTTTATTTCCTCTATTTCCTTTTTCAGTTTTCTGACAATTTGGACAGGAAGAAACAAAGCCTTTTATTTAAGTTATTTTTTAATAGCTTAAAATCCTCACATTAAATCCCACCATGTATTCTTGGCTTCTTGCTATGGAGTAGTACACTACACTCAATTAGAGGACTATAAAATATTTATGTTAACCACTTCAATTTAAAATTACTTTTTATGTTATGACAATTAAATTTATATTACACAAATAAATAAGGTTGTTAATGCCTAACGCTCTAATTCTTCACCAGTTAAACTACGTTCAAAAAAATTATATTAAAAATAATTTAAATAGAAGTGGGTAAAATATGTGGAATAATTGTGTGCGTTTACAAAATGGTACCGACTAAACATGCATGCTTACACGGGCATTAATATTGTAATGAAAAGGTGACGAATCTTAATTATTGAGAAGTTTAATAATGGACGATCGCCCAACATACAAAGTCATGAATGATCTCTTCATTTACTTGGACTATATCTGAAGTCACTGCCTAGATCACCTCGCCCAGATACCGTTTACTATTTTCTCGATTTCTTCTTATAACAATCATTTAATTTTGTACAAAATTTAAAGAAAATGTGAATTTATCTCATACTTCCATTATTCTTTACAGAAAAAATTTGGTAAAATTGGACCTTAAATAGAAATTGTTAATTTAGAAAATGAGTTTTAGATTTGTGCGTTAGGATTGGGGTGAATCAGGGGAAACGAGGGGAATTTAATAACTTTGTGTTTAGGAACTAAATTGGTTTCTAGGTAGAAAATTTCATTATCACTAATTCATCCCATTACCATTTACCACGGATTCCCCTCAAATTTTCTCCCCTCCAAATCAGAGGTAAATGGAGGAGAATCATATTTTTAATTATATTTTCCCTCAGTCTCTTTAAATCTCATAGTTTATAATTGTGATATTCAAACAACAATAAAATATATTTCTCCTGATTCTCACTAATTTCCCTTTCCTAAGATAATTTTAAATTTTTTATCCTTTCTGTGATTTATCCCGATTGAAACGCACCATAAGAAATGGAGTAAGTATTTATTACGTGAGAGTATGATGACACCTTTTATCGTGGGATGAAGTTTTCAAATACAACACTTAAGTAGTAGCTAGTTGGTAGTAGAATACCTTAATAATATGATGACATATAGCAATAATATGTTAAGCTATACAAATACAACTCATGTTAGCCTATATATTTGTATTATTATATTATATGTACGTTGTTGAATCCCAACAATAATGTCAACTATATACATAACAACATGTATATAAACAAGTAATAACATGTTGGCTTGTTGCTAAAGCTGAACGCGATCATATTCGTTGTTTCATTTCTTTATGATATCCGATGCAATTTATAGTATCTTTTTATGAGATCAACAAATTCAAGATTGCTACTTATAATTGTTGAATAAATTTTGGTTGGTTGATAAACATAGTGGCCGTTTGCTTTAACTTATTTATCAACATTTTGAATCTAATGATCAAAGGCGAACATGTGGATTCCTTCAAAAACCAAATCTCTTTATGAAGTACAACTCCTCCAATTTAAAATAATGAATTGTATTTTTCACTTATCGAAATAAATCTGTTACCGTTATTAATTTTTAATTATATTATTATAAAAGTTTAAAAATATATTGTGAAAGTACTTTAACGATGAATAATTATATACACTAATTATTTGGACACAATCGATTTTTGTGTTTCGTAATAATAATTATCAAATAAAAACTCCGACATATTTGCCCCCTTATTTGCCCCCTTCCCTAAGTAAATATAGTGTAGATTTTATGTATTTTTAGAATAACTAATAATTAATAATTGATGGTCAAAATTTAATTTTCAAAAAGTCAAAAGACAATTACTTTGAATTGGAGATATATTATTTAATGGTCCATTAATTAAAGTTATGAATTATATCATGATATATTTCAAAAAAAAGATGATTCATTCGACTTAAGGCCCCGTCGTATGATACCCTAGATCTTCACGAGGAGGTGAATTGTGGGATGTGTCTTAAATGATCAGAAGACTTGCATTGCATGTTTATCATTCTAACACGAAATTTTATCCTTTTACAACACTTGAATCCACACCGTACAAAGAGACGAGATATATGTTCCAATCTCACATGAAACAGGGGGTGAGGTCTTTGCATTTACAAGGGATTGTTGCAATAATATTCCGCCTAGACACACATCACATTTGATAGTTCTACCTTGATAACAATGTTCTAACACATCATATTAATTCCAACCGATGTGATTGGACAATCCACGAGCAATGCCATAAAATGATTTGAATATATGGAGGCATACAAGGTCATCGGATCATCTAACATACATAACGTATGCACACATGTCATACTTTGTTAATTATTGTTTTACTAATAAGTGTAGTGGAAAAGTAAAAGGGCAAACTCGAATAATGTTAAAATTATGTGACAACTTGTAAATAAACTCTTAGACTACACCTATTATAGGAAGTTGTATGTGACAATTACAATTTCCGTGTTAAATTAGTATGCAAAAGTGAAGTTGTGTGTGACAATTGCAATTTCCATTTTAAATCAATATGCAAAAGTAGGTGGTAACTTATAAATTTTTTAAGTACTCTGATAATAGGACTTGTACACCACAAATGAGTATGTGACAAATTAAATGAGTTAATTGTAAATATGTATGGTCTTAGACCACCCACAACAAGAGATTTTGTGGGGGTCAACGTGAGTTTAATGAAAAGTGAATCAAAGGCAAGAAAAGTTAAAGGGGTGGGGTTTATCTTGAGTTCAATCTGTTGAATCTAAGAATTTGGGGTTAATGTGGGCCCGCAGACGAAAAGCAGCCATTGGGGAGCTGCCACGCAGCCCCCTGCAGGATGGTACAGGCGCGTGTGCAACAATAGGTCATGGGTTCGATACTCACCTCATCGCCTCATCGGTAATTTAAAAAAAAAAAATAAGTACATTATTCGTCATAGTAAATACAGAGCGTGCCCTTAAATATGATTGGAACAAGATCGAAAATGAGGGCCTTGGAATATTCAAAATTATATTACTATGTATTAGTCTATAAGTTTTAGTAAAAAAATGCCAACATTTATTCCAGATTTCCAGTTTCATAATATTTTGTGATCCTTGCTAGGGTCAAACTCCAAGTTTATCACATTTATATAATAACTTTTCGGGACTATATATATAATTAATTGCTGTATGACAAACATATGCATAGTCTCATACTGGAGTATTATATTTCATTTTTTAGTGCAATTTGAGCCTCGAAACTTACAGACATATATGAAAAATGAACCAATATATCGAAGAAGCCTCTAATGTTTGATTAAAAGTTGTTACTTAGCTACACTATTTAATTCGGAGATCCTACTTTTTTCTCAGACAATATTTTTCATGCATTATACAAATGCAAAATATGCTCTGATCTCCACATAAATTGATAAAGAGGAATATATTCGAATTTTGAATTTAAAAAGAAATAAAGAGGAGAATTATTTCAGTGAGAAATATCATGAAACTTGTTAATCAGTCGACAAAATTTGACTCTTTTAACACGAGAAATATAATATTAGGATTTGTTAAAAAGTAACCATCACATATAATATAAAAAGTTATTCTCAATTTACGCATGTTTTTATGTGGGGTAAACAATAATGGCATGATCAAGATTACTAGATTAATATGTCTAACCTATTGTCAGGAAATATGATGAAAAACATGGATCCTCTTTATTATTGGAAATATACACTTGAACTGTTTCATTTTCACCTAAGTTGTTTTTTACTAAATGCCAATTTATCTATAAAAATACTAAATTACCCCAACCCTTTGTTCTTTTCAAACACGACCACTCCTTCATTTTTTTCAAAAACAACCATCATTTTGGTTGTAGTCATAATCAGGAGGGGAGGAATGGTGGTGGTTGTGTTTGAAGATCGAAGAAAGAGTGGCGGTGAATTGGTGACGGTGTGAAAAAAGAATTAATTGTCAATTTGAGTCTTTAATTTAGTCCCTAAACTAATTTGATTATAAAATTAACTTAGGGACTAAATTAAAGACTCAAATTGACAATTAATGTGATCAATTTAAAGAGGAAAGGTGGCAGGTCAATTAGCATTTTTCGGAATATATGTCTTGGGTAGAAACTAGGGTGGTCGTTTTTACTATTTTTTAACTGACCATGACATTTAGTCAAATTTCTCCTATAAATAATCTACTATTTTTGGAGGTTAAAAAAGGTCCAACGTATATCATTAATTAAAGAATGTTTTAAAACAGTATATTTTATAATTGATATCATAAATTTAACTGAAATCAAAATTAATTGATGGTTTTCTTTTCATTGTTTGTTATATTAAATTATCAAAATTCAAAAGTCAACATTTTTATAAATGAGAAATAAAATTGATACCCGTTATTTGACTAAATTATATATGTAGTAGCGTAGTAGGTGGCACGGTACATTTGATTATATTGTTATATTAATGTGGAAAAAACATTAAACTCCTATCAAATGTAGTTTAGTGCGTTAGTAATCAAACTCAAAGGTTGACAATCACAATTGAAATGGTTGGATAGTATGTCTATTTTCTTAGCTTGACGGCTTACTACATTTCACATTTTATATTTAATTCACCTACATCATTATTCGACTAGAGCTTAAGACTTTATACGAGCCAGTTAGGTAATGAACAATATATTACATGGAAGTTTCTTTTTATAAGCAACGTAGTGCATTAGCTACCAATGGAGGTTAAAAATAATAAAGAATGAAGGATGCAATGAAATGAAGTAATCAATAATTAAAGTAATTAAAATGAAGGATGTAATTTTAATGATTAATTACTTTACAAAATTGTTTATATAAGGATAAAACAATATAATAACATCACGCTTCATCATCTCGGGAATGTCATCTCAAAGTGGAAGCACTTAGGTCTTAGAAGGTAATGGTTTTTGCACGAAACACTCGACTCCTCCTTATACCCATAGTGATTTTGATTGTTGACATTTTTGTGTATCACAACACTTTAAGGTACCACATCCCACCTAATAGATCAATCCTCTAAATTGTTTGGCAATAATAAATACTCACACTTACAACTGAAGGAGCGGGTCCATCTCGACTAATATATTACTCTCTCCATTCTGATTATGATATAACATATTGAATAGTTTAAAAGTATTTTATAAAATAATGAGAGAATATCATCAACCATTAATAATAAGTATAAAATAATATTATTAACCATTGACAAAGTATTTTAATATATGTCTATGCCTAGACAATCTTGTATATTATTGGAGCAAGACTTAAATCTTAAGCAATTTGTTATATATGTTGGAATGGAGGTAATATTTAGTTGGGAATCAAATAATTTCAATTGCATGATATCTACTTGAATTTCCTATTTTATTACTCAAAATAGGGAGTAATTATGATTTTTATATGCTCGAAATCAGTCATAGTCTTAAAAAGAATTAATTCCTTAAAATCAATTAAATTCCTCATCACTAAATCATCAAACAAAAGGTTGCATTTCATCTAGCCAAATCAACTTTTTACATTCAAGACTTCTAGTTTAGTGGTATTAGCTTCGAGCTTCTTTCCAAGATATCTCGAGTTCGAATCTCGCAGAAGAGTATATTTAAACATATATACGTGGCTGTCTTTGCAGCAGTTTCGGGGCTGCCTTTCAGCACCCACTCTGTGAAATTTCGGGCGTTTCGGCGATTTTCAGCACCCATTATGTGAGATTTCCGGGTGTTTTAAGTCAACTTCGGGGATTGGACTAACATCCATGAAGCGAAGTTCAAACATTACATGGATTGGAATCACATCCAGGAAACGAGTGTTCGTAGTAGCAGTCGAGAAGACGAAGCTGTTTATTTGGAGCTTAGACTCCCATTTGCTTAGTTTAGAAATGTAATGTATTTCCTATGGCATGACTATTTGCAACTTCTATCGTTTGAATGAAAAAAATCAACCTTTACAGATCCGGTCATTCCTCGATGTCTACTTCAAGGTGAAGAGATATTTTCTCGACATGAGTTGTACGTGTCACGTGCAAGCTACTTGGTTGTCTATATAATATGTGGGCTTCAACCACTTAACACAACTAATTAAACTCTTCAAACATATGTTAGTTTCTTCCTTTTTCTGCCATTTCTATTTTCATCTTCAATTCAATTAGACGACAATGACTAACAACCATTTGCTCTTTTAGGTTTACCTAAAAATTAAAAATCGTCATTTATCAGCGAGACTATAATCAATTAAATAATTTATCATAAAAAATAATTAAGAAAATACGAATAATTTAATTAATTTAGTGTACTTGTTTTCAAAGTTTCTTTTAAATTAATTGTTAGGATTAAAACATCTGATGAGTGAAGTATATAATTTTGATAATAATTTTGTTAAAAAAAATGAAAATAAGCATATAAGTTATGGTATTTATATAAGGCTTAAATTCCGACAGGCCCCTGAACTTTGATCATCTGGTCAATTTGGCCCTTGAAGTTTAAAAATAGGTCTACTTTCCCCCTGAACTTTCACAACAGGTCATTTTGCTCATTTTTATAACTGTTCAGGGGCAAATTAACAAATTTTAAATTTTCATGAAGGACAAAATAGGAATTTAGTATATAATAGACATTTTGGGGTCACTTTTAATGAAGAAAATATATAAGGGCTCTTTTAAAAGAAAATAAAATTATTAAAAACAAAATAAATAAATAAAAGTAATCCCCTCCCCCCCCCCGTCGTCCCCAACCCCATCCCTCATCTCCGGCAACGGCCTTTTCCTTCCCTCGTCCCCTCTATTATAAATTGACTCGTAATGCCTATTATTGTTGTATGCCTATTTTACCCTTCATTTTAAGGTGAAAATGGCCAAAATGATCAGTTAGGATAGTTCAGGGGGCAAGTAGACCTATTTTCAAACTTCAGGGGCCAAATTGACCAGATGAACAAAGTTCAGGGGCCTGTCGGAATTTAAGCCTTTATATAAAAGCAAACACATCCTAACGAAAGATGCTACACCCTAATGGGCAACAACGGACCTACCATGAGCGGTTGTCGACAGCCGCATAGATGCATCCAACCACTCCCACGTGTCGTTTCCTCTATTTTACTAAAAACTTAAACGGTCACCTCACTTTTCTCAATCTCTTACATTTCCTTTTTTTGGGTTTGCATTTACATACTCATTAACCGATACACCTCCCTACAACATTTTAAAATTATGGATATGTACGTATTTTCTATTCTTTACTCCCTAGTCCCTTCATTCATATTTATCATATAATTTAATTTCTTAATTTTCTTTTTAAATGCATAATTTAAGATTTAGAGGAGATCAATTTAATGTTTGGTGTAAAATTTGCATTGAAAAAAGTATGATAACAATTATCTTCTCAATCCAAAATAATTATTTTTCTCTCATATCGAATCAAATATTTGACTTTCAATTACACTAGTATGTATCAAAAAAGTTAAAAAATTAAATTCAACTTTACAATTTTATATTTTTATAAAATATAATAATTAGTAATTGGTGATCAAAATTTAATTTTATAAAAGTTAAAAGATAATTATTTTGGATTGGAGGTAGTAAATAAAAATGAACAAAAATATTTTTCAACACAACCAAGTCAATAGAAACAAAAAAAAAACACTATTGAAAGCAATTTTACAAATTAAGAATAATATCAATTGATTAATTTAGAAAGTTATCTGTAGTAATAATAAGAATTTCTAAATTTTTAAATGAATTGATTCATCATAAATGAAAAAATTATATAATATTCTAAAAATATTTCTAGAAACAGATCCAATAATAAATTTATTAATAAAGAAAATATATTATACACAAGTAATTCTATATTAAAACAGAGATTAATGTCTCTATTTCAGTAACAAATAGTTTCATTTTAAAATTAACAATAATACATATTATATGTTACTATATTAAATAAATTATGAAATACCAAACTCAATAAATAAATTAATTTATATGAATAATTAAACTATAATAAAATCTAATAAAAAAACGTCGTCGTGACATAATAAATAACGAGGTCAAAAGCTATGATACAAAGTGTAATAAAAGATTCGAAGGTGGTTGGTAAAAATAGACCCGTGGCCGCCTCACTTAAATAAACCAATCCCCTGTTTACCTGACTTGCGATTCTATAAAACCAGCTCTATCTCCTCCTCGCGAACTCATCTCATCCCACCTACAAACACCACCTCCATTTCAACCTCCTTTTCTCCCCCCTCTTCTTTCTCCCATCTCATTGTCGCTTTTTCATACACTTTTATTAATCAATAAAGAATTATTATATTATTATTATCAGTTTGTGCAAGTGTGAGGTTTAATCGGACTGGGTTCTGGTTTCTTTGTCTGATTGGACTCGATTTTGTTTTTTATTTTTGTCTAAAAACGATATTTTAGATAAAAATAAGCAGTGAATCTCTAACTCGATTCTACTAAGACATCGATTTTTCTCGTTATCAGACACATCTAAGACATCGTTTTTTCTCGTTATCAGACACATCTATCTCTTTTAACGCTCCATCGAAATCGATTTTTTTTCCCCCGAATTCTCAGTTTTCAGATCTGAAAACACTTCAAAAACACCCATTTTCCTTTCTTGTACGTTTACTGAGAAACCCAATTTGTTATACTTGTTTTCTCCGTCCTAAAAAAGAAGGAAAAGTTACTGCAAAAGCGTCGTATTTGATACAAGCGTAGTGTTTGATATAAGTGTTGTGTTTGATATTTTAATAACGGAAAATGTCGTTGAATACTATGCAAGTGAAGGCTTCGGGTGGGGCGTTGTCTTTGCCCACGACGAAGCCTTTCGTCAACAATCAGCTCAATGTGTCGTCTTTGAGGAGAATCGGTATGAGGACAAGTGTTGATAATTCTATGGTCTGTCGTAATGCTTTGGAGAAAAGTGCTATGTATGGGAGGAGATTACATCGCGCTTATTTGGGTTCTGAAAGATCGCATATTTGGCAATCAGATGGACCTGGGAAAGCCCCCAAGCTTAAAGTGGTTGTACGATCTGGAATGTCGCAAGTACCTGAGAAGCCTTTGGGACTTTATGACCCGAAATTTGATAAGGACTCTTGTGGTGTTGGGTTCGTTGCTGAACTTTCGGGTCAAGGGAACCGTAAAACGGTAAAAAGATTAAAATTGTCGAGTTTTGAATTTCGATGGTTCAACTATTTACAATGATTTTGTGGAAAAATATAATAAAAGATAGTGCTTTTTACCTACTAAAGTGATTATTTTGATTCTGATTATAGTTATGTGTGTCAATTGATGCTGGAAATATATATACAAAAAAAGGTCGGAGAGTTTTTTAATATTGAATATTGATAATCGAACTAGAAAAGGATCAAAATTTGTACTCCCTTGTAACCAAGATGATTGCCAAAGTTTTATATAGTGATGGTTGAACTAAAATGTCATTAATGTTTTTTCTTTTTCTTTTTGAGAAACCCACTCACCGCGCCCTTGACAATGGGAATCGAACTAGGACATCTAAGACCACCTAACCACTACCTCATTTCATGTTTTCATGTCTTTAATATATCTTGAATAGTGAAGTATTTGGTAAAAGATATATCAGAAGATCTTGTCATCACACTATTTTACTACTAAGATGATAATTTTGATTAATCAAATATTTGAGTGGCAATTATGGCGGCAAAGTTTGTTAATTTTGATAATTGATAGTCAAACTAGACAATATTTTTGAAATAGCTGTTATAATAAGCTGATATTCGTCTTCAAAAGTTTATGAATATGAGAATGTTGAATTGTTTGTTTTTGGCTGAGTAGATTTCCGATGCGCTTGAGATGTTGATACGGATGACACACAGAGGAGCATGTGGGTGTGAGCCGAACACTGGTGATGGCGCTGGAATTCTTGTTGGCCTTCCTCATGATTTCTTTAAAGAGGTTGGTAAATTTGCTCGAGTGAATTTCGATTTATTATCTAGTTCTGGACCGTATAATGATAGTTGTATTAATTTTTAGTGAATGTATTACTTGAATCAGTGTAGGTGACTAACATAGCATAACTTTAACCTTTTTCAAATTATTTTTATGTTTGTCTCTCTCTGCCTGATCACAGTTTGGGTTATTGGTTATAGTGAACTAGTTGAAAACGTTTTTAATTAGCTGAACTATTGAACGATCACGATTACAGTAGTGTGTTTTAAGAAGGTGTGTGCTTAGGTTAAAAAGGGATTTGTTTTCACATCTTGAAACAAGTGAATAATCATTATCCGATCAGGTTACCAAGGATGCAGGATTCAATTTACCATCGCCAGAACACTATGCAGTGGGGATGTTTTTCTTGCCTACTTCTGAAAGCAGGAGGGAACAGAGCAAGATTGTATTTACTAAGGTATTGCCCCAATTAGAATGTTAATAGTTTGATCCATTTCAGTTTAGGTGTTCTTGAGCATGGAACTTAAAATGGTGATCTGCCAAATTGCAAAACAAAAATTCAATGAAATGCCATTTATTCTTTTCTTTATTTAAATGTTCGTGTAGGTTGCTGAGTCTCTTGGGCATACTGTCCTTGGATGGCGCTCTGTGCCCACAGATAATTCTGGATTGGGGAAGTCTGCTGTGCAGACAGAACCCATCATTGAGCAGGTTTTTCTTACCCCATCTCCAAGGTCAAAGGCTGACTTTGAGCAACAGGTTGGTGACTGCTATGCCTTATTTCTTTCACCTCCAGTATTCCATCATTTTGTTCATTTCATCACTTGGTTTCCTTGTAGATGTATATCTTGAGAAGGATTTCAATGGTAGCTATAAGAGCTGCATTGAATCTTCAACATGGTAGCATTAAGGACTTCTATATATGTTCGCTTTCCTCGAGGTATGTTAACATGACGTTGCTGATCATATATGTGCTCAAAGATATGGTTATAGTAATGATTTTCTAAATAAAAATAAATTTTAAAATGTATTATGAATCATACAGGACTATTGTTTATAAAGGTCAATTGAAGCCTAGCCAGTTGGAGGAATACTATTATGCTGATCTTGGCAACGAAAGGTTTACGAGCTACATGGCACTGGTAAATATATTTTCTGTTCACTTTTGATTTTGTACACTGACTACTACTTTAA
Source organism: Echium plantagineum (assembly GCA_003412495.2). Taxonomy (NCBI): domain Eukaryota; kingdom Viridiplantae; phylum Streptophyta; class Magnoliopsida; order Boraginales; family Boraginaceae; genus Echium; species Echium plantagineum. The sequence goes on along the minus strand of CM016563.1, from coordinate 15,570,757 downwards.
CAACCAACAGCAATGGGACCAACCAGTTAACTGACGAGATTCAAGGTTGAGGAATGACTTCTGAGGCATTGCAGTATGAATGATCTCTTAAGTTCTTCCACACCCTTGGTCAGTATTTGAAATTGGATGCTGGATTGGATTCTGTGGGTGAGTTGGTAAGGAACCTAATTACGAAGTAAATCATATTTACAGACCTTGTGGTTCCCTCATCTCAATGGTCAGGAATTCAGGATGGTGCCTCTGTTATAGTAGTGACTGGAACTATATGTTTTGAAAAACTAGATTAGGATTTCACCATGCCTCTACTGTTTGCTGCTGTGGACTGATTGTGCTGCAGACCAACAATCTGTGAACCAGTGTGTATTTTTATATTATTCTTCATTCTATTGTACTAACTATAGTTCTATCTGGGTTGTCATTGCAGGTACATTCTCGATTTTCAACAAACACATTTCCCAGTTGGGATCGTGCTCAGCCTATGCGTGTTTTAGGTCATAATGGAGAAATTAATACACTTCGGGGAAATGTGAATTGGTAAGTGTCATATCTGAAATAACCAAGTTCGCTTATAGTATCACACTTATTCTATTATTATTGTACGGTCTAACAAGACAACCTTAGTTTTCTCCTTCAACTTTGTAACATGTTATTCTGTCTCTCGTCCTGAAACCTGACGTGTTCAGAACAGATTAATGTTCATATTCAATTTGTTCTACAGGATGAAGGCTCGTGAGGGTCTTCTAAAATGCAAGAAACTTGGTCTTTCAAAGACAGAATTGAAAAAGCTTCTCCCAATTGTTGATGCAACCTCATCTGACTCTGGTAAGAAGCCTCACTATATTATGAGATTGTATTTGTTAGAGTAGTCCAGTAATTAATCTCTGAATACCTAAGTGTGTCCTGCTTCCCCCACCATAACACACAAGATACAAACCACTCAGTGTTGAAGTTGCTAATTTTTTTATTACCTTGTTTGAATATCAGGTGCTTTTGATGGGGTGCTAGAACTTCTAGTACGGGCTGGTAGAAGTATTCCTGAAGCTGTAATGATGATGATTCCTGAAGCCTGGCAGAACGATAAGAACATGGAGCCTCATCGAAGGGCATTATACGAATATTGCTCTGCCCTCATGGAACCATGGGATGGCCCTGCTCTCATAGCATGTACAGTCTCTGAGACTTATCTTGTAGATGATTTGTTTTATTCATATCTTATGGTCTTGGTCCTTATTTATTCCATGCATTGCAGTTACCGATGGACATTATCTAGGAGCAACGTTGGACCGCAATGGGCTCCGCCCAGGACGCTTTTACGTCACACACAGTGGCAGAGTTGTAATGGCAAGTGAAGTTGGTGTGGTTGATATACCTCCCGAGGATGTATGCAGGAAGGGACGACTCAATCCTGGAATGATGCTTCTTGTAGATTTTGAGAAGCATTGTGTCGTTGATGATGAAGCTCTGAAACAGAAGTACTCCCTTGAACGGCCGTATGGAGAGTGGCTTAAGAATCAGATAATTGAACTGAATGATGTAGTTAATAGTGTCACAGAGTCTGAAATGGTACCTCCCCCTATCGCTGGAGTATTGCAGGTCAGCATGCCCTTCATGATCTTTAGCTATATTGTTTACTTGCTCTTTTTTCTGTTTTCTTTCAGTTGCTGACATTTGTACTTGTGTGTGATGACATGTAGGCATCTGATGAAGATGACAACATGGAAAATATGGGTCTTCATGGTCTTTTATCTCCATTAAAGGCTTTTGGGTGTGTGTCTTCAACTACTTTATATGCAGTTATGCTTGTTTATTTCCGTCCACGTCCATAACTATAAATTTATTTCTGTTCCTGCAGTTACACCACTGAAGCATTGGAAATGTTGTTGCTTCCTATGGCTAAAGATGGCGTGGAAGCCCTTGGTTCGATGGGGAATGATGCTCCCTTAGCTGTGATGTCCGAAAGGGAGAAACTCACATTTGAATATTTTAAGCAACTGTTTGCTCAAGTGACGAACCCTCCTATCGATCCTATAAGGGAGAAAATTGTTACTTCCATGGAATGCATGGTTGGCCCAGAAGGAGATCTGACAGAGATTACTGAAGAACAATGCCATCGTCTCTCATTGAAGGGCCCTCTTCTGTCCCTTAACGAAATGGAAGCAGTTAAGAAAATGAACTACAGAGGTTGGCGCAGCAAGGTTCTTGATATTACATACTCTATTGATCGTGGCACAATTGGATTGGAGGAGACCTTGGATAGAATCTGTTCTGAGGCCCATGATGCAATTAAGGAGGGCTATACTACAATTGTACTGTCAGACAGAGGTATGCGAGTTTGTCAGACCTTTGTTATGATGTATGCATGCATATATATGTTTCCATTTTGTCATGTGGTGACATCTTCGCATCTTGCTACTTTATGCAGCCTTTTCACCAAAGCGTGTAGCTGTCAGTTCCCTGTTGGCTGTTGGTGCTGTACATCAGCATCTTGTTAAGAAGCTTGAGAGGACTCGTGCAGCTTTATTCGTCGAATCTGCGGAGCCTCGTGAGGTGCACCATTTTTGTACCTTAATTGGTTTTGGTGCTGATGGTATCTGCCCCTATTTAGCTGTGGAAGCTATTTGGAGACTACAAGTTGATGGAAAGATCCCACCCAAGGAAAACGGCGACTTTTATCCAAAGGATGAACTTGTCAAGAAATACTTCAATGCAAGCAATTATGGCATGATGAAGGTTCTTGCCAAAATGGGTATATCAACCTTGGCTTCATACAAAGGAGCCCAAATTTTTGAGGCTGTGGGCCTTTCCTCAGAAGTCATGGAAAGGTGCTTCACTGGAACTCCAAGTAGAGTTGAAGGTGCAACATTTGAAGCACTAGCAAGAGATGCCCTTAAATTGCATGAGCTGGCATTTCCATCAAAAGTCTTCCCCGCTGGTAGTGCAGAGTCTGTCGCACTCCCTAATCCTGGCGATTATCATTGGAGAAAAGGTGGTGAGATTCACTTGAACGATCCCCTTGCAATAGCAAAATTGCAGGAGGCTGCCAGATCCAACAGCGTGGCTGCCTATAAAGAATACTCTAAACGGATTCAGGAACTAAACAAGTCATGTAATCTAAGAGGACTATTGAAATTTAAGGAAGCTGGCACGAAGATTCCTCTGGAAGACGTGGAACCAGCAAGTGAGATTGTTAAACGATTTTGCACTGGTGCCATGAGTTACGGCTCAATATCCTTGGAGACACATACAACCCTTGCTCTTGCAATGAACAAAATCGGAGGCAAGTCGAACACAGGCGAAGGAGGCGAGCAACCATCACGTATGGAGCCGCTTCCAGATGGTTCCAGGAATCCTCTAAGGAGTTCAATCAAGCAGGTTGCAAGTGGAAGATTTGGAGTTTCAAGTTATTATCTTACAAATGCTGATGAGATACAGATAAAAATGGCACAGGTATGTACTTTTGTATTATATAATATTTGACTTGCATGCCAACGTTGTCTAAGGTTACTATCTAATATCCTGTTGGATTGGAAGATCTTAGTTTTGTGGAGTAATTAAATTATTGAGTGAGGTGTTACTATAGCAAGACACAATTATGGTTGTCTTTGCATTTCTAACTCTATACCTACATTTGGTGTGTGCCATTGACTTATCCTTCGCTTGTTACAGGGTGCAAAACCTGGCGAAGGTGGTGAGCTCCCAGGTCACAAGGTTATAGGTGACATTGCTGTCACCAGGAACTCCACTGCTGGTGTAGGTTTAATTAGCCCGCCTCCCCACCATGATATTTATTCAATTGAAGATCTTGCTCAGCTGATCCATGATCTTAAGGTAACTGCTGCTGCTTGGTTTTTCTTCGATTCTTTTTCTTGCTCAAGGTATCTCAAACTAGATCATCTGAATGTACTTTTGTTGCTCAATTTCTTTATGACATTTAGTGCTTCCAGTAAAATAATTTGAGAAATGGTAAAATCTTCTTATCCCACTCTATTGCAGAATTCCAATCCAAGTGCCCGTGTAAGTGTAAAATTAGTGTCTGAAGCTGGTGTTGGCGTTATTGCTGCTGGAGTTGTAAAGGGACATGCTGATCATATCCTAATTTCCGGTCATGATGGAGGTACAGGAGCCTCCCGATGGACTGGAATTAAGAGTGCAGGGCTCCCGTGGGAACTGGGTCTTGCTGAAACCCACCAAACGCTGGTTGCCAATGACCTTCGCGGCCGAACAGTTGTCCAGACAGATGGTCAGTTGAAAACTGGACGAGACGTGGCAATAGCTGCTCTTCTTGGTGCTGAAGAGTTCGGTTTCAGCACTGCTCCTCTTATCACACTTGGTTGCATTATGATGAGGAAGTGTCATAAAAATACTTGCCCAGTTGGAATCGCTACCCAAGATCCTGTTCTTCGGGAGAAATTTGCTGGGGAGCCGGAGCATGTCATCAATTTCTTTTTCATGTTAGCAGAGGAGGTAAGAGAAATTATGTCTCAGCTTGGGTTCCGCACAATCACAGAGATGGTTGGCCGGTCGGACATGCTTGAGATGGATAATGATCTGATCAAGAACAACGAGAAGCTAAAGAACATTGATCTATCCTTGCTACTACGGCCAGCTGCTGACATTCGGCCTGAAGCTGCTCAATACTGCACTCAGAAGCAAGATCATGGACTGGACATGGCTTTGGATAATAAGTTTATAGATTTGGCAAAACCTGCTTTAGAGAAAACCCTCCCAGTGTACATTGAGTCGCCTATCTGCAATGTCAACCGTGCAGTTGGAACTATGCTCAGCCATGAAGTTACAAAGCGTTACCACCTGGCTGGGCTTAAAGCAGATACAATTCATATTAAACTCCATGGAAGTGCAGGGCAGAGTCTTGGTGCTTTTCTGTGTCCTGGCATTACGTTGGAACTTGAAGGTGATAGCAATGACTATGTTGGGAAAGGATTATCAGGCGGTAAGATTGTTGTTTATCCTCCAAAAGGAAGCACATTTGATCCCAAGGAGAACATTGTCATTGGAAATGTTGCTCTCTATGGGGCAACAAATGGAGAAGCATATTTTAATGGCATGGCAGCAGAACGATTCTGTGTCCGTAATTCTGGGGCTAAAACCGTTGTTGAAGGTGTTGGAGACCATGGATGTGAATACATGACTGGTGGAACTGTTGTGGTGCTGGGAAAAACCGGAAGGAACTTTGCTGCTGGCATGAGTGGTGGTGTTGCATATGTCCTTGACATGGATAACACGTTCCATTCACGGTGCAATGCTGAGCTTGTTGACCTAGATAAAGTTGAAGAAGAAGAGGATATTATGACCCTGAAAATGATGATACAACAACATCAACGTCACACAAACAGTCAATTAGCAAAAGTTATACTTGATAAATTTGACAGTTTATTACACAAATTTGTCAAAGTCTTCCCTCGTGATTACAAGCGAATTCTTGCAAGCATGAAAGCTGAGGAAGTTGCCAAAGTGGTTGATGGTGCCACTTCCGAAAAAGATGAGGTTCCGGAAGAGAAGGCAGAGTTGAAGGAGAAAGATGCCTTTGAAGAGCTTAAGAATATGGTAGAGAAGTTTAACCAGGAAAGACAGAGTGAGGTTACCATCCAGGTAAGATTATGAACACACATTTATTCTTAGGTAACTTGTTTCATTGCCTGTATGCTCGTTTCTTTTGATCTTCTATGCACTTAATGTTTGTTTTTACAGGCAGAGGAAGTGAAGGAAGCTCCAAAGAGACCAACTCAGGTAGCTGATGCTGTCAAGCTACGAGGTTTTGTTGCTTATGAGCGTGAGAGCATATCTTACAGAGATCCTAACGTGAGATTAAATGACTGGAATGAAGTTATGGAACAATCAAAGCCTGGGCCTCTTTTGAATACGCAATCTGCCCGTTGTATGGACTGTGGCACGCCTTTTTGCCATCAGGTAATAGCTGGTACTTGAATATATGAACTCCGAAAATCATGCTATCTTAAATTGAAGTATTGAGTGTATGTACGATTACTATATCGCAGGAGAATTCTGGATGCCCTCTTGGGAACAAAATCCCAGAGTTTAACGAGTTGGTATATCAAAATAGATGGCGTGAGGCATTAGATAGGCTTCTAGAGACCAACAACTTCCCCGAGTTCACCGGCCGAGTTTGCCCAGCACCATGTGAAGGTTCTTGTGTCCTTGGAATTATCGAGAATCCCGTCTCTATCAAAAGTATTGAGTGTGCTATCATAGACAAGGCCTTTGAAGAAGGCTGGATGGTACCCCGACCACCCACTAAAAGAACCGGGTATGGTATAGATAGTATAATTGTTTGATTAATATCTAATTTTCTATGATACCTCGACCACCCACAAAACAAACAGGGTATGATATAATCACATAGTAAAACAATCAACGGATGATGTGCTTCCGTTTTCTCATACTAGACGATTCCAATTTTTGTATCTTCAAATATCAAATCTTCTTTTTCTTCTGTATTGTTAGCTCGAGCTTATGGTGGTTATTTGAGTTAGTATTTACTAGAACAATTACTCTTCTCAAATCAGATTATGTGAATAATGTAATTGGTTGATTGTGTTTAAACTTCGCAGATATTTTTTGAAATCAGATGATTTAAATAATGTATTTTATTTGCTATGTTTAATTGCAGGAAAAGCGTTGCTGTTATTGGAAGTGGACCTTCTGGGTTAGCTGCTGCTGATCAGTTGAACAAAATGGGCCATTCCGTTACTGTCTTCGAGCGTGCTGATAGAATTGGTGGGCTTATGATGTATGGTGTACCTAACATGAAGACTGACAAAGTTAATGTTGTACAACGACGGGTTGATTTAATGGAAAAGGAAGGCGTTAACTTTGTTGTCAATGCTAATGTTGGAAGTGATTCATCATACTCGGTGGATCGACTTCGTGAAGAACACGACGCTATTGTTTTAGCTGTAGGAGCCACCAAGCCCAGGTTAGCATTTACTCAAAGTCCCTTCTAGTTCAATCTCTAGTTTCTTAAGGAATCCATGTCATTCGTGGAGCGACTCACACTTGCATCATTTGGACAGGGATCTCCCTGTTCCTGGAAGAGAGTTATCTGGGGTACATTTTGCCATGGAGTTTCTCCATGCAAATACAAAAAGTCTGTTAGATAGCAATCTTCAAGATGGTAATTATATCTCTGCCAGCGGTAAGAAAGTGGTAGTAATTGGTGGAGGCGACACCGGAACAGATTGTATAGGTACATCAATTCGACATGGTTGCAGTAGTGTTGTAAATCTGGAGCTTCTTCCTCAGCCACCACAAACAAGGGCTCCTGGGAACCCTTGGCCTCAGGTCTGAACTGTTCCATTGTTTATTTTTCTCTGGCTCTGAAGTTTCTTGGCAAGTCTTGTTACAGATTAATCCTAATTCTCATGCAACGCTGAACATTGATTCCACCGTGGAAATATTGATTCTTGTAGTTTAATTTTATGTGTGCTCGTGATTTGGTTGCAATACTGTCTTATGTCGAAGAAATGAATTTTGTTTCGTTTATTTTATTAAACACCGTGTTGAATCGAACTCTTTGTATTAACTTTTTCTGCATCCCAAAATTGTTTGCAGTGGCCCCGCATTTTCCGAGTAGATTATGGCCATCAGGAAGCGACAACCAAGTTTGGCAAAGATCCAAGATCCTATGAGGTGTTAACAAAGAAGTTTATTGGAGATGAAAATGGAGTTGTGAAAGGAATAGAAGTGATACGTGTAAAGTGGGAAAAGGATGATACTGGGAGGTTCCAATTTAAGGAAATTGAGGGATCAGAAGAGATCATTGGAGCCGATCTAGTTCTACTGGCCATGGGATTCCTTGGTCCTGAAGAGGTTAGCAAAAATCATTATATAACTTTTCGGCTGACTATGTTCATCTTTGTTTGGCTGTGAATAGTCAATTTATCATAATAGTTGGTTGGACTTTCATCCCATGTTTCTTATTTTCAACCTGCATCTTAATCATAGTGTTTTTTTTTCATTGTAACACATGATCAGACTCTAGCAGACAAGTTAGGACTAGAGAAAGACAATAGATCGAACTTCAAAGCTGAGTATGGTCGCTTCGCAACCAGTGCTGAGGGAGTCTTCGCAGCTGGAGACTGCCGACGTGGCCAGTCTTTAGTTGTATGGGCTATCAATGAAGGTCGTCAAGCTGCTGCTCAGGTGGATAACTTCCTTTCGAAAGAAAATGCATCGAGCGCTGGAAGTCAAGAGTTGGTAGACAGGCAACAGATGAGGCAAACTATTATGACATAGGTTGTGTTCTCTATTTCTCAAGCCAGGTATTGAGGGAGCTTTCTTATCTAGAAAAGCACCGAGAACCACATGTTAACTCTCTGTTAAGATCTTTGAGTAGTGTTTGGGTGGTGTTTCTCATGCTAAGGCTGAGACAAATAATATGTACAGTTCAATCTTTTTCTTATTGGTTGGACTTTGGAAATCAATATATGGGGACCTCTATGTACGTCTTATATATGAAACATTTGATAATTCCAATCACTTTCATATTTAGCTTTGGAGCTTCTCATATCACATAAATACACATTGTGATAATTTTCAAGTCAATTTGAGGTACATTTCATAATTTTGTTAAAATGTTCGTATGTGACATGGCATGTAGCGTTTTTGCAAAGGTATTTTTGATGTTTTGAGGTAAAAAAATGAAATAAGATGATGAATTTGTTTCATCTTTCCAAACTCCTTTACCCTAAAAAACTCTCCCTACTACCAAAAGGCGTACACTTATCATCATCGTGTGCTACACAGACCAACAATAGAACACGGTGTAGAAACCAATTCGTTACATCGACCTCCAAGCTAGTGAGTCGACTCATCCACACCAAAAATGGTATTGGTATCTCTGAGACGAAGGAGATGGTCATGAACGAATTCAAGTTTTACAGCACTTCCTTGTCAGTTTTGATTAATGAGAATCAAACGGAATGGAATGATGAGTAGAAACCAATTCGTTACACGGTTCATTACATCGCGACCAACCAAATGACTCGTTTGTGTTCGAGAACATTAGTTTACTAATAGTCGTGGCGTGATTGATAATAGTGAACAACACAAACTGGGCAGGGATTTATTCAGGAAACCGAAGTTTCTGGGATTTACCCCTCAGGCAAGCTGCAGCAATTGCAAATCATAACCCATTAAGAAAATATGATTACATTTTATTATCTCTAATTGTTGACTTGGTCAACGCACAAAGTGTGTGTCACTATTGCCAGAGCTATTATCCACTTTCAACGAAAACATGGACCAAGTATTGCTAGTGGAGGTGGATAGTCATCTAACATCCACATTCTCCCAAATTCAATAATTCACCGTTGACTTTTTGAGTCCCTACACGCTTCAAGATACTTTCTTAGGCATCAACGGTTGCCAAAAAAGAAATGCTCGCCCCTCCAAATCATTTGTTTCATTTGACTTTAGACGATCATCGAGATTTGTTTGCGCGCATAAAAATTATAAAACGTTAATATTTCGAGAATATACATTGAAACGAATCTAACAAGATAGATTATATTCTTTTTTATCAACTAATGAGAACTGATGGTCAATTTTTTTAGAATTTAACTCCAAAACATAAAGTGGTCAAATAATTTGGAACAGTCGCACTCGAAGAAACACTTCTACACCCATTGGAAGCATACAACGAAGTTTCTCCACTGCGCGTAAGCAACTATAATATTATGTCAAAATAGAGACATTACTCAGAAATGATCATATACATATATACATGAAATATCTCAAATCCTCTTATTAGATAAGCTTGTTTTATTACTCTTAGAACACAACATTGTTTCTCCAATTATTCAGCTCCAAAATTATGTCTACCAGAAAGCTCCAATGTCTGAATTATTATGCATTATATTTTCTACTTGTCCTAAATTGTTTAAGCATACAAAGTTGCAGAGCACAGAACAATAAACCTGCGTGCCTACCATCTTCATGTGGAAACATAGCTTCCATAAGCTACCCTTTTAGGCTAAAAACAGATCCTAAACATTGTGGTAAGCCAGGTTACGAGCTAGATTGCAAAAACAACCAAACCATTATAACCTTTAAGTCTAAATCATTCGATGTCGAATCCATCAATTATAGCAATTATACCATTAGGATGGTTGATCCAGGCTTAGTTCAAGAATCCAACTTTTGTTCTTATCCAAATTTTAGTCTTCTGTATAGTGATATATCGTATGATTTCTACACTTACAAACCTGGGAAAGTCGAGAATGATTTAATTAGTCTTAACAGCTTTGTTGTCTTTCTCAACTGTCTGAATGCTGTAAATTCTCCTAAATACATTCTACTTAATGAAACATCCTGTGGAAGGGGCTCTTCTGGGGGTTATCGGTATATGACTATTGGTGTCGGGGACTATGAGCCGTCTGTAAAGGATTTAGCGAGTTCTTGTAAAGCTGATAAGGTGGCTTGGTTTTCTCAAATGGGGCCGCCAATTGTGCCGGTGAATGCTTCATGGGATAGCATCAGGAGGAGTTTGGCTTATGGGTTTGAGCTTTCTTGGCATAATGTGTTATGTGCTGTGTGTGAGGAAATGGTTAGTACATGTATTATTGCAGATAATCAAGTTACTTGCAAGAAGTATTGCTATGAAGACACTCCATATGGAGAGAAAAGTTTTGGATGTAAATTGGAGTTTTGGTCTCGTAAGTATCGATATGCAACTAAATCTTTGTTCATTCTTATCTTTTCTTGTGAAGTAATAGATAGTTTTTTTCACGTCATTCTTGGATGGGGAACAGCCTCCCTGTTATCACAGAGGTAAGGCTACGTTCCCTCCGTTCCTCCCTAAGTCCCTGCTTAGGCTGGAGACTCTTTGGAGGCATTGGTGTACGTTGATGCGATAGAATTTGTTTTTTGTTACGTTGTTTTTATACTAGCATACTGAATATATATCTTCCTAACCGTGTTCTGTTTCTGCTTTGTTCAGCTGTTATAGCATTGGGGATTGGTGGAATTGGTAAGGCTCACATGAGTGGATTCTCTTCCCCCCCACCCCAAAAACAAAATCCCAATTAACCAATGGTAGCAAAAAACAAAACTGAATGTTTTTTCTGTATTTGTTGTGCAGTTGTTGTATTAGTAGTGAGGTGCTTGATTGGCTTATGTTGCTTGGCTGTACTGATACCCCGCCAACGGAAGAAACTTCGTTTATGGCAGACGAGTGAGACTCATACGGGTGATCCAGTTTTTAGGTCTGAGGGGAATGCATAAGAGATATCTCCAGATGAACATGTTGACTAGAGATGGTGTATTGTAGTGTTATGAATATAATGATCAATGTTTGGAGCAGATGTCTTTGTTAAGCAGCCCATGGCTCAGTTGTTAAATGTATAGTTGTATCTAATGAACATAATTATGAATATATTTGCATCATAAATTGTAATTTGAGCAGTAGTAGATTCTTTGATTTGGAGATACTATGTTTTATGTGCATAGGCGTACGAAATTGACATCTTTTATAATATGGAGTACTATATACAAAGAACAGTCATATCGATAGAATAATTTTGAGTAAGTCAAGTTTGGACAGCATTGGTCAATAAACATTCAACCAAGTCAATAAAGCAAGCCATCTTTTTGTGATAATGTGATATTGGGTTTAAATAACTATTGTGCAATGGTGAAACAATTGTATGTAATGATAAAAGGAATACTACTTAGAGCCTAACTATATATAGAGTTAGGTTTTACTAATCAAAAGGAAAAATTGTCCATCAAAGCACCCATAAAAATAGCATAAAACATAACTACCTATTTAATCTTGATCCAACGGTCCAGATATGAAGTTAGGTTTTACTAACACGTCTTAAGTTAGGTTGCAAGAAAAAACTCCTAGTAGTGTATAAGGGCCAACATTTTATTGTTAGTAGACACCCACCCGTTCAATGTGAAATGCATCAATATAATAAGGAAGTTGATAGTGTATTATTATTCATTCTCCACTATCATTTTCTACTTTCTTTATTTCGAGTAAATAGTACTACAAGGAACCAGAAAACAAAAAGTAAAAAACAAAGTGATATAAATACTCTTTTACTTTCTCTTTTTTATGTCTTAGCTCAAACTTTTCTTTTCATTTGATAATTCAAGTTACATTGAAATTACAGTTTATATATATTACAAACTAGTCTTAATGTTGAAATAACTCCAACATTTGGAGTTTTATGACATAGATAATATATAGAAAAATATATTTAAACACGATATATAGGAGCCTCCGACCATTGGATAGTGTTGTCCTTAAATTCCTGGCGGAAACAAAAAACGACACAAAACTCATAATAGCAAATATTAGTTCAGTGAGAAAATAACATATAATATGAGACTAAGATAATGAGACCTTGGTTCTTGAATACTGAAGACTTCTCAGAAGCTATGTTTGTAACGAGAGGAGTCCCTCCATTGAATGTTGTCCACCCCATCCACAATAATCCTGCTCCTGCAATTGTTAGCGGTTACTGTTTGAAGGAGACCTCACTCTACCGTTGTTAGTTTGTTGTCTAATCCAATATGCAGATGTGAACCCAGAGATTTCGCCAACGAAGTATGTAACGTAGCCACCAGAATATATTTTTCATGTTTTCCGTGTTTGGGGACAAAAAAAGTATTTCAGATTTTGAAAAGTAATATATACTCCCTCCATCCCTATTTGATAGAGCACTTTACTTCCACACACATTTTTAGAAAATTTTGAACTTCTCTCACATAACTCATTTTTCCTCCAATTTTTCTTACTAAATTTGGTCAAATTGGAATCAATATTGGGATTTCTATTTTGGGTATATTTCCCTATAAATTAGGATGGAGGGAGTATATTTTTTGTGAAAGATGTGAGTTTCGAACCCAAATTATATTTTGATCATAAAAATGTCAAATTCTAACGATACCGTTAATTTTAGGACTAAATACAAATCGAATACTCCCTCCATCCCAAATTATTTGTCCTATTTTGACTTTTACGGTCTTCGAGACACAATTTAAAACGTAAATATCTCTAATTGTACAAGCGTAAAAATTATAAAAAGTTGATATTTCAAAATTACACATTGAGATGAATCTTACAAGATCCAACATGACTATATTATCTATTATTATTAATCATGGTCAAAATTTTTAAAAGTTGACTCCCAAAATAGAAATAGGTCAAACAATTTGGGGTGGAAGGAGTATATAGTACTATCAGAAACAGTGTCCCTTAACAAAATGAAAGTGCAATGCAAACCTTATTTATGGGGAGTCCAAAACCATTGTTACAATTAATTCCCGGTTGAAATATTGGAATAATTCTTAAGCGTTGAGCAGTGCAACAAGATCATGTAACGAATATTATATGTTTCCAATTATGGAAGTAATTTATTTCTGCTGGTATTGTACATACCCAAAATTATCTTAAAATATCATGATGACTTTTGGGTATTGAAGCGTTATAAATCATTGATTTTATTTTGTAGAATACAGGTAATAAATACATCGAATAAGTACACAACACATACCTCATAAGTCTCATCCTTCAGGTGCAAAGAATATCGTGAAGACTGCACAAACACGAGGTAAAAATATGGGAGTAAGTTAAATCATCTTTAGTTTATAAACACGTGTCCTACTATAGTAAATATTCCATAGGACCATTTTACTAGGTAGTACTCAACTACTCATCATAGCTTGATCAAACCTCAACCATAAATAAACGCCACGCCATCACTTGTAAGATTTCATCAAGGGTCCCACACCAACTTCTCTTAATTCTCTTTTATTTGATGTGTTTAGATCGAGATGAAACGGGACATGTTAATTCTTTAAAATTAAAATGATCTTGGGGAAAGGAATTAAAAATAATATATTTTATTTTTATTTAATTATCATAATTTTGAGCTAGGTAAATTAGGAGAATTATAGAGAATATATTTAAAATGTATTACTCTCCTTTATTCTCCTAGAATTTTGAGGGTACAGAAAAAAATTTAAGGAAAATAAAAGATAATGATGGATTAATACCTTAACAATAATAATTTTTGTAAGATAGAAATTAATTAAAGTTTCAAACACAATAAAATATCAAATTTCCTTCATTTTTTTAACTCTGTCCAAAATAATCGAATCACTAAAATAATGAGTAAGGGACGGGAACATTAGTTCTTGCTCGTTAAATGTAAGAAAATTTATAACTTGTTCACTACATTCATAATAAGAAAATCTCATAGAATACATATACATGTCAATGGAGAAATTTGGCAAACTACCACGGTTAAGAGTGTATATTTGCAAAAAAACATGAAATCTTTTTTATTTGGAGAGTACCACAAAATTATGGTGAACTGACTAAATTACCCTTCATTAAACTTATCATATACTCATTTCTATACACTCTCTTCCTCTCACTCTCTTCTTCTCACTCTCTCTCTACATCTCACTCTATCTCTATTTCTCTCTAATTCTCACTTCATCATCGCCGGATTCATCATCTTCGCCGGAATCTTCATCTTCGCCGGATCTTCATTTCCACTTTCTCCTTTTCGTTTGTTTTTTGTTCTTTAAAGTTGGTTTATTTTACAAAAGTTTGAATCTTTTTTAATTTAGTTGAGTAAAAATCCCGTTTTTTAATATAGTTGATTCAAAATCACGTTTTTCAATTAGTTATATATTTTATGTGTATTACCTTTTTGTTATTTCAAGGTTTTTCAACAAAAGTTTCAATCTTTTTCAATTTAGTAGACTCAAAATCACGTTTTTCAATTTTTTTTGAGTTAAAATCATATTTTTGATTAACTTTATAATTTATATGTATTGTGTTTATGTTATTTGAAGGTTTTTGAACAAAAGTTTGAATCTTTTTTACAAAAGTTTGAATCTTTTCTAAGATTTGATGAATATGTGGGTAAATTTGTACTAAAAAGTATAGATATATGTTTAAAGTTTGTTCTTTTGGTACTTTCATGTTGTTTTTTGAATAAAGTTTGAATCTTTTAAAGTTGAACACAATATTTTGAGTTTAAATAATGTTTAAACTATGAATTTATGTTTTATGTGTGTTACGTGTATGTAATTTAAATATTTGATGTACTTTTGTAATGAAAGTTCGAATTTTGGGGTATTATGTTGTTATAGTTTCATTTTTTGATAATGATATTACTGTATAATTATGTATAATCGATTATAATGAAGTATAATGAAGTATAATATCCAGTTGATACTAAACCCAACAACAAAGCCATTGTACGGAGTATCCAAACAATTGATCATCTCCCTGGACTCCTTGAACATTTCTGCTGCATTTTCTACGTGTTTGTTGTACGGAGTACCCAAACAATTGATAATACGTTGTAATCGATTTAAATTCACAACGAACTCAAATTATCATGATATATCATTGCGATGTATATTTGCATAAATTGATGTTACATAGTTCAACCTCAACAACAATTGATATGATATATATACTACATATTATTACCAGAAAGAATCGGACATAAATTGGATATAAGTATAAAAATTGGATGAATATATTACAATTAGTACAATACACAAAGAAATATTGATTTCTTTAGGGTATGTAACAAATAATTTTTATTAATACATTTGAAGACTAAAAAAACCATGAAAAAAAGAAAAAGGGTATAAAAAAGAATTAGAATTGTAATCTTCAACATGAATCTTTTCTCCGACGGTCATTCACGCTACTTTAGAACTTGAACTCTCTAATTCTTCAGCCTGAAATAATTAAACCAAAATTGAAATCATTTAATTCAATAAGTGTTAAATTGGATTATAATCATTCATAGCAGTTTGTATAATAATAAACTCAATTATATCAACATTATATTCTAATATTAAACATCTTATATGAATTGTAACTACACATAAAATACATATATTATAAACTGTATACTCCATTATACTTCATTATACTTCATTATAATCGATTATGCATAATTATACAGTAATATCCTTATCAAAAAATGAGACTATACCAACATAATACCCCAAAATTCGAACTTTCATTACAAAAGTACATCAAATCTTCAAATTACATACACGTAACACACATAAAACATAAATTCATAGTTTAAAAATTATTTAAACTCAAAATATTGTGTTTAACTTAAAAAGATTCAAATTTTATGTAAAAAACAACATGAAAGTACCCAAAGAACAAACTTTAAACATATATCTATACCTTTTAGTACAAATTTACCCACATATTCATGAAAATCTTTGAAAAGATTCAAACTTTTGTTCAAAAACCTTCAATAACATAAATACAATACATATAAAGTATAAAGTTAATTAAAAATATGATTTTAACTCAACCAAAATTGAAAAACGTGATTTTGAGTCTACTAAATTGAAAAAGATTGAAACTTTTGTTGAAAAACCTTGAAATAACAAAAAAGTAATACACATAAAATATATATCTAATTGAAAAACGTGATTTTGAATCAAGTAAATTAAAAAAAACGGGATTTTTACTCAACTAAATTGAAAAAGATTCAAACTTTTGTAAAAGAAACCAACTTTAAAGAACAAAAGACAAACGAAAAGGAGAAAGTGAAAATGAAGATTCCGGCGAAGATGGTGATTCCGGCGAAGATGAAGATTCCGGCGAAGATGATGAATCCGGCGATGATGAAGTGAGAATTAGAGACAAATAGAGATATAGTGAGATGTAGAGAGAGAGTGAGAAGAAGAGAGTGAGAGGAAGAGAGTGTATAGAAATGAGTATATGATAAGTTTAATGAAGGGTAATTTAGTCAGTTCACCATAATTTTGTGGTATTCTCCAAATAAAAAAGATTTCATGTTTTTTTGCAAATACACACTCTTAACAATGGTAGTTTGCCAAATTTCTCCATGTCAATGTGCTAATTGCTATAACTTCCGAATGTCAACGATATATATTGCCAGTATTTGCCACTACAATTTGAAGCATAATAATTAATCATTGTCTCTAGGCTTATTTATCTTTCGGGTAATTTTAATAATCTTCTTAAATAGTCTACATAATTTCTTTTTAAAACAATTTCTTTAGGTTATTATTGAACTATTCTTCATAAAACCCATTAACAACCATCTTCAACTTTATCTACCTTACCCACCCCTTATATAGTGTACAACACCCAACCTTATCCCCATACACATACATACCCTTACCTAGGGGTGAGCATGGGTTGGGTTGGGTGGGTTTTGGCTAAACCCAAATCGGATTTTGGTTAAACCCAAATCCAACCCAATATTTATCGGGTTTTAAAATTTTGATCAAAACCCAACCCAAAAATTGTTCAACCCGCTGTTTCGGGTCCTCCGATTTTCGGACTGTGTTGGGTGGATTGTTCAGATCAGACGTCATTAATTTTAACAATTAAAATTATATATAAAATAACTCAGAAATTACAATAACAAAAATCATAATAGTTGTAGAATCATATAAGACCATTAGTAACTCAATCAAATTTTAAAATCCGCAAATTAAGTATCAAAAACTTATAAATCTTGCAACATTTTTATGGTTGTATCATGTTTTCGATCTA
This sequence comes from Echium plantagineum, assembly GCA_003412495.2. Classification (NCBI taxonomy): domain Eukaryota; kingdom Viridiplantae; phylum Streptophyta; class Magnoliopsida; order Boraginales; family Boraginaceae; genus Echium; species Echium plantagineum. The sequence continues at coordinate 15,553,182 of CM016563.1, read as the reverse complement.
CGACATGTAAACGATTAATAAAGATAAATTAGACTAATATATATTTAAGTTAGACAACATATAATAATATTAATTACATGGAACAAAAACTTACTGATCAGTAATTACTCACTCAGTGTTGATATTATTGAGATCATTTTTTTTTCGTTCAAAATCTAAACTTGAACACATCTTATTATTTCTCTAACTATACGTGCCCATTCTTTGAAAAATGATTTGAAGTGGTGAAAAAAGAATCAGAATAGTTGAGAGTGACGTTGTAGAAAATCTTGAAATTTACTAAAATTCGAGCAGTCCGAGTAGCATCTTCAATTATTCATCAAACTTATATATGCAATTATGCACCGGGGCAGTTGCGGTTCTATTAAGATTTTTTTTTATTCTACATTAGCTTAAACTCATCACATGATAGTCATTTAGAGAAACCTCAATTACAAAAACTTAATACAACAATAACTTCCTACATTACGCACATGTAGTGCCGCCTCCATGACTATTGATATATATAAATACTAGTTTATTAGGTTAGAAATTTACAGTGGACTTATTGTAATATCTAATTATATTGGCTATTATTGAATTTGCATATATATTTTTATAATAAGTCTAAAATTTTAAGCATAATATTACAAATTTAAATTAATATGTATAATATTCGGGTTGGGTCGGGTTTCTTCGGGCCAAATAACCCGTATTTTATGGTTGGGCTGGGTTAGGTTGGGCTGGGCGGGTTGGGTAATTTCTGCACACCCCTACCCTTACCCATTAAACAAACGAGTGACTTGATTTCGAGAGAGGTGAGATGTTCGATTTCATGTGTAGGCAGCAGCAGATGGTAGGGTGCAAATTGGAGCAAAGGGTAGGGTAGAGGTGTTGGGTTAGGATTGGGGGTAGAGTGCAGATTGGTAAGGGGGGTGGGGTGGGGGTTAGGGTGGGAGACAGTGGGTTAAGGTTAAAGATAATATTTTGTGTTTTGTATCGAAAATACCCCACGAGAATAAATTAATAATAACATGAAAGGGTTATTTGAAAACATAATAGTATAAAATAGCTACTTAAAAATATAACAATAGTTCAGGGGCAGAAGAAAAAAGAAGTGTTATATGTATTAGCTTGGTTACTTTTTTCCAAATAAAGAGAGAAAAAGTTTAGGAAAAGTTATTTTTTTTTTAAAAGAATGAAGAAAATATTGATTTACTATTTAAGGATCTTGATCAACTCTATTTTGAGTGGTGCCACCAGGTTACATGTATGAAATATATTTACAATATTTTCCAATTCACCATCAAATATCAATATAAGACGCCATAATACATAATTCAATAATTATGTGAAAAAATGTACAATTTTTAATAGTTGAAATATTATTCCGATTTATTGATGAATTTGGGAGGGGCCAGGGGCATACTTATAGAGTCAGTTGAAGTGTCGGTACAATTTTTAGGGGACACGATACAATTATGTAATGATTATAAAAAAGGTTAATAGTAATTTTAGCGGGCTCGTTATTCTCTACTCCGTGAAATCATGAGAAGGTAAATCGCGAGATATTAGTACATGTTTTTAATTATTAAAAATAATTTATTTCTCCTGGTACTGTACATATCCAAAATTAGCTTGAAATATCGTGATGACTTTTCGGTTCTTGAAGCATTATAAATCAGTGATTTAATTTTAAGTAAATGCAGGTAATAAATACATCGAATAACTATGCAACACATAGTTCTCATCGTTCAGGTGCAAAGAATATTATGAAGACGCACAAAAAACGAGGTAAAATATCTAAGTTAAACCATCTTAGTAAATAAACACGTGTCCTACTATAGTAAATATTCCACTGGACCATTTTACTAGGTACCCATCATAGTTTCATCAACCTTAACCACTAAAAAACGCCACGCCATCACTTGTAAGATTTCATAAAGGGTCCCACACCATTGAAATGAAGATTTTCTTGCCACGTGGCCAATCAATCCAATCGGAACCACACACGACCGGTACCATACCATCCTTGTCATGATGCCTCGTTTCCCACTACTTACCGCCGCATTCCGAACCAGCTGGCACCAATCCAATTTAGGAAACTCCTTTTACTTGCTCAAATGTATCAAAATATAGTATCGCTGGAGTTTAAATCGAGTTCGAACTTCTCTTTTAGATTTGCGTGTATTCGATTTGAATGTTTGATTCGGCTCGAATTACATAGACTTAATTCTTCTTTTATTTTTTCTCTTATTTTATAAAAAATATTTAACTTTTCGAATTTGAAACGATTAAATCGAACCGTGGATCTTCAAAATTTTCCAACCAAATCAAACTTCAAATTTTTGATTCAATCAAACTCGAACCAAATTAAACTTTCGAACTGAATCAAATCTTGAAGAAGTTTGGTATAGTTGGGCTCTTTTACAGACTTGTTCTCTATTTCTCAAATTCTAACTTCTATTTGAACTTTTACAGTTATCGAGATACGACTTTATCTATTCTCTACTTTTCAAATTCTAACTTCTATTTCAACTTTTACAGTTATTGAGACACGACTATTAATATATTCCGTTTCAAATTAGCAATGAGGATTATTCAATACTCCTTCCATTTCTTTTTATTTGATTGTTTGGAGAAAAAGTACTTTATTAAGAGATTGTGAAAAATTACATTGGGATTGTAAAAAAGTGTATTGGAGTTGTAAAAAGGTGCATTGAAATTGTAAAAATGTGCATTAAAATTGTAAACAATCAAATATTTTGAAACAAGAAAAAAGCTCTAAACAATCAAATAAAAAAGAAACGGAATGAGTATTTAATTTGAACAAACTTTTATTTGAAATGATATAATTTTAAATCGGATATAATTTTATAGTTCAAAAATATATAAATTATCTCGTATAATTTGACATATTTAATAGTAGGGATGACTAGGTGGGCCTCAATACATTTTGGGATGTAAAACTCAATTTTTGTGATTACGTAACTATGGAGGTGCTTTGTTACATAAAAGTCAAATGACGACAACAATCATCTATATTTATAAAATATTTTCAATTCATCACAAATATTTTTAAAATGTTTCAGCTCATCACCTATTATGACAATCCGGCGTTAGTAATATCATGTGAGGGGCATTTGACTTGTTAGTAAGGTCATTTGAATAATTTCATTTAACATATTTTGGGTTAAAAATATCCTGAAATAACCTTCCCCGCTTTTGAATATGAAATAACTCATTCCCAACACGCACTGAATCAAAAATCAAACGCGGAAGACAAGTAGTATATTTTGAAACATAGATAGTTGACAAAAGCATATTGAAATATAATTGATGGACTGAAATTTTTTGTAAATATATACAATTGTTGTGACGACTTGCCTTAACATAGATTAATAGTTCATTAAACTTCAGCTAGCATTAAAACATATACATATGGACTATGGAGACTGGAGTATGAGACAAATATATTATTTATCATTCATAACGTATATGTGAGTTTGTGAATATAAGATTTTGTCACACGAAACTTAATATGGGGATTAGCTAACGTGGTTTACCTGTCATGCTCTATAAGTTATGTCATTGATCTAAGATTTGGGTTCACATTTGATGAGTAGCGACCTGGGTCAATGATGACTAGCATTAAATTAGAGCGTTTTCTTACTCGCTTAAACAAATCCTCAAGCAGACATCTTAGATAATTGATTCATTGTTGGATTGATATTTTGAGAAGAAATTTGATCCAACAATTTACATAATAAAAGTGTCTTTGTCAATTATTGAGTCAAGCATGCAAATAAATATAATGAACTCTCTCTAATTTATGAGCTAATCGAATAGCCTAGTGGAAAAGACTCTTGCCAGTGACCAAAAGGTCCTGGTTCGAAACTCAATTCTCGCTAATTTACAAACAAACAAAAAATGTCTAATTTATCTCATCCTAGTTATTTTTGATTTCCTTGTAATTTAATATGTATTGATTTTACTGAGTTAATTGTGTCATTAATAAATAATTTATCATCCTTCATTTGTTTTCATTTTTTCAAATTCCAAATTGCCTCCCAATCTTTTTTGATTTTGATATGTCATTAATATTTTGAATATTTTAAAGCATCAAACAAGTTCAATTTTTTGTTGTGCAAAATTATTTGGATTTAAAAAAAAAAATTCAAAGTCATTCCAATTTGTTTTCGATTTCCTAGTTACATGTCAAGCTTTTATAAATAAGTATTCTCTGTTCCATTTAAGAACTTATCTTTATAGTTTGTTAATTTTATTTTTATTATGTCCAAATTCTACCTCCGTAGATGCTTCGAAATTTGCTAATGGTTTGACTTCTTTGTTATTATTATGCAATCGTGGCAAGTATACTCACTTGTTTTTTTTAATTTTTGCTTTGTACAGTTTGATACAGGTGTGTTTAGTCATTACATGAATAGCGATTGTACATGGCAATAGTAAATTAAATTTGGTTATTTCAGCAGTATCCAATTATTGACATATTTCCACTAATAGATATCACTATACAATTAGAAATACTATTTGCTATTTATATATATCTACAGATAATTGACATATTTCCACTAATAGATAATAATGTACAATTATAAATTTTACAAATTACAAAATGAAACAAATATATAAATAACATGTGCCTTCCATATACTTATGACAAATAATAATTTTAATTTGGTTGTTTCAGAAGCATTTACATACCAATTATTTTCAAAAAAATGAGCATTTCATTATAATGCAATATATCTTTGTGTCTTGTAATAATCATATCAACAATGATTTAATTTGACTATTTCAGAAGCATTTACATACAAATTATTTTCACAAAAATAAATAATTCATCCGAAGCATTTACATACCATTTATATTATTACTATTTATTTCAAAAATATATCAATTACACTTTATATTGGCTATGTCAGAATAAAATCTTTAATATTTCGTTATCATATAAATTGTAGTCCTAATTTCTAGTTGCCGGATTTTCTTGCTGTTTGTTAAAAGGAAGTTGGGAGCGATCGACAAAAGTTTTGGTTTAGGATTTAATGAGTCTGTTATTTATACTTTTCATTTTCACCGGTAATAAGACGAATTGACGATTTTATCCTTTTAAACAAGTATTTTAAACTAGTGTTGTTATCGAGCCGAGTCGGTCGAGTCCAACTATACCCTGACCGGCTCGGTTGAGAACCGAGCTAACCCGAAGCTCGACTCTATTACAATTCAAGGCAGAACCCAGAACCGAACTCGACTCGAAAGTGTTTTTTTTTTCAATTGGAACTCGGCTCGAGACCGAACAGAAACCCGGATACCTGAATCGAGTACGATTCAGACTCGATTCAACTCGAAAATCGACTTGTACATGATAATCTATAAAGAAACATCATCAATTCTTCATTAAACCAAGTAACCAACATTAATAGACTAGAATTTAGATCATAGATTCACAATTAACAAATCAAAAGAGACCTAGTTTTATCAATTTAATGTTACAAACTGAAAGTTGAGGACATAGTATTATAGTAATATTAATAACAAAGTCGAGAAGCCATAGCCCACAATTTAAACCGAGTTACCCAAGCCGGTCCCGGGTAATACCCAATTCAATTTTGAGTTTGAAGTTATATTCGAAACCGGAACCTGTTAGATTCCGAGCCGAGTTTCGGTACGAGTTGTTGAGTAACCCGGCCCACGAACAACACTATTTTAAACTAATTAAATTAGCCTCATTAAAATATATAATTTGAGAAATTTTACATCTCTATATATACATGTAACGTTTGTGTTTAGTGGGCGAAGATAAATTGAATATTGAGAATTGCTTATTATAACATCATTGCGATGGTTGACAACATTCGACACTCATCGTCGGCTCCGGAGGCGGGGTGCGACTGCATGATGGCTGCCTTCAACGGTACAAGACCACTCCTCCTCCGCCCCAAGAGATTAAAGCTCCGCCGTATTCGATCTTCTTCTTCCATAACATCCGAACCAGACTCCCAAATATTCACCTCCGGCGAAGGCAATTTGTCCAAAAGAAAAAGAAATATCCATTTATGTAATAACGAACCAGTCACTTCGACTTCGTCAAAGAAACCGGAGAGTGACGTCATTGTTGCCGGAACATCAAGCTGTCTAGGTGGTTGTGGTGATGAGGGAGATATTAAAATGGTCACGTGCTTGTCACATGGTTCGATGTCGGTTATAGGGAGGAGGAGGGAGATGGAAGATGCGGTGGCGATAGTTGAAGGGTTCACTATTAAAGGAAGAAAGAAATATGATTTTTTCGGGATTTATGATGGGCATGGTGGTGCACGTGTGGCTCAAGCGTGTCGTGAGCGTTTGCATGAAGTTATAATTCAACAACTTGAAGAGGGGGTTGATGATAATGGAGGAGTGGTGGATTGGGAGAAAGTGATGGTAACTAGTTTCAACAAAATGGATTTAGAAGTGAATACGAATGGTGGTTCCGCGGTGGCAACGATGGGATCCACGGCCATTGTTGCGGTGGTTGGGGAGGAGGAACTAGTGGTGGCCAATTGTGGAGACTCAAGAGCTGTGCTTTTTCAGGATGGAGCTCCCGTTGCTTTGTCAGATGATCATAAGGTATATATTATCGAGTTTGGATTATCTGTTACACTTTATTGCATTATAACTAATTTACAAAAATGATCGGAACATGTTACATGTCCGGATCTTAACAATGTGTACATATAATGTCGTACAAGTTGATATCTTCGAGTTTAAATGGGTATGATGCAGCCTGACAGAGCAGATGAATTGGAAAGAATTGAAGTTTGTGGTGGAAGGGTCATAAACTGGAATGGGCATAGGGTGTTGGGAGTTCTTGCTACTTCTAGATCAATTGGTATGTAAAAGAAAATATAAGTGAATAAGTAAATGATCAATTTTAAGAAAGAAATAATAATTAATTGATCAAATTTTGATACCCTTGATGTGATACTGATAAAATTTTGGTTCCAGGGGATAATTACTTGAAACCATTTGTGATATCAGAACCTGAAGTGAGAGTGATGAAGAAATCAGACAAAGATGAGTTCTTGATATTGGGCTCTGATGGTTTATGGGATGTAATTGCTAATGACTTGGCTTGTGACATTGTAAGGAGATGCTTAGATGGTCACAAAAGGAGGGCGTCTAGTTATAAAGATGAGAACAATTCTCGTCGGGGCAGTAAAAAGACGGAAACTGGGGCCGCGCTCGCTGCAACTCTGCTGGCGGAACTAGCCATCGCACGCGGCAGCAGGGATAATATCAGCGTGGTAGTGGTTGAGTTGTAGAGGTTTAGATGAGCTTAGAGTGGTGCAAGGGAAAGATGAGTTGATCAATAGTGTAAATGCATATGCTATGTTTGTTTTCTTGTAACTTGTAAGGACTTCTTAGTGATTCAGACAATCTCTAGTCTTGAGTATCGAATGAAACGGCTCCTTTATTAATAAGTACGTTCTCAGTTCATTTTACTTCTTGTCCTAGATCTATTTTTTTCGCCCAAAAATCTTATTATCATGAGTTAATCGAATAGCCTAGTGGAAAAGGCTCTTCCCAGTGACCAGAAGGTCCTGAATTCGATACTCACTTCATCGCTAATTTACAAAAAAAGAAAATTCTTATTATCATAGAAAATTGTACTGTTACATTCTTAATGAATTTTTTGAGAACATTGTTAACAAACTAATAACATTATACCAAATTATTAAATTTCTACATTTTCAGTGTACGTTTTGAGTTATAATTTATTTTTTACCAATCTACATATCAACGGTTAAAACGACAAGTAAAAATCAACTCATGAATAGTTTCCCAGGTTTGTCATACTCCATTCATTTTGAAACGATAGTGAAGTTTAATCTTCAGTTGCCAATAATGAACTTATAAAATCGACTATCAAAAATTAAAATTGAATAATCTTCCACGATATGTAAAACATTATTTTTTATAGGTAGTATTTGTTTGGGATTAAATAGGCAAAAGAGTTGGTAAATTTGGTCAGTTTTCAAGCACAAGGCCAATTATATGTACTATATAATTTTATAAGAATGAACAATTTGCACAGAAAGTTGGTTTCTAGTTTTACATTCCAATTTAACAACTTACAACTGTAGCTTTTTTGCTACTTGTACAAACAATAATTTACAGATAATCTATAGAAGAATCTAGCAAACAAGACAGGACCTTGTCAAATAAATGAAACTAGATTATCTAGCTACATTAATTGGACATCATTAATCTCCGGATGTAAAATCTGGCTCAGCTGGTTTTTGAAGCAGAATTGGCAATACTTGAACCCTAGCCTTCTTTGAACTGTTACGCCTCAAGCCACGGAGTGCATTAGCAGCAAATCTTGAGGCATAGATGGTGGCCAACAAACTTGGCGAACTCCCCCCGCTCTCCTTAGCCAATACATCTTGCAACTTACTTTCCTTTTCACGAAGGGACTCCTCCAGCTTTTTCCTGCAATAACGACGCCATGCTGCTTGTATGAAACAAGCTGCCCAAGTTCTCCATTGCTGGGAGTAAAACCTGAATGTGTGGCGAAGCTGCTTGCTGTGAAGCCTTCGGAACTGTGAGGCAACGAACTTCAAGTCATCAGCCATTAAAGCAAACGCCTCGACTTCTGCCAAAGCTTGAACTGTTCTGGTTGAAATGGGGAGGTTAGATGATGTATGGGGATCCAGAGCCCATGTAAGAAGCTCTTCTCCACAAAAATCGCCAGCTTTTAAGATATCCGAGTTGAAAAATCCTGTTCTTCCTCCATTTGTAGTAACTGTTAAAAGTTTTCCCCGCATTATAAACAGCATCTCATCGACTGGATCGCCCTCCCGCACGATGAAGCTATTCTCTGTGTAAAGTACTGGCTTAAGACGATCACACAGAGCATCCAGGAGCTGTTCATCCATTTTTTCAAACATTGGTACCTTGAATCCGAAAAGGACAAATGTTAGAAGTACAGATGATGGCAAATAATTGGACATGATAGGATAAGTGTATTGATATTAGGACATAATTGCTCTTCGTCCAAAGGTTTTATCTTTCCTGTAAGAATCTTTAACATAGATGGGAGAATGCAAACAAACTCTAAAAGACGCAAAGAAAGGTATACTTGAACACTCTAATTTGTTTACCAGCCGTCATCTCTCACCAGAAAATATGAGCAGAAGGTAGAGAAAGTAACTCACCCTCATAAGAAGAGCCAAACACAGATGTCGTTTTATGTCTCTTCTAAGGTCTTTTGGAAGATTGTGGATCAAATTTTCTTCATCAACACCTCTAGTTTCCTGCCACTTATATTGTTCATACCTTCTGATCCGTTCCCTCAGATCATCTGGAAGCAAGCGATGAGACATCCACTGCTCAGCATCTCGTCTTTTCACTCTCATCTCCTCTAATCTTAATGTGGTAGACTGCAAATATGTCTATCACAAAGAAAAAAGAACATGAGATAAGTATAATTACAAATACAAGACAAACATCCATAAATGACTTCATTAAACCTTCTTCAGTCCCAGCAAAAGATTGTAATCTTCCAGTGTAAGAGAAGTAATATTTTATACTATGTCCATATTTGCTCAAACTCATCGTTTCAAGATGACATGCTTTAAGACCAAGTACAACAGGTAGGCAAATGGAGTATTTTTTAATACAACAAAAAGGAAAATTCCTTTCCATTTTCCTCTAATTCGTCAAAGCCTACAGCACGTTAAACTCTACTTCGTTTACTTTTATCTTTTAACTAATCGTAGAAAATTTAATGGATTCTTGGAGTAGTTTATATATTTCACATATTGAACAGCCACTTGAATTACATCACTCACTTGCATATTTCCAATCAGAAGTGAAAACAACACCAAGCCTGCTATGGAGATCATAACTGCGAAGCAAATTTCAAAGACCCAGGTGCTTGTTTTTAGGTTCTGACCAAGTGAACTGCAGAGTTAAAAACAGATGCATTACTATCAATATCAAGAAAAACCACAATATTTAAAGGAATTATTATCAAGGAAGCACCATGTTATAAGTTATAACATATCTTAGAACATCAGAGATGTTCTAGTTTAAGTAAGATTTTTAAAGGTTCCAACTTCCTGGAGTTAAGAACAAGTTTTGCTTCTGAGAAATAAATACACTCTCCAATTATTTTCAAATGTGAAATTGCAACATAATAACGTCAAAAGATTAAATTATAGATTCGGATACAATAGTTTATGTGGAGAAAGAATATTCTGATTTTCCCGTCAGAGCACCATATGCTTCCGCATAACAGATCGCTAAAAATCATTAAACAATATATTTACATTAATGATATACCTTTAACCATCGGGGAGGGGACATCCAATAAACAAAGGCAAGAAACTAATAGCGCTTAGTTGTGTAGAAATTTTAAGGAAGCCTGGGTATCCTAGCAACACAAACTAACATACCTCAAATTTTGAAGACCCCACCAAAAGCAGTAGAAGAACTTCTGAGGAAAATCTTTAGATTCCACAACACCAGAGTCAAGGGCATCAAGGAATATTCCAAAGTCAAAGCGTGTCGCATTTGGTGTTTGTATAGGACAAGACACGTTGAGAAGCTGCTGATATTTTGAGTGGTCAGCCTTACAGTAAAGTGAAGCATGATGGCAGGCAGAGTCATCTCCACAAGCTTTCTCCCAGCAAGTAACTTCCCGTTCTATAGACAGCAAGTACCAAAAAGCTCCAAGTGCCTATTGTACAAGGAAAGCACGAATAGATCAAAAAGATTTACAAGAAAAATCGTAAGATCACCATGTACAATCTAAATCTAAATATATAGTCTCAACAAGTGATTCTTAATGTAGTTACGAATAAATTATAGATAAAAAGAGAGAACATATAGATATACTTCGAAGTTCAAACAAAATTAAAGCTTCAGTGTCGGAGATTAAAATTATACAAGTTGCTTAACTTTTGCTGGTCTATGTGTGCTAGGAGGGGAGGGGAGGGGGGGTACTTTCAGTCTAATAGTCAACATGAACTGAAGGACTTACATGACTGGCAAGCATGTAAAGAAAAAGATTGAATGCAGCTCCAGCCCATGCAGTCTCGGTGAGTATTCCAGAAGTTCTGGTGACTTCTTCATATAGTGGATAAACACGGAGAACCCTTGGTATGTACTGAAAGAGTACTATAAATTTCAACAGATTCTTAGTGTTTATAGATGTTTCACCCCCTAATTGCGGAATTACAATTAGAATAACCACCTGCAAATTATAGCGAAACTATAGCATCAGGAATCATATGGCTACAGTATCACAGCCGCAAAATGTTAAAAGTAACGTAACATCACAACTTTTATTGGACTAACAACCATCACAGTGTATCAAGGCTTTCCAAAACGGAGTCCTTTAACCCATGATGATCATTCAAAGATTGTATCATTTACATCATAAAGTAATCTAACTGGGAGCAAAAAGTTGATAATTTAAGATGCCAATTAACTCTTCTTCCAACAGTAGAGTTCATTACCTGAGGGAGTGGTAGAACTGCAAGGATATCAATTAAGAAGTTCTTGGATAAATATCTCTTTGCAATTTCCCAGGAGTCTTCAACCAAAACACCTCTACCAAACACACGTGAAGACGGGGCAATAAAGCCAGTGCGGAATTGGAATATGATATGAATCAGGTAAAATATATCAGTAAAGGACCGCAGCACACTTGCCGTGACCACCAGCTTTCTGTCTAGGTCAAGGCATTTATTATCATTATCAACCACGGGAACATACAAGAAAAGAGGATCCAATGAAATGGCGATCACACAGGAAAGAACAAAGATCTTGTTCCACCTCTGCAAGAAAGGTCCTAGTGGATCTAGAACTCTCCGTCCAGAAACGAAATCCTTTCCCGAAAAGCTGCGCAAAGAATACGACCTAAATGGATTATTTAAATTCTTCACCTTCTCAACCCAGTAATCAAAAGCCCTGTGAATTTTACTTGAAGCTAAATTTACGGTTCTCTTGAACTTGCTCACACGCTCTTCTCCTATTTGATACTGCTTTTCTGAGCTTTTCTCAGAGTTCAAGTCCTGAAACCTGTAAAATTAACGCTATGAGCAATCGTGAAGATGTCGAGAATTGCAAAATACCATGAGACTCTCAATACTTCCTTTTCACTCCGGCTATGTTCTATTATTTCTAGCTAAAAGGTCTCCTCACTATGTAAGAAGTCAAAGGCCTAACATGGTTATGAGATGGGTATAAAAAGAAAACAGGTAACTGGACAACAATGGAAATTTTATACACTGATGACCAACCTCACAAACTTCTCTTGCCGGTAAGTCATATTCACATGTCGGAAGTTGTGAAAACTAGGAAATCCACCTTTGTGCTAATAATTAGATCAAGGAAAGTGTTCATGTGAGATTAACTTCTTAGTGCTGGAGATGTAGATGTTAACCTGAAATATCAATACCATGAATTTGTCAATATTGGCTTACAAGATAATGTCCAAAATAACTGATAAGCCTTTTGGAAATTAACAAAGAAATCTCCATGAACAGTTTAATATTTATTATCTAGAATACTAAGTAATGAAGACTAAAATAACAAACCAACACATGGTACCCCAAAGAAGCGAATCATACACGGCCTTAAGGCTTTGCTTGGTATGCATGAAATGATGCAACTAAAGATGGGTGGAAAGGGAGTTTCCGGTGGATTTAGGCTGGGGGGAGTTAAGAAAGAGGATCACTGTGTTCCTATTTTGAAAATGCTCTCCTAGTGCCTGTAAAAGAAATATTCCCTACCCCCGTTCTCCCCACTTGAAGACCACACATTGCCTTAAAATAAGAAATTGGCTATCAGTTGGCCGTGCAGCTAATTAGCAAACTGACCCAAACAAAAACGTCACGGACATTGATGCTACTTCGGTCAAAAATAGCATTCAACTCAAACAAAAACATTAGAGACACTGATGCTAACTTCGATGGCTCATAACATGCAACAGACTAACTGTTGCACCTCAACACCTCATACTAGACCACCACTATGAATTATAGCGCCTACAGAATAAACATTTACACTGTTGGAATTAGCACATAACTCTAGAAATGACAACAAAACATACAACAAACACACAATTTGGAGAACAAATTACTTCTAGATCAAAGATTTGACATTCCATAAAGATTAAATTCCACAAACAAACTTGACACACCAAAAGTCCTACATCCATAAACCAAAATTGCAACAACAAATAGAATTCTAATCAAAGTGATGCTTACACATAATAGAAAACAGACCTAAAAGCAGAAAGCAACAAAAAAAATCCAATCTTTACATAAACAAAGATATTGACTTTGAGCATAGTACAAAATCCTACAAACTTTGCTTGAATTTCATCAATACAGCATGTACAACTATATAGCTATAAAATTCTTGCAACAAACTCAACTAACATAAAAGGGGGAAACTTCAATATTTCATAAATTTAGTAAATAAGTACAAAAAAAATGTAAATACAGTAAAAACATACCAAAAATTGAATACCCAAAAGCCAAAGAATGGATTTTGGCTAAGGTGGAGAAGCAAAGAAGACAGCCAACTATGATAAGGAAAGTTCGCGGAGACTTCTATTACATGAGACCGAAATTTATTTGACTAAAATAAATAATATCAGGAAGAAATTGAATAAATATCACACCAAGTTGGTGAAGAAAAATACAATACGATGGAGTTTATTGCTTGTATTTTTGGATTAGGAGTATTTAGTAAAAGAAGAAAGGGACATAAATATTTTTAATTGTGTAGTGTTGAAGTGTGAGACCCGGCCAATGCTGTAATGATTAATGAAGTTACATGGACGTCAATTACACGACGTTAATTACGAGATGTGTTCCGAAAGGTCAATAATAATATCGATATGTTGTGAAAGATCAGTAATAATAACGGATAATATGTCAACCAATTCGATCGAGAATGTTGAATGATATAATTGTGTAGTCTTGATGTAGCTTAGACGGGGTATGTATGGGTATAGGTTGTTATTGGTTGTACCAAGTCCACGGGAAAACAAAGGTTTACAGTGAGGAAAGTGTTGATGTTTAGGACCCACTCAATAGCTTTCTCATCCCAAAATTAAAGTCACTTTTCTTTTAAAATTTGCAGTTATTTTCCAATTTCTCAACCACTACTACAAATTTTCCCCAACGTTTTCTTCACGGCGTTGGTTGACCAAGTAGTCATTAGCTAAGCCTTGACTAAGTAGCTAAGTATGTACTCCATTTATATGAGAAAACGATCAAATATAATACTTCATCCATACATTTTTACATATTATTCTAGCATAATTTATTATTCAAAAATATTTATCATTTTAGCGTAGAATTGAACTTCTGCATTTTTAATTAACTTTTTAACTAATTTTTTTAATAAATTTATCAATCAACCAATAATAAAATTTCAACTAATTGTTACTTTATATGTTAATTTTTAATTTCTTTAATCAATGTGCATATGCCTAGAACAACAAACAAAATGAATGGAGAGAGTACATTTATGCTGAATTCGAACTCAGGTTCAGTTGAGTTCGAGTTGTCGGTTTAATTTTGTTCAACTATATTAATTTATACCGTCAAGCCATTGCATAGCGTATGGAGTATCAATTTAATTAACAAGTCCAGCACAAGTCTAAGCTCTCTCGACACTCGTCGAGCGAGCAGCCTGGTATGATGGGGATCATTGATCGCACTCTAACCAAGTCGAACCAAAGCCAATCAACGAAAGAAACTTCAGTCTTTTGGAAAAAAAAAATTCAGGAAAATATGGCAAGCAGTTTCAATAGCTTGCCAATATGTTACAACAATGGAGATGTTAGGAAGAATGGTGAAGTATATTAATGATTGCTGCAATGTTTTTACAGCAGTTTTGTATACTGTACAGTGTTTCTATTCGATCGAAACGATTAAACATTCTAACAGCAGTTATCCATAGCTAAGCCAACACAAGCTCTTCTTCCTCCTGGCTTTGTTCTTGCTGCTCAAATAACTTCCCCTCACTATAAGGAACAAGTATGCGCTTTATTTCTTCAGATGTAAGGGTCTCGTACTCCAAAAGTGCATTAGCAAGAGCATGCAGCGATTTCTCGTGCTGAAAATCCATCAAAACATATTTGGTCAAATGAAATTATGACACCATTCAAAATAATCATTCTTTCAAATGACAATGAAACACAAAACAACAAATTGACGCGGCCTTTCATCCCACTTCTGCTTGTAGTTGATAAAAAAATGTATCTGACTGCATTAATATGATATGCCAGTAGGACAGTAGTATTCAGTATTTTTTCCTACGAGCGCCATCAATGCTCTAAAATGCTGTCAAGCCAAGCACAATGTTTTGCTGGTTCTGGTGTGAAAGCATTAATAGTTACGATGAAAACAGAGCATATGATGCAAAATAAAAGCTGGTCACCGGACTGGAGTTGTCTATTTTTGTGGATACCATTAGAACACCGTGTAAGTTTATAAAAGAAACAATGAGTCTGACCTTCTTTAGCAGAGCTTTGACTCTATCATAAGCTTCTCTGAGAAGCCTGACAACCTGCGTGAGAAAACCAAAAATCAATTGAGATAAATAACATAAAATATCAGGGATCAAGTATAATAAAGATCTAAGGCATACTTCAGCATCAATTCTTGATTGCATATCTGAACCCGGCCGCTCTTTGATGTGAATTGGTCCGATTTCATCACTCATGCCACATGAAGATACCTAAAACATCCAGTTACAATTATTATCAGGGCTCACTTGTTTTGGCTTAATTGGTTTTCTCTGTTATGATAGTTATATTTATTTATTAGTTATGTGAGAATATTTATTTCAAGAGGAACAAAACTAATTACAGTATATCTCCCAAAAGTAGTTGTGGAATATTTTAATCAAGAACAAGAACATAGTTGTGGAGCATTTTAAGCAAGAACAAGAATATACTTGCTATTGCTTTATTTCTTCTTAAATATTTTTGTTTGGCTTGCAACCAAACATTCAATAGTGCAACTTGAAGCCGAAAACACAATAACTGCAAAGTTAAAGCCTTAGCAGGACAAGATTTGGTGCAACTATAAAATGTATACTTCATCACAATACAGAAGGTATACTATTTTATTGTATGAATTGTCTTCCTTCCAAATCTAAACATATAACTGTAGCACATACCATATAGTGGGCTAGCTCAGTAGCTGTGTGCAGATCACTGGAAGCTCCGGTTGTGATGTGATCTTTACCAAATATAAGTTCTTCTGCAACTCTGCCTCCCATGCAGACATCAAGACGTGCCAGTAACTGCTTCTTACTTGTTGATGTTTCATCAGATGAAGGCAGTTGTGTCACCATTCCTAAGGCAGATCCTCGAGGCATGATAGTTGCCTTATGAATTGGATGAGCACCTTCAGTATTCAAAGCAACAATTGCATGGCCACTCTCATGATATGCTGTAAGCTGGAGAAAATCAGAATAAAAATCACAATCGACCTCCATGCATCAACACCCAGTACACTAGCAAACTCAAAACGTATAATGAGTTAATGACATCCTGTAGTTCGTAGATTTAGAAAACACTACTCTCAGTTGAGATTTTGTGGATTTGGAGACTACATTTGAAAATCTATTTTACAGGCAATGAAGATAAACACTGGTATTTAAAAGATCCAACCAAAGCCAACTATAAAATACATTTACATGAAAAAGTCTAATATATTGAAATAAGAGGCATGAGCCCTACATGTTCATAATTAAAAGAACACACAGGTCACTATACTTGTCCATCCATAAATTATAATTGGTCACCTTTTTCGACTCATCTGTTAAAAACATTGTCTTTCTTTCTGTTCCCATGAGTATCCTGTCTTTCGCAAATTCCAACTGTACTGCATTCAACTTCTCCTCGCCTTCTACAGCAGCCTTAATGGCAGCAATATTCACCAAATTTGCAAGATCTGTTAAAAGTACACCATCAGGAGTAGCACTACTGAGTCTTTCCTAGTTCAGACAACTTCATAGCTTTCAGAGACTTAGCGTCATCAGATAAAATTGGAAAATCAGAAGTATTTTATAAAAACGTGTCTATCTTATTCTTGTCTCCTTTCCTTCAGATTATGTCTAGAAGAAAAGGTTAAACAGATTCCAAAGAGCAAGGGAAGCCATCATGTTGTGAACATAGGAGGATAACGTAAAGATAATGAAATACTAAGGCAACAAAGTTTTCTTGTTGTATTCAGGCATCACATTTCAGATCAGAAACCTAAATTATTTTCTGATAACAAGAGTGGGAAGATTGTAGGATTTGTAAGGAAAAGCTCAATATGTTTGGAAATGACTGGTAGAAGGATTTGAACTACTATCACGATATTTTACTTATTCTAGGAAAGTATACGTCGATTACGATATTAAGAATCAATGTAACTTCATATATAAGCGCCTAAATAGTTAAAGAGTCAAAATTAATTGATGGCATGGATCTTTCATTTATAAGGAGTATTTATTAGTTATTAAAAATTCTACTCCCTCCATCCCTTTATTTTAGAACCATTTTGACTTTTTGGGTCAAACTTCGAAAATTTTGACCGTAAATTTTTATTAACCGATAAGAAATAATATAGTTATATTGGATCTTGTTAGATTCCTCTCAATATATATTTTTGAAATATCAAGTTCTTATAATTTTTATACATGTAAAATTAAAAATATTTACGTTTCAAGTCGTGTCTCGGAGACTGTGAAAAAGTAAATGGTTCTTATAAAAAGGGATGGAGGGAGTAGTTACACTTAATAGGGATAAAATAGGGAAACTTGGTAATAAGACCTTCTGCATGTAGTAATAAGATCTTAAGGTTTATCCATCCAAAACCAATTGATTTTAGAATGGACCCTTGACTTGGCACCAAAGCCAGCTCTGATAAAGGCCACATGTAAACCCAGTTCCACATGCAGGATGGTTTTGAATATTGAGAACCCAGTCCTACATTGGTTCATTAAGACCTTCCAGGTGTATTAATAAGGCCCTGGCTTTATTCACTTATAACCAATTTGTTTTAGTATGGACCCCTAAGGACTTTGGCCAACCCGATAGTTCAGAGGTAGTTAAAAGACATAATTTCTAGAAGAACAAGTTCTTATAGCAGGACTGATCTGCAAATAATCCCCAGGGTATACTCAGTTTAATTCCTCTGCTTCAACTCAGATTAAAAGCTAATAGCAATGTCTTAGCTCTTGTAAGCTGACTTCAGAAATATCCTGACAAATAGCTCAAGTAAATTCCCCAGCTTTTATGGAAATGACATAACCCCGATACATTTCCATTTCAGTAATATCTTCGCCAAATAGCGGCTAACCATTGTTCATTAATATATTACAGATAGTGCCAGCTTCAGAAATCAGACCCTCACCAAGAGTATGAAAATATATCTACAACTTCACAGTCAAGAAGAAGCCTAGGCAGAGAAATGAGCCATTTTAATTTATTCCATAACATATGACATTGTAAATCTTCAAGGTCTCAGTAAGGAGAAAGAGGAATATACCTGCCCCATTGAACCCTGGTGTACCACGAGCTATTGTTTTCACATCTACGTCATTAGACAATGGTTTGTCTTGCAAATAAAGTTCCAATATTTCCTGTCGACCACGTACATCTGGACTGGGGACAATAATCTGTCAAAAAGAAATGAGATACATATGAGTTTCAGTTTTAATGGGTAAGGAAATTGTATACAACGCTAATAAAAGTGAAACCACATAATTTGGAAACACAAAAAAGAAAGCCCCACTTCAAAGGGGAAGAAGCTTACATGCCGATCAAATCTACCAGGCCTCGTCAAAGCTGGATCAAGTATATCGGGTAGATTTGTAGCAGCCATCACAATAATCCCCTGAAAGGATAATATACACTTTCATTTGAATACCGCAGGAATAAGATACTTCAAAACACTAAGTAAACTTATGTCGGTAATACCTCGTTTTGTTCGAACCCATCCATCTCAACAAGAAGCTGATGCAATGTTTTTTTGGTGTGACCTTCCCATTGCTTTCGAGTTGATCCAACTGCATCGATCTCATCAATGAATATTATGCATGGAGCCTGTAAACAAGGTAAGGAAGCATGTAATGCACGGTCCTCACATGAGACAGACTGCTCAATATTTTACAGTTACGACTTATGAGTGGTAACGGCATAACTAACAAACCTTCTTCTTAGCTGCTTGAAACAATGATCTTACACGGCGTGCACCAACTCCAACAAACCTATAAGACAAAAGAAAACGAGATGGTAAGCATTCTAGTGAAGTTCATTGCGTAATTGTGACAGTTACAAGAGCATTTTCACTCCAGAATGCTCGCTTGACATAAATCTGTAACCTTGTTCGGTAAGGAATCATAACAAACACCAGAAGCCTATGGTATAACATTCATCAGCAAGAACATTTATTAAAAATTCCCGAAGATCCAAAAACAGAAGCATTTGCATATGAAACATATCAAATATCCAAAAGATAACAATCTGAATTACCATCCAAGTGTTGATAAAAGAAATGTTCATGATTCAAATTCTCTTCCCTTTAGCCAATATCCTCATCGTAAGTAAAAACTTAGAAAAAACTAGGATGAACTCATGACAGCAGACTTTGTGGTAGCAGAAACTCAAGAAGTAAATAAGAGACTTGTCACTATTTATGGCCAAAAAGACAACCTACATTTCCTCAAACTCAGAGCCAGCTTTATAAAAAAATGGCACACCAGCTTCTCCAGCTATAGCCTGAAAATTAAGATCATTAATTATACAGCAACTTATCATTACAATGCAGACAAAGGATAGGTTACAATCCAGACAAAAGAGGGTGCTTATGAAAATTTTAGGCACTCTAAAGAAGGAATCTAGCTATATAGAAGTTGCAGCAGAATAAGATTGTAAAATAAAAAATGACTCATCATAAAACCGAATGAGAACAGCCTTTTTAATGTTTAACGAGCTTCGACGGATGGATATTGCATAAATTTTGGCTTACCTTAGCTAGAAGAGTTTTTCCAGTTCCAGGTGCTCCAGTTAGAAGAATACCCTGAGCTCACCACAGACTAATAAAAAAACTAGAACAAGGAGAATTGGGATAGATCTTGGAGCTTCAAAATTAGAGTAAATAATCTAACCTTTGGCAACTTCCCCCCTAGTCGAGTGAACTTCTCAGGATGCCTAAGGTACTCAACAACTTCTTCGAGTTCTTGTTTTGCATCATCACAACCTTTAACATCCTTAAATGTCTTGACGTTCTGCAATATTATATTTTATCAGGAACTTCAGCAGTTAGCATAATATTATCTGCATCAGATCTAAGGAGAGCTAGCCTATCTACTTCTTCTCATGAGAGGCATATATATCTGTTACATGTAAATGCAATAGGAGCTAATATAAAATAACTTTTTGGAGTAGGAACCGCCTATAAGACATCCCTAAGTTCTATCATCTATGTCATAATTTATTGGGTAAGCTGCAGAGCAGGAATCAATTAGACAAACGCACCTTCTCAGGCATTATCTCTTTATTCAACTCCTTCGGGGCATATGGGGAACTAGAACCAACACCTGAAGCTCCGATTCCCCCCAAGCCACCAACGTATTTCTGAAGTGCAGAGGCACCTACCAACCTGGAACCATATAAACTTATCTTTATGGAAATACAGTAAAAAGGAAACCAGGACACGAGGCCCAATATGCCACTCAAACACGACTGCCACATGAAAACCAAAAGAAGGGAATACAGAAACCGTCTTTCCTATTAATGAACGCTACATATATAGGGTGCTAAAAAATGGGATGTAAACATAACGTGACCAAAGCATCCTAAACTATAACAGTGAAATACCCAATATATTATTTACAAGAGGAGTATGTTTAAAAATCAATACCCAGGCTGAAAGAATGACTGGTACGTAACATTAGTTCCGATAAACTACCATTTCATTCTAGCCAATACAACATTCACGATTAGAAAAATATATATATATAATTAAGAAACTTTACCAAACTAAACCGACGGCAATTGTAAACAAGATTGTCGAAACGACTTCTTGAGCAAAACGTGATCTGGTAGATACTTTGGCATCCACCTGAAAAAAGGCAGGATACTGTGCAGATTAAAACCACATAGTTATCCTAAAAGAGTCAACCCTGAGCTTGATTAATTCCAAGTATCAAGATATTATGATGACATCTTACCATAACAACATGTAATGGCTGCTTTTCAGATACCCCGGGGTTCGAAAATGGTTCATCCATGTTCCCTGATGCACGCTGCTTTAACTCTTGCAGCTGCACATAATTACATAAAGCAAAATGATGGAACATAAGAGAATAAGTAATACAAAATATCACTTAATAGTGATTTGTATGAGGAGATCTACTTTCCATATATTGAGATAAGCTGAGTTATACCATGCTGCATGATAAATGCTAAGAATACATGACAATAATCATTATTCAGTATAAAAATATATTCATGCCTCATGGCATCCTGCCCTGAAAAATTAAGAACTGCTAATTTCAGAAGCTAGTACCAGTGAAGGAAGACTTGAAGGTTTGCCAGACTTCTCATCAGGTAAAAATTCAGTAATAGCATTGGTGGCAACAAGAGCCTTGAGGTATTCTGCAACCCCTTTGCTGTCAACGGCATGATCTCTTTGCTCAAACCGCTGGATAACAGACTCAGGACTGTGAATTATAAAATAGAAGAGTAAGAACTCGTTGACTAAAACAAGAATAAGAAAGTTTTTACACCAAGCTGGACATTGTAAAGGTCTATCTAATATAAGTCATAAATTTCATCTACTCATCTATTCTAATCAATACACTATACTATATCTCACATGCACAAAGCCATTACACCTGCATTGAAAAGGTTAGCTCATACCTTAAACTCTAATAGGCACCTAAAATCGATCACAGTAAAACATTCGGTAATTTACTTCACCAATCTTGCAACTTCCAAATATATCTCTAACCAATTTACATTCTTGAAGTATATTGGATTTGAGAACGGTTTTGTTAAGTGTTCCCGTTACACATTATACAATGGAAGTCAAAGCTAAGTTTCAAAATGCACTACACATCTTAAGAGGGACAACACAAAACAATCTGTATACATTCAAATGAACAAAAAATAGACAAGAGAGGATAACTAAGCATTGAAAGATGCACTAGAGAACCTATGCTTATTGAGCTCAAACAATAAAGCACTCTGTTTGGCAGCATCCCTGGGATTAGCATCAGCCTCAGCAATCAATCGATCAAGCCGCTTCTCTTGCGGCCAAAACGGCCACCAATTAAACCAATCTGACATCATCACATTCTCAAATCCTCTCTTCAACCTCCCAAACAACCCCATTAAAAACACAACTATAGGCAACCTCTTCTTCACATCCTCAACCAATTTCGCTTCTCCTTCCTTTCCTTCCCCCAAATCAACATCCGAAACCGAATCAATTATTTCACTATTACCACTATCACCACTAATCCCACTATTATCGAAGCTTGTAACTTTACTATTACTACCATCCAAACTAATTAAATTCGCATTTTCAGTAGCATCCAAACCTGTGAAATTCAAATTTTCAGTAGATTCTGATTTTACTGAATTCACATTTTCAGTAGAATCTGAATTTATTGAATTCACATTTCCAGTGGAATCAGAACTAGCTGAATTGACATTTTCAGGGGTCAATGTGCAATAAATAACTCTTTTGGGGCCATGTCGAATAAATCTCAAGTTGTTTCGAACACAAAAACTACTTGAATTCAAAACATATAAAGAAAAGACTGGATTTTTACAACAAAAAGTACGAGTTGAAGAAGAAGAGGAATAATTAGGAAAATTAATTAAATGGGATTCTAAAGGCTTAGATACAAATGAAGCTTGCAGCGAAACCATGGTGAGTCTAATACAAAGATGTCCCCCTAGGGTTTAATAATCATGCAAATCTGGAAGAAACAGAAAAAAATAGTGATATTAATTTGAGGTAATTTTCCTTATATGAAAATGGAGATGAGGAGTTGATTATTTGAATTAAGATTTAAGAGTGAAAGAGAGGTGAGGGGTTGAAGAAGGAAGGAACCTTATCTTTGGAGTCAAATGTGAGGTTTTATCACTTTTTGAGCTTATGCTTAATTGCTTATGTTAATTACCATATTTGTTTTGCTTCACTATATTATCATCACTTTTTGCTTTAATTAACCTTAGATTAATACTCGTGTGGTGTGGGCATATGGCTCGAGTTTGCCTACATCAGGCCCACCCACAACGGGATTGGGTCCATACTCGTGTGCATCAACCGAGCTATAGGGAGCTTATCGTTTTGTTAAATCTGGAGGCTCGAGTTGTTAGAAAACATAATTCAATATTATCCCAAAATCTTGAATTACATGATTATCACTTTATGAAAATATAAGTAACATACCTCCCGCCATTTAGACACAACTGAGGTACCGTTCCGAGCTTTACTTTATGTGATGATCTCTTTTGATGGATAAAATGATCTATATATAGGTAGAGGAAGGACCATATCATCTCAGACTTAATCATAATATTAACTCTCCATCAAATCTAATTATTGTGAAAACGTTTGAACGGTCATAAAGTTTTAGTATCGGTTGTAACGGTTTGTAACGAATTTGCATTATTAATATGATAATAAGTATCCTACTAAGACCAATATTAATGTGGTTTAATTCAATTTATTTGACTTAATTTGATTAATATAATGCATTAAATATATTATTCTTACACGAGTTCGACTCCATCTATAATAAGTCGAGTTGTGAGTCGGTCTTAAGCTCAACAACTCGGTAAACTGCTCGATACATTAGGTTTTATATTATTAAATATGGTAATTTCAAGAGATACTCGAATAACCTAGTGAAAAAGGCTCTCGCTAGTGACCAGAAGGTCCTGGTTCGAATCTCACATAGCGCTAATTTATAATAACAACAAAAATATGGTAATTTCAACGTACGGAGATTGTTAGTATGCTTTGCAAATTCTCCTCATTATCTAGCTTTATCTATATTAAAACTTAATTTCTTCTTTTAATTTTGTTATATACTTTAAATATCATGTACATAGGCTAAGCGTTCTTGATTCGAATTGATTTCCTTTGTTTTATTCAATCCATAATGCAGCTCGAATGAATTTGGAGAGTGAGCCAGTTGAGGTACGTGTCAACCTTAGCTTGGCCCGATCGAGCTCAGAGAAATTAAGAAATTGCTTGGCTCGAACATTCATCCAGCCGAGCTCACATTTCTTCAGCTAGGCTCATGTGTAACTCTATTAGAGAGTAATGAGAACTCTATATCTTCAATTATCCTAAATTTTTGCTAATGATTCTAACTTAATTTGGAGTGTTAATTCGAGAGTTAGATCAAACGTGATGATAAGATTTATATGTGTATAATTACATAAGTATTAAGTATTGATTGATAGAATATTACAAACTTATTTGATAGTTAATCATCTATACCAAATATTGATTCTTACAACTTGAATAAAGAGCCTCCCTTTAGACTTGAAAACTAAATGTCTATGTTAATTGTATTTGGTTTCATTTTTAGATAAAATCATATATACCGTATGATGCAAATTCAGCGTTTGAAAAGTCTCACCAGCATAAATGTCAGTCGAACGAGCTCTTTTTTGAACTCGGGGCCTATATTTTATCATGTTATCTCAATCTTACCCAAACTAACCTTTTTTTTCTTCTTAAATAACAGGCTTGAGAATATGTCGGATATATTTGGGTTGATTTTCAAGTTTATTTGTGGCTATCAAGGTCTAAAAGAAATCTGATTATTTCTAGCAATGTAGAGGGCAATTCCAAATTTGATTTTAAGTAGATAACTTAATACCATTGATGAGATTGATTTTTTGAAATTTAAATGTATTCTATTTTCTAAGGCTAATTGATCAATTCCCCTAAAATGTGAAGAGTGATTTTTTACATATGTACTTTAATGTAAACAATAATGCATTTTCATTTGCAATTAAGCAAAATAAATGGTAGAGGTTAGCAACCAAGACACACAAGAAGTGAAACCTCAAGAAAACTATATAAATAACGCGACAGATTTAGGAAGCAACTAGCTAATTAGCTCTGCACTCACTTATACTAACGCATGCATGCAACGAATAAATATATAGTAGTAATAATTATTGTAGAAGTAAGCTTAAGGCCTTCCATTTATGTATTTCCAACATCATTTTTCCCATTACTAATCACAACCTGCAAATGTTTTATTTGCTTGATTTCATCGATGTCATCTTTTTCTTCTTGCTCAATATTATTTTCTCTCTTATTAACGTTTTCAGTTTCCAAATCCCACTTCTCATCATGAGCTTCTTTGGTTGCTCGCCTTTTCATGTATTTGCAATACAACATAAGCTGGAGAATGCCCAAAGGACTTCCAATGCAATTAGGAGACTGCGGAAGATAGAAGAAGAAAAAAGAAAGAGTAAGAATATTTGCCTCGTGGTGTATATGTGTAATAGTTAATTATCGAGAATCTTTAATAGGAGTACTATATACATCAAATGTATACAATTAGTCCTACGGAATATATGTTCGGATCGATTAGTGAAGCTTTAGTATTAACTTTGTGATAATTATATTTATCACATTGGATTATATCATCATAAGTGAAAAAATTTAAATGACTCTCTAATAATGTTTATTATTATGTATAGTTTCATTCAATCTCACTTTAAAGTTTAAATGCTTAACCAAACTTTACAATAATAAAGATCGTACTCGGTATATTATGAATTTGGCAAAACATTTCTTAGAGAGAAAATGGAAATTAAAATTGTACTAACCGCAAGGAAAATGTCATGGCTAAGAAATCCATACATCATCCACAATGAGCTTGAAAGGAAAGAAAAGAGCGACAAGGAGAACGGCATATACTTAACACTCTTTGTTTGTATCACTTGTTTCTGCAAATTATTAAAGTATATATATATTAATTATATTAGTAATAGTGAATAATTTCAAAAGAATTTACAATAATTTCAAGACAGATAAATTAGAATATAGTAATTTGTTCTTAGCTTGATTATAGATAGAAACGGAGTACTCACCATAACCACTAGGGGAGAGCCATACATAGAGACAGAGGCCACAAGGCCAATGGTGCCTACAAACACCTTGCGGTGGTGGTGATCGTGAAGCGCGAAGGTTGATATCATCGTCATGCCGCAAATCGTTACAAGAACCGGCACTATCAATATAACCACCTTTTTCTGGGAGATACGATAATGCATGATAAAACAAATTTTAGTCTATTGTATAATGCCATATATTAACAATCAACAATAGTAATTAGTAGCGATGAAATTGTTATTCGATCCGATCTTACAAGTTGTATTATTGGTCCTCAAAAGTAACGGTGGCATATTAGTGTTTAATTTTATCAAAAAATTGCATTGTCGCGTAATGAACTAAGGCATATTCATTGATGTTTACTTATTAAGGCAAAATTTTAATGTGGCCAAATTGTTAGGTACATCTTTATAGCCTAAGTAATAAGTCCATTTGTTATTTTCCCCTGCCTGCCACTATATATCATCAATAATTCAATATTTACTAATTCAATGAATATTCAATACCCTCATCACAATGTTTGTTGTTCTTTTAAGAAAATGAATTAAATTATGTTACACTATAACAGGTAATAAGTAATAATGAGTTACCCTTTGAGGAGAAATAGCATAATAAAAGAAAATGGAAATGAAAGAGAATTCCAAAAGTATGCCAATGCTGTTTATAGCCACCAGGAGGAAGTTCTCCCATCCCAAACTCACTACTGGCAAACCATACCAAGTGTACAAACATGAGTTGAACAATGCCAATATGTATGGCACACATGAATACCCTTCACTGTTTTTCTTTTTTACCACCTTCACAAATGTTAATCTGCAATCAATCATTCAACCTAATTAGTCATTGTTGGATATATATTAATACGATGCCGCTTTTAAATATGTTCCTTATATACTTACGTATGTTATATTTTATTTACACACGTTCTAGAAAAACCGATATTGTATCTCTTCATAATAATTCTACTGGTTTAATATCACTTAGCTACTCGCTACGTGTTAGAATAGAAACTAGAACTTTTTTAATTATATTGAGCTAGATAGTAAATATTACATGGGTGCAACATAAAGCAACAATGAAGCCACATCCGCTGCCAAAAAAGAAGACAAAAACGTTAATATTATTAATATTGTATATGGTCGTATGCCAAGTCATGATTCTTTATGTTGAACCAATAAAAGACAAATAATCAAGGGGAAAAAAAGCAGAGGATATACCAATCATCCCTACGGCCAAACGCAAGTTAAATTCCATAATGTAAATTATTATTTGGTTAAAAGATGGATGAAAAACTAAAGGAAGAAAAAAAAAAGGTCTAGCTAATAATTAATTAGCATAGATGAAAACGAGAGATCTAGCTCAAAAGATATATGGTAGATGTTTTGTTGCATTTGAAGTGTTGTAGGTTGCTTCAACTCGGTGGGTATATATACAAGCAAAGAGCATTAATAAAGAAACATAAAGAATATGATGAGTGCAATCTAAAGTGGTCATTAAGTGGAAAAAGTTCTTCATGCAAGTCTAATGGAGGTGAAAATAATTCTTATTCAATATCATTTTGTTTTGTAAATTAGCGATGAGGATATAAATATAATAGTAATATAAACAAGAGGTAATTGTTGAAATGGTCTCATTAAGTGGGTTACTAGTATATTTTGATCCTCATAAGTGGTATATATCGATGCTTAAATGGTTCATGTAAGTATGTAACTAGTGCGGAAATGGTCTATATGACAAATTGCCTCCAATAAAATTTGAATCCAAAACCTCTTAGTTCAAAAATGGAATCAATGCCAATAAACTATCGAGCCATCAATTATTCGCTATCAATTTAACTGGAATATTATATATTCAACAAAATTATCGATCCACCTTTTGAGATAATTGCAAGGCATTATATTGAAAATAACACCAAACAATAATACTTCATCAATGCAACGACAAATCAATTCAAAGGTTGTGAGGATCACAATTTTTCAAAGCGATTTCTTTCTCAGGCTAAACATGTTCAAGTTTTAGAGAACTTTGTTTCCCAATATATTGTTATATCTTAGAAGCACTCTAAATATATAAAGCCCCTTAAAAACAAGCTATAAACTCTATATTACCAAAAAATTATACTTTCTTTCCGTTTCAATATGTTTGATTTTTTGGGAAAAAAAGTATTTTATTAAAAAATGATGCAAGATTATTAATATGTCCTTAAATAAAGGTGTTGGAGTATTACTTTATTAGGGACAAAAAATTACTTTATAGGAGCAAAAATGAGAAAATAGGCTTGAAAATTCATTGAAAATGTAAACAATCAAACATTTTGAAACATGACAAAATTTCTAAACAATCAAACATATTGAAACAGAAGGAGTATTAAATTTTGTTAAAGACATGTGATCAAATGAGACAAAATGAAATACGTGTGATCAAAAGGTGACGGATGGCAAATATGTAATGTGTGATCAAAGTTATCTTTAACTCTTTAGTTTAAGTCAATGATTTTTGCACTCCATTTTTTATTATTGCACTCCACTCACCTTCCATCAACTTTCACTTGCTGGAGTATAAAAATCATTGGTCTTAGTTTTATACTTACTTTTATGTGTACAAAAGGGATGAATGTTTCTACTAAGAGTTCCAAGGAATGTTGATAATAATTTGTAAGACTATAGTTAAATTGGTAAAATTATCGAACTTATGATTAAAGTGTCATAAGTTCAATTCCTCTCGTGCCAACACATTTTTTGTTGTTCCTATGTGTTATCATGCCGAACTTGTTGATTATATGTGTCCTATTATTAACGACGTGATTTATAGATTATTATGTTTAATACGTGCTCTATTACGTTCAATCCAAACTTTATTAAGTGTTAACTTGTAAGAGTAGGTAGTACGAGTATCCCATTATAAAAAGGAGTGTTATCATCAATCACTCCTTAATCAAAATAGTGCATTATTAGATCCACCCTCGCCTGATTTGAGTGACATTTGTATCCACACGTCATTGGCATACACATGGATTCCCAATTTTCAAACGTCTACTAGCATGGGAGCTTTGAGAATTATTGATGAGATAGTCTTTAGTAATTCGTTGATATTATTTAACACTAATAAAGTGTCTTTGCTAATAAAATGGGAAATGGATGTTACCAAATAACATTTCATAAAAATACTCATCATCACTTAGATATATTTTAATATATCAATTTAACATTTACATAAATAAAACAAGCATAAATTCCAACAATAATAATTCATCTATATTTTAAGCTATATTTCAGTGAGATTCCTAGCTTCAACAAGATGTACCAAGTACAGGAGTATTATATGGCTACAACAAAAATATACTATCTTGTCTCTTATCAAGGAATAAAATGGAAAATAGTGGGAATATATAAATGTACCAGGTATATATACTATATTCCAAGTATATATTATTATTGTTATTATTAGGGAACTTTTTTGGTTACCGACGATATAGTAGTCAAGAGTAATGGAAGATTAGAAATTCAATTCATAGATTCAAGTAAATTAGCTGATAAAGTCTAATTCAATATTTTATGTTTCTGTGGACATTTTGTCAAAATGAATTGGTGTTCATAAGCCATTGTCCTAATCTTTTGTTAACAAATGATGTTGTTATATAGTCATTTATTTGCTCGACTCTTGAGAAAAGTCTTCGTCGTTATAAACTTATAATAAAGGTAATGGAGCGAAAATATTCTCAAAGAACAAACGAGTGTACAACCTTCACTTTAATGACTATTTTAAGGATCTTTAAAATTGTTACTCTCTCCATCGATAATTTAAAAATTATTTTTCTTAAATTTTTTTATTCAAAATTAAATGGTCTATAGAAACATGGATGGAAGGGGCTTGCATATGGTGACAACTAATTACGTACTAACCGCTAAACGTATGTATAAAAATATATTTGAGTTCAAATTAACTATGGAATTGATGAAAATTATATATATATATATATATATAATATATATATATATATATATTATATATATATATATATATAATATATATATATATATATACACGTTATTAATGAAAATGTAAATGTGAATGTGTGTATATGTACGTATACATATTTTGAAATATATGTGTAGTTTAGACTCATGTATTTAATAATGTTTCAAAGTACATATATACTCTAGAGAAACATATGTTAGTATAAAATAAACTTTTAAATTGACAAAGATATGTATATTTATATTTAGAATACATATGAACTTTAGACTCACAAATTTAAGTACTAAATTTATTATTAATGAAAATATAAATGCGTATATCTATATATATCTCTATATTTTGAAGTATATGTGTATTTTGGACTCTATGTAATTTAATAAAATATATTTGTATTCAGAATACATATATACTCGTGAAACCACTTAGCACGCAAGCTAATTAACACTAGATTCATTTCCGAATGGAAGGAGTATATTTCAGGCCCTAACAGTGGCTCCATCATGACTTACTACCATGATGAACGTACACTGTAGAAAATAATGCACAATTGGGACCCAAATCGGCCTTTCAAGTCCCGATGTAGCACTCGAAAGAACAGTTTAGATACTCATTTTTGGCTTCGATTTAGTTTCGACTTTGATTCAAAAATGTGTTTGAAAGACTTTTTCAAATCAGTTAAACACAATGGATTCAAACCTCAATTTTATAAGCATAAGGATTTCAAAACTTTGACGACGTGTACTTAAAAAGTTTGAAATATTTAACTCTCTATAGTCAAAAGAGCATTGAAAAATATTCTTTTGAAAGAGCTTCAACTCATATTATTCAATAGACTTTTATTTGAGAGTTAAATTTTATCTTTATACTAATTTTGCATCGATAACATCTTTGAAACTTTATAGAAATGAAAGTATAAAGACACTAAAAATTCACTTTTCGTTAACAAAATTATATATTTTGTGACAAGACTTTTAGCAATAATCACTTACATTGATACAATTGAATATTTCAATAAAAGATATTGCTAAACAGGTTCGTAAAATATCTAAACAAGATGAACTCGATTCTCCTCGTCTTTAACTTTTTCAAACAAAAAAGAGCAATCAAGTGACATGAAATGATGACATTTACATGTTACATTCAAGTCTACAGTTGCTTAGGCAGTATATAAATGGTAAGCGAAATCTAAAGGGCCACAATCACTGCTCAAGTAGTTGGCATAAACGATGAATAAGTTCTGTTGGCTGTAAAATGGAGATAAGAAATGCATGTGATTTTCATTCCATAGGGTAAGATAAAGCTTATTATATTCCTCATACAAAATATCTCACCCATGTTTTTGGCCTATAGCTGCTGCAACCTTTAGTTTACATATATGCATGCGTACATAATATATATATGCGCTTTAACTAAACCTCAGCTAGAAACCACTATCTCTTTCTTCTTTCATCAACTCCCAATCATTTACACATAAAGAACCAACTTGTTTTTTCCGCTTTCATCGACATCTAGTCAATATTATTGTAAATCATACTCCATCGTTACAAAGAAAACGAGATAATTATCGATTTGATATAAGATAGTGGGACAAAATTATATTTTGGTTCTAAATATTTACATTGTTATAAATCAGTATCCGTCATCAAAAGTGGTCAAAGTATTGCAATATAGTCCTCAAAAGTGATAATCATTACACATTAGTCTTCATTTTCCGGGAATCTGTCATTTGTCGATTTCACGTACTAAAAAAACTAATTTGCAATACTATAACTATTTACGGATTAAAGTGCAATTATATCCTATTATCTGAAGATTCACATGGATTTTGTAATGGATTTATTTTGTTAATCCGAACCATACAAAATAAGTGTATGTAACAGATGATCCGAGTTCACAAACAAATTGTTTGACACGGAATGCCTATTGCAACATGTATGGCAACCGAAGAGCCGTTGCCAAGTGTTTTAGCAACGTCGACCATCAAAATGTAAAGATGCACCAGTTTTTCGGATGAATAATAGTTTAGTTAATAAAATCACTATAAGATTTAATCCTAAATAATTGCGTCTTACTGAATTTTCGACCCTCAATAAATTTGACAAGCTAACAAAGAAGTCATCAATGTATTATATATACTATGTTGCATTTTGAATTGTGATACACTATATTAACAAAAAAAGATACATTTAGATAGCAGTTCAGTGAGTGCTCTTTAAACTCTTAAACAATGAAAGATGGGTGTGGTGTCTAAGTGATTTTTGCTTAGACAACACTCTTATAACGATGCTGTTTTATACTGTCTAAATCTTTTTTCTAGTAATGTCTAGCCTGTTTTTTGTAGTAATATAAGAGTCAACAAACTTCACAAAAATTTCGCATCAAATATATATGATGATCAAAATTCAAAACCAACGTGGCATCAAACTTTCATCAAATTGATATAGCAAATTTTAAAATTGTCATCACACATAGTGACAACACATAACACGCTATAATGAGCACTTATCACATAGCTTTTTTATTTATAAATTTGTTTTTAGAACTACTTTTTGGCAATAAAATCAATATTGAATGTATGGTGTTCCCACGATATAGTTCAACAAATAAAGAATTAGAGTGTTAAGTATCAACAGTCTCGCCATTTTACATAGTGTATGTAGGTTACGAAGCTAATCTTGTGTTGAAGTAGTTAAAATGAAAGTTCTAATCCCTTATGAGGTGAGGCACATGCCACAATTTACCTCCTTCATATACTCCAACACATAAGTATATATATTGTGACCGTTAAATGTTAGTGTGATAGTTTCACGCTTTTAATAATTGTAATAATGAATGCTTGGTAGAGATGATCTTACCATTTATGTGGTGTAGTACTCTGAATGTGTCTACACATACATCACTTAAGTCACATATAATTAGCACAAAGTAGAAATAAGCACTGATAATGAATGAATTGTAAAAGAACAATTCCATGTGTTTCCAAACTTGACCAAATTATCATGAAGAACCATATCCGATGGAATCCCAATTTACTTAATTACTTGAATTCAACGGCCAACAAAATAGCTTACATTAAAGCAAAAAAGTGAATCAGTAATGCTGAATGATTATTGGCTTTATTTGCATTAAGCACTTTAGGATCCAAGTCAATTCAACGTGTAATAGAACATTATTATTGGATTTAAATATTTAATTAACCTTAAGATATTGAAAAGATGCCTAACAAGAACAACACCAATACCTAATCTTGTGCAATATCTTTGTCTCTAATGCTAAAGTCGCGCATATCTGATTCCAATATATCATCTCCTTTGGTAATGATCTAGTATCGACGCGCTGCAAACCGCCCCTTCATTTTCGATAGGAATGGACGATAACTAGTATTTTGTAACTATTGAAAATTAATACCTATATATATCGACAGATTAAATAGAATTGGATGAATTAACAAGATCATGAGTTTTCGTCGTTGGCGACCCCCTGATTCCTAATAATAACAGACTGACGACTTTATCATTTCAAATGAGAATGGAATTGGCAACTTCTGTATATCTCTATCATCACACAAATATTCATCAGACAGAGAATAGCATAGAAGAAGCTATGACAACTTCCAATATTCTCAGGCACAAAGAAAGCAGTTTCTGTTTCATCCTGCATGAAGAGTATTGAAACGTACTTCGAATATGTTTTGAACAAAATTTGTAAGATGGACTATTGATGGATGCACTGACTAGCAACCTTAAAAGTTCACAAATTGAGATTCAAGAAGATGCAAGTTAAGAACTTGTTCGACTCACGGCTGCATACAAAGTCTACCAATTATTATACGCCTGCATTTTTCCGCTAAGATAGAGCACCAATTGTACAGGTGTTAAACTACAAAAAATGGCATTGGATATAAATATATGATGCGTCTGGAAATATTATGATACATGATAACAGGAGTAGGATACTCAAGGGGTAGGACAATGCTATATACACTAGAGTCTAGACTAGCTCTTTAATACCACTAGAGATTACGTATGTGTAAATGTATATTCACTTTTTTGTACTTAATAACACGGAGTATGTTGTAAATAATTAGAGTGTACAGACTTTCAATACCAGCAGACCAGCCTGCGATCTAGTTGATCTTTAGAAGATATATTGCCGAAGATAATCCACCCTAGTTGGATGCTTTAGCTTCATTAGAGCTTTGACTTCATGCTTCCGCACCATTTCTCGAGATATGTTCAAATTTCCAGCAATTTCTCCCAGAGTTCTGTCGCCTTTTCCATCAAGACCATATCGTTGTCTGATGACTAAACTCTCTTTGGGTTTTAGTGAATCCAGCTGCGAATGGGCATATTAAAGCAGATTATTAGCATAAATAGACACCAAGCACTCCACCAAAGCTTTAGGCTCTTAAACCTTAGATAGACACTCCATTAGAAAATACAGTAACTAAAAATATAAAATAGCTTAAAATCTATCTTCTGCATATAGTTGTTAATACCAATTTCATTAATGTTTCTAAGATAGATTTATATATTATGGAAACAAAATGATTATTTTTAGAAATGATCAAACACATGTTAGAAATAAAATTTAACAATGACTACGATATAGTTGTGCCAGCACTCAGCCGCAAGCACTCTAAATGGCTTGGGAATAATCTGTAACTAAGTGGTTGAGATCACATCAAACATGGTTTATTTTGTCTTCATATAGCCTGACATTTATCAACTTAAAGACACCAGTATTATTTCACTACCTGACTTAGTGTGTTAACAATTTTCAAGTGCAAATGTCAATATCCTTTTATTTTAACAGAAGCTGACACATTTCTTTGTTTTGGTCATCCTTAAGTAAACCTAGATGGGACTTTTTTGGTCACACGGGGTGGGGTTTATGAGGCAGGGCAGGGAGGCTTAAAGAAAAACATACCACATCATCCAGAGCAAGCCTAAGAAGCGCAGGCTGTCTCCTCTTGTCACCTTCAACTCCATCAACATCAGTGATGCCATTGATGAACTCCTCTTGGGTGACCGAATGCCTTGCATTCAGAGAGCCTGCAGATTTTGATGCATTCATAACTTCATGGTATCTTTCTGGGGAAATCCCTACGCGTGCAATGATCTCCTTTTCTGTAGGAAGTCTCTGAAGCTCAAACAGCAACTCTAGTTTAGTCTTCTGGATCTCAACCCTTACCTGAAGGGGAAACAAGTCAAAACATCAGTCATCTGAGGACACTGTGAAACTTTTGCTAAATATTTGGGTGAAGGGGTAGGTCGTCGGCAACAATTATTTCTAACTCATCAAAAAATTAAATAAAATGTTCCATTTCAAAACCAAAAGGTGAGATAGTTAACTGTGCACATATATTAGAAACAAATAATAAGGGGTACAAAACTTAAATTTTATCAACTAGAAAGATTGATGAATTTGTTTTTAAAGATGGACTAACATCTTTAGCTTATTATTTGTTCAACGAAAAAAATTTAACATGTAAAAGTGTAATGAATACACTCACCGATTCAAGACCAAATGGGACTTTAGTGAAGCTTGAGACTGTCATGGACCGAATGATGGCATGCCTGATCCAAAAAAGGCCGTAAGTTGAGAGGCGAAGCCTCCTATTAGGCTCAAACCTGTCGATTGCTGTGATGAGACCCTTCACTCCAGCTTGACAAAGGTCTTGAAATTTTGGTCCTTGGACGAAATCTTGAAAGTATTTGTTCATTACAAACAATACCAGCCGAAGATTATGCTGCACTCAATCCAAAAATTAATGTAAGGCATTTTCTCATAAGAACCATGGAGGTCATTATGTCACACAATTCACTAGCAAATAAGGCATGCAGATTCAAGAGGATAAATTATTTAAATGGCATCCTGTAGTTCAAATATACATGTTATATATGTGCGTGTGTGCAGGGGCGTGCAAATCTATATGAAACATAGATATCTCTATATATTCATGCATGAAGAAATCACATACTCCATAATATGTACTCAAAAACAACCAAGGCTCAAAATCTTTTATATTCCAATTGCAAATATCAATGAAATTCATGATTTTGGAGAACCGTAATTTTTTTATAGTTCTGCAGTAAAGGCTGATAACCTTTTTATTCCAATTAAAAGTATGTCGGAAAGGGAAATTTTGATAATTCTGGTAGTTCTGAAGTTGCTCTAATATTTTTAGGAAAACCGCTACCTTGCTCCACGAGGTTGTCTTAAAGTATATGCATGTTATATTTGAACAGAACTTCTTTTTATATATACCTTATGAGGTTATGAAAACATTCAGGAATCAATTCATTAGATATATCTCTTTCTCTGTGAATTACTGTGTATTAAGTTTTCAGTGCGAGAAACAAGAGAGAGCCAAAATATATAAGTTCCAGTGGTGAAGAGT
Source organism: Echium plantagineum (assembly GCA_003412495.2). NCBI lineage: Eukaryota > Viridiplantae > Streptophyta > Magnoliopsida > Boraginales > Boraginaceae > Echium > Echium plantagineum. The sequence continues at coordinate 15,516,630 of CM016563.1, read as the reverse complement.
CAAAGGTTTGGTTGACATGGACCTAAGATACAAAAAAGAACGCCTATCGAGATTTAACACTGACCTTAATGAGTTTGTTTCTTGCAGCCTGGCCAACTTCCATGTTTTTCTTCAGCTCAAACAAATGAATACCAAGTGCTTGCGCTGATTCTTGATCTGTTGGTTCTCTTCCCAAATCATTCTTCAAAGTCTTCTTTACTTCAAGGATTGCCTGAAATGATGAGAAGTTATTAGAGGTTATATATTATCGATATCTCAAAATCCAAACGAGGACTTCGAGACGTATTATTTATATCACATTTATTTCCGGGATGATCTTGATTCTTGAAGGTATGCTCAACTCACCTTCATGGGTTGCATTAGTTTAAAAAGCCAGACATGCTCAGAGGAAGGAAGTACAGGGGGTATTTTCATCTTCTTCCAGTCTAAACTGACAATGTCGGAAGAATTGGAATATTCCCTCACAAGCCTATGAATCTTTTCAGCCTCCTCATCTTCTCGGCTTCTTAATTTCTGAGATGAAGTAACTTTCTCTATTTCTTTTCTGGTTCTTAGTGAAATCCTTTTACCAAGACTCAACCGTTTTTCTTTATTCTTCCTACTCCGGACTACACTATCTGTAATGTCTTTGTCAGCATCTGCATGTCTTTTTCTTGCATCTCGACCTCTTTTCACTTCGAGGTCCTTAATTAGAGTATCAGATATTGAACTTCCAGGGCAGCGCTTATAGATACTTTCTAGCTTGGCAGCTGCTTCACTATAATCCAACTCTATAGTACTCGGAGCGACTTCATCTACTGTGGTAGCCTGCACTCTTTCTGGTTTCTTTTTTGCTTGCCTTAATTTTTTTTTGTTTCCTTTCGAATTATCTCTGGGCAAAGATATAGATTCCTGAGTTACTACTAATGCTGCATTCTTTGGTTTGTCTGTTTTGAAAGATACAACAGACATTCTTTTCAGAGGAGTTGAATCTGTTGAAAAGATGGAATTCAGTCCCAAAGGAGCCCGCGTAGCCGAACTGGAAACAGTCACAACTCCCATACCAAGTAGTATGATCAAAGACTAATTTGAGAAGTGTGATGCTTTTAAAGATTCTGGTTCCTGGTAATTCAAACACACCACATGAGTGATTAGCCTAATTAGAGTAGGTTCAAAATTTATGATGAAGGAAAACAAACTATATTAGGGGTCAGATCAATTTTTAATTGATGAAATGTGATCGAGAAATCCTCAATACAAAAACAAGTTGGAGGGACAGGGGCGGGTTGATCCCCTCAACAATCCACAAACACTACCCATGCCCCTCCATTAAATAGTTGGGCTAGAAGCTACTCTTCAACTACTGAACCCCTTCTCTTTTATTTCATTTTCCATCCCTAAACCAGTTTCCATTCTTACAATAAAAAACTTCAGCATAAGTAGCAAAGCAAAACATTCTGATCATCTACAATGACTAAACTAGTCAAACAATCATCATAACAAGCAACACTTTCAAAAAACACAGCTACAAGAACTAAAACAACACAGCTACAAGAACTAACCTAGAGTAAAAAAACCGAATACTTAAAAAACAAATCTTTGTACCAATATGTTATGATTCATTAGTAACAGCCAAAGGGTTTCAACATTACACATCAACAAAAACCATACTCATGATTAAACCAAAACCACAAACCAGAAGTAATTCCCTATGCACTATTTATATTTGCTTATTCATCTATCTAAACAATCCAATTGTTGACATAAAACAGTATTTCATACTAAACTAAGCAAACTATACTCCATCTTAAGAGTATAAACATCTGAAGTTGTAAGAGTATAAGGAAAAAAGACATAGGTTAAGAAGCTTTGTACTAGAATTGTACCTGGGTAAATGTATGAAGATTCTGGAGGCAAAATGAAGAAAGAATCTGGAAGTGAAGAAAGAGGCAAATAGATGTTTAAGAAGAAAAAAAAAGAAAATAGGAAAATGGGAACCACAAGGTGTTTCAAGGCAAAACATCGACGTGGGCATTGCCAAAGCAGAAAAATGAGGGATTTCTTCGTGGCAACTTAGGAGTGGAGGATCATATATTTCCTTCATTTTTTCTGGATATAAACTTGACAAATGGGCACCAAAACATTTGTTTAAATTTTTTATACCTATCGGTTTTGCTATTTCAAATTGCTTGCGAGGCCCATTTCCAGCCATTTAATTAAGGTCCTCTTTCGACACTTCTTTTTTGTTACTAAATTCCATTTTGCATATAGACTATGGAATAATATTTGATACATGTTTATTTTATATCGAATGATATTATTTCTAATTTGCAAAACAATTAAGCATGAATTAAATGGGAAATGAGAAAAACAATTTAATCATCATTCTATATAGCATCTAATTCGTGATTCTGTCATTGAACCAATACTTCAACTATAATTCCATGAGTTTGATTGCAGAAATTGGAAAGAAAAGAATGAGGAAATTTCTTTCGGACGTATAAGAATATCATTGGAATTACTATCCAACAATACTTTCATATGTTGGATAAGCGCAAAAGGAGCAATAATCTTCCCTTGAAAATAATAATCCCTCCGTTTTCTTTTATTTGTCTTTCTAGCCATTTACACATATATTAAGAAAAAATAAAAGATAACCAAAAGGTACATTGGGAATGTAATATGATAATTAATTGAATTACTCCCTCCTTCCCAATTTCTTATTCCACTTTCTATTTTTTGGGTCAAAATTCAAAAAATTTGACCATTAATTTTGAATAGCCGATAAGAAATAATATAGTCAAATTGGATATTGTTAGATTCTATTTAATATATTATTTTATATATTTTTCAAATATCCATTTTTTATAATTTTTACATGTATAAAATTGGAGATATTTATGTTTTAAGTCGTGTCTCGTAGACCGTAAAAAGTCAAACTGGAACAAGAAAATGGGAATGAGGGAGTATATAATTGATTGGTTGATCTATTCATAGTAAAAAGTAATTAAAAAGTACATTGAAAATATAAATTTGTAATTAATTTTTTTGATAGTTGATGCCTAAAGCATCAGAGTCTCATGCCTATCTGGCAATTACAAAAAACTGAATTACAAAAACATGAAACAGAATTAAAATTGTTTATAACAATATCATTAAGATTAAGAAAATATCCGATGTCAGTAGGGATCCATTCCACATTGCAACAATTCATTCCGTCCCTCTTCAGCAAAAACTTTCATTCTTCCATCTGTACGAAAAGATGGTAGTATCTAGACCAAAACTTTTATTCATTCCGTCCCTCTTCAGAAAGACAAGTACTCTCTCCATCTCTTTATTTGAACTTTATTGAAAAATTCAAACTCCTCTAAAAAAATTTAGTTTTCCTTTAATTTTTCTTAATTAGGAAAATGGATATTAAAAAAGAGATTTCCATTTTAGTAAAATGGATCTTAGATTAAGGGACAGATGGAGTATTTAAAAACAAAAATCTGGTCACTGACAAGAGCCTTTTCCACTAGGCTATTCGATTAACTCGCCTTAAAGTCACATGTTAAGATGTTAATAAAGAAAAATTTGATGTAAGATTTACAATATGCCTTCAAGTCACATGTTGAGTTAATCGAATAGTCTAGTGGAAAAGGCTCTTGCTAGTGACCAGAAGGTACTGGGTTCGAAACTCACATCATCACTAATTTACAATAAAAAAAATATAGAAAGATTTTTCAATTATGTTCTCTTATATACTTTCAACTTTTATAATTTCCAGTTTTCCTTCTTATAATATGTGGTTTAAGAGCACATTCTAAAAAAATTGTATCACATATATGGATGGAATGGTTCATGGCTTCATGCCGCATACTCCATCCTCTAATTCATCACCCAAGCATATAATTATATAATAACGATTTTTTATAGAAGGTGCCCTATGCCCCTATATAGTGGTACATGTTAAGATTATTAAAAATGTAAATAAAATATAATATATGTAATTATACAAGGGAACGTATTTAAAAACAAAATCTATGTCGAATTTTAAATGCAAATGTCTTAAGGGAACATGTTAAATTTAAAGATGGAAATAAAATACTGTATAACATATGTAATTATATAAGAAAATGTATTTAAAAACAAATTTCATATGAGCAAATTTTAAATATCAATCTTCTATTAATCATTTTTCCTTTATTAGCATCTTAATCTGAGTTCTAAGGACACATTATAGAAAAATCGTTATAATAATATAGTAGCATATGCATATTATATCCGAACTTATTGCCAATTTGAGTTATGATGTAGTAATTCTAGATCAACCTTATATTAATTTAAAGCAGCATGGTGAATCGAGGGCGTCATATATATATGGTCATGATCGTACGTCAATTAATTGCTATAATAATAATTATGATTACTATTATTACTAGAGTAGTAATATTTGCAATCAAAGTAAGTTTGACTAATTGCTTTATTAAGCCCTCAAAATAATGCAATTAGGTATATATATATTATAAGCACAGCCTGAATCTTAGGGTCCTAACATTAATCTGAGTACAACCAAAGCAATAGTAACAGTACAATCAACAATGTAGATACATGCATGAACCTAAAACCTAGATTAGTCAGCACCACCATGTCGATTAACGTTAATAATCACCTAGTTGTTGTTAATTAAATGTGTTTATTAGGCATGTGTTCACTTGCTAGGTTTTCACATGCTAGACTCTCTTGCATTGAGTATATGGCCTATTTATTTTTAAGATATATTATTTCAACCAATTTCTTTTGTAAATTAGGGATGAAGTGAAACACATGACCTCTTGATCATTAACGAGAGAGTTTTCCACTAGACTACTCCTAATATTGCAACCTCAGTCACTTCTTTTTGAAACAAAACGGCGTCTTATTAGAAGTAACCTAAATTGATCCAATCACTAGTACAAAAAAGGTCTTAGACAACATCACTTAGACAACACGAATAAAAGAAACGCCGTCTAAGGACACTTAGACGGCGCTCCCGTATAGCGCCGTCTAAGTGACCCTTAGACGGCGCCCCATTGAGCGTCGGCTAAGTAAATACAATTAAAATACTAATTAACCCCAAATATCCATGTGGTCAACTACATACCCACCCCCTTCTTTGCCCCATAAACACACACCCGCCTCTCCCCCTTCAACCCTAATGGCTTCTCACGTTCGAAGACCATCAATCAACCACCCACCATCAACCACGCAACATCAACCCCACCTCCATACCAACGTCCAAACCCTAGCCCACAATCTTAGCACCGTTGCATCGTCCCAACACCATCGCTCCACCAACGCCGTCGTCTATCCCAACCGTCTGAAGCTAAATCTTACAGGTAAAAATTTCAATTTTTTATTTATTAACCGTATAAAAATCTGTTTTTTCTATTTGAGGTTTGTAAATATGTTTTTTCAATTAATTATTTTTGCTTTTATGTTTGAGTTTTCATACTTGTGTTTTGAGGTTGAAGATTTTTTAGTTTGGGTATCTTTATTATACAATTACTCAGATTTGGTACTAAGCAAACTATTTGCTTTTATTGATTTCTAAAATTGAGATCGATTTTTCTTTTTTCTTCACAATAATGGAAGTGTATAATTGAAATTTTGAAGTTCCGAACAAGAAGTCATACTTTATAAGTTGGTACTTAAATGCAGGGTGTTGTTAAGGTAATTAGACTAAGACATTAGCCGAGTTCTTATATCGATTTGGTCATCTTGCTCCTGATGTCTTGGATGAGAGGTCAGTCAGATTTGGTTGTTTCTAAATTCGTTTTTTTAAAGGCTCGCTGTTGTTGCTCATCTTGTGCTAAAAAAACTGTTACTTTTTGTTCTATTATACCAAGGCTCGATATTCTGCCTTTGGTGATGTGTTTTGTTTATTGGATTTATTAATTTAAGGTTTAATTAACCTTCCTTGTTTGGTTTGCTTTTCCTCATGGTAAGTGATTTTCCATATATTTATTAGTTTGATCTTGTTGTTTGTTATGCCACTATATGAATATGTTAAGCTTAACTTCAGTCCTCTCCTAGTCTAGGAGAATACTCTTTTTATATCTAAATTGAACCTCTCAATAATTAAACAAAGATGAGTTTAGTATTTAATTTGTTTTTGATATGCTCATGTTCGAGTAGCTATTGATTTGAATCTTGATAGATAAAGATGGGGGATGAAGATGTGGTAGTTGTTTGATGTAGATTAATACCTTGTACAGTAATTTATTCTTAGATTTGCTTTCTTGAAGGAATATTCTATATATGCTATTTTCTTCATATTCCTAGTATTTTTTATTCCCTCTTTGACCTCAATTGATCGTTTACTTTGTTATTGAACAATTAAAGGTAGATTGATCCTTTAAGAAATTACTTACAAAATGGTCAATAATGTCAGATTACCCATTGAAGAGGGCAGCGGACCAATAAATTGATTTCCGGATAGATCCTTGCAAGCGTAGTTTTGCATATGAAGACTGCTCCATTTACTTTAATGAATCTAAAATCAGAGAAATTCCTCTTAAAGAGTAAGTGGCTCTACTTCTTGTGATTGATGAAGAGAATCATGTTCACAATTTATGTAGAGTTTAATTTTCCACCCTCAAAGTGAAGGGTGAGTATTAACAATTCTTGTTTATTATCTAAATCTCTTAGTTTTGTCACAACTAAAGAATATAACTTCGCTCGTTGTGTCAGCCTCATCACTGAAGTATTACTTGTCTTAAGTTCTCCGAATTTAGTTGTTCTTTGCTAAAAAACTTGAAGTATTACTTGTCTTGCAGGACTTGTAATGGTCTACGAATGATGAAAAATTTGGAAAACATAACTTTTTCAGCTTTCTTCATGAACACATACTTATTTTGTATACATGCTTTAGTCTCAAAGGGTGAGTGTTTGAGATTTTTTCCCTTTTTCATACTTGTTGATGCTAGAGTAGCTGCATTAGAACATCTAAGATGAAATTCTTAGGTCGTATGTGTGTTATGAAGCAGAATGTCCTTAATTAGCTTGTATACTTAGTAGGATGTTCTTTTTTTGGCATTGAATTTGATCTTACATTAGAGAGTAAAGTGTTCAACTCTGTTGCAGATTTACCGTGATGAAAGCTTTTCTTCTGAGAATTTCATTTTGGATGCACTATGTTCGTAAGTAAAGAAATTATCTTTTCGTGATTCCCAATAAAGTCGGTATCTCCATTTAAACTCCATGCCATAAAGTCGGTATCTCCATTTGAATTATGTATGTTCTTGTATGCTCTAGCAATATTTTGAATGCTTTCCATCACATCCACCTGTTATTGGGGTAGATTATACTAATTTGTCATGCCTGATCGCGTAGTGGATTATTTCGAATATTAGAATTTGTCATTTGAACTACTTGCAACTCACAATTATAAGTAAGATCCCATTGATGTATGTTCTTGGAATTTGGCAGGCTGAAATGATTCAAGATACTAACCCTAATAAGTTCAAAGCTGAACTTCTGAGTTCTTAGGTACGGAAACTTTTCAGTTTGTTATTTATTCATGTAAATTTGTTTGTACCTAAATGTTACTGTAGTGCATGTGTGGTAATAAATTTCATATTGTGGTAATTGGAGATATCGGATATTTTTATGTGTTGGTACTTCTTGTTATTTCTATTTATACAGCCATGACCAAGGATGAGAACCTAATAACCTCTGTTTCATATGTGATTTCTATCTGCTGGAAACTGAACTCTCTACGGCCTTCGGTGGCGTGGACAGAGTTGACACCTTTTTTAATTCGATGCACACGTGTTAAGGAAATCTTTAATCTTGTTTCTTTATTGTGTTCTTTTTCAATGTTTCACGACAATTGATATTGGTTTTATTATGTTTGAAGGTGACGAATGACGAAGGAATGATGGAGGTGTTACTTTTTCTAGTGATTTTAGGTAGTTTTATAGTTTATTAAATTTTGATGTAAAATTGAATATTTTGTTGTAAACATAGGATTGTTTAATATCTAATATTTATAATTTTTTGTAATAATTGTTGTAATATTTCAATGATTTGGGTAAGAAAGGTGTTGAAAAGGATAGTTTTGGGAAAATAACCTTTTTTTTTTAATTTAAAATATACCTTAGACGGCGCTCAATGAGGCGCCGTCTAAGATGAGCCTTAGACAGCGCCAAAATGAGTGCCGTCTAAATCTATCTTAGACGGCGCTCATTTTGGCGCCGTCTAAGACTTAGACGGCGCTATGCGGGAGCGCCGTCTAAGGCATTTTTACTTAGACAGCATCATTCTTAACAGCGTTTATTGGTGCCGTCTAAGCCCTTTTTTGAGCGCCGTCTAAGACCTTTTTTGTACTAGTGAATAATATACTCAAAATGTTCACATTGCTAGAGAACCTGCCTTCAATTTTAATTGACTATAAAATATATATACAACTCCAATTCGATTTAATAGATGTTTTTGAAATTTTGTGTCAAGGCTTTGACCATAAATTAGTTTTATTCACTAATCCAAAACAATATTAATTTCATTGAGTTCCTATTTAAAAGTATTTACATCACTATTATATGTGGAAGAGTGTATTAAGATCTATTATACTCCCTCCGTCCCTAAAAGATTGTCACATTTTGACTTTTGGTGGTCAACAAAACACAATTTAAAACATAAATATCTATTAATCTACATACAAAAAAAATTACAAAAAGTTAATATTTCAAAAATATATATTGAGACGAATCTAACAAGGTCCCACAAGACTATATTATTTCTTATCGTTTAATGGGAATTCATGATCAAATTTTGTAATGTTTGACTAACAAAAGTCAAAATGTGACAATCTTTTAGGGACGGAGGGAGTATTATTCACACATTAAGTAAGTAAGACCTTTCAGGTAATTAATTAAGTTAATAACATTTTGGACTTGACTCGTCTACAATCAATTAAATATAACATGGAACTTATATGAATTCTTGATAGGGTTACCATATATAACTTTCACATGCTTAATCAAATTAGCCTATTATTAATATAGCGATCTAGGTTAATAGGTTACTAAATCTGGTTCAAGGAGGCGTGCCAATATACCATTTTACACTAGCTCTAATTATGATATGTCTTAACATATACTCCCTCCGTCCCTAAAGGATTGTCACATTTTGACTTTTGGTGGTCAACAAAACACGATTTAAAACATAAATATCTATTATTCTACATGTGAAAAAATGATAAAAATTTAATATTTCAAAAATATATATTGAGACGAATCTAACAAGATCCCACAAGACTATATTATTTCTCATCGTTTAATGGGAATTCATGATCGAATTTTGTAATGTTTGACTACCAAAAGTCAAAATGTGACAATCTTTTAGGGACGGAGGGAGTATTATATACACTATATTCTAATATAGTTATGTGCAATTTTGTTAGACTCATATCAATATACTAGTATTATTTTAATAAATCAACAGTTTTTATTTTAAAATATATCTTGGTGATCGTGAAAAGTGAAACGTCTTTATCATTAAGAGATGAGGGGAGTGCTATCTTTTGATATATTTTTATCAAATAATATTATACAATAATATTCAATAAATATTGAATCATAAATTTCAAAAAATCAGTTGTCAATATTTAAAATTGCATCATGTTTTAGAAACAAGTGAATTATGATATATATGTGAAACGGATGAAATATCTAATTTTGTTTTTGACCGGTTGCTTGGCCTAAAACCATACTCCTATACGTATTTTCTAGAAATTAAGATTGCGGTGTACATATTGTTGAAGAGTTGACCTAAGGCTACGTAATCAGCTCCACATAGGCCGACGTCACAATTATGTCACTTTTAATTTAATATCTGTATTAATCTCTGTATATATAATAGAGTAATAACCAAGTAGGAATATTTATGTATAACAATATTCCGTAAATCGAGTTGTAGCAATAACGCGGAAGAAGCTTTGAAGATTCATTCTTTTATAGTCATCAACTAACTCATCATCGTCTCACATATCTCACTCAATTATTACACCAATGCTTCAACGTAACTCTATTCTTTGACTTTTTAGCTTCTCCCATTATAATATGTATTAAGTATTTTGTTCGTGTATTCGAGACCAAACTGCGTAGGAATCGTTAATGTGACGGTTTCACACGTTTAAAGTATAGATAAGTGGGTATGATGACTTCAATTTATTATTCTAGAAGGTTGGTTATTTTTCGTTTTTGCATGCATGGTTTGTGATGAATAAATTAAACATTCTCGGTCATTTAACATTATATATGCTTAACTTAGATGTGAATTGTGAGTGACGTCATTATTATTTTTTGATCCCATACAAGTATATTATCAATTGAGGTACCTATATATAGTCTAATTAATGTGCTACATTTGTGTATTTCATATATGGGTGCATTATGCAAACAATATATATTCCTAGAGATATTCCAATATCCAATTCAATCAACAATCGTGCATGGTTAAGATTTTACTCAAACACCTAAATGTGATGGAGTTGGAGTTTAGTGCATGATCGAATTGAATCGGTTATAATTTTATTAAGAATTTTTATAATAAAATTATTTTTAATGTATAAATTACACAATTCATTTCTATATTAATGTATAAATTACCATGATAGCTAATTTTTTAGAAAAATTTTAATAAAACCATAACTTTTTACAAAATAACACGAGACACTTAGCTGCAACTAACCATCTAACATGCACTTCTGATATCGAATACTTATGATATCGAATACTTATGATATCGAATAGCAACTCAATCATAATTATTATTGATGAGACAAATTGACAGTTTACTCTATATATGAAATGAAGAGAATAATAATTGATTTGCCAACCCATTTATAAATGGTTTGAATTAGTCAGCAGAAAGAAATTCAAATGAATAATTAATCCAGTCATCCTCATTCCTCACTTTCCTTTGTCTTGTTTTCTAAGACCAATGACCGGTCTAACAAATAAAGAAAACCACTCGCTTATTCTTTCAGTCAAACTTTCCAACTCGTCTCTCCTTATATATCAACCCCACTTCCCTCACTTCTCTTAATTCAAAACCGAACTAATTTTCAACCAAACCTCCCTTTTCCCTTTTCTTAAAAAAACCACCTTAACCACCTTTCTCACTTGCCATTATTCTTCATGCAAATATTGCACTTCATTTTCCATCCAACTTTCTTTTTACTTAAAAAATGAAGAATGCCCTTTTGGATATGAAGCTCAGAAGCCTACTAATTAATGAGCTAACTCAAGGACAAGAAATGGCTAAGCAACTAAAACTCAATTTAGATGCACCCTCTTCTTCACCTCAAGTTTGTGATTTTTTGATGAGCAATATCATAGACTCCTATGATAGGATTCTCACCATGATCATGCCTAAAGAGACCATCAATCTCCCGGTCGAATCCACGTTGGTAGCGTTTAGGGGACCGGAGTCTCCACCGTCTCCTATTATTGGAAGTCCTGGTAGCCAAGATTCAGATATGGAGTTTAAGGATCATGACAAAAATATTTCTGATGCCTCCAAGAAAAGGTTACTTATTACCACTTGCTAGGATATTATATCAATATATCGAGAAAATTGCCAAAATGGTCCCAGTAAATATGTGCAAGTTGCACTTTGGTCCCCGATTATATTGGGGCTGCGGAATTGGTCCCTGATATTGGTAAAAAAGTAGCATTTTGGTCCCTAACCGTTACTTTTAAACGGAAAAGAGTTAGTTTAGGGCAAAAACGTAAGATCAACACAGTTAAGCCCTAAAAATGCGATTATAACTAATAATGGGGCAAAAGTAGAAAGTTAATAACTAATTTATAATAATTGGAGGGAACAATTTTGGAGGGAATTGGGATGCGAGTAGACATAAATTACTTGTTAACTTTCTATTTTTGCCCCATAATTAATTAGTTATAATCGCATTTTTAGGGCTTAACTGTGCTGATCTTACATTTCTGCCCCAACCTAACTTTTTCCGTTTAAAAGTAACGGTTAGGGACCAAAACGCTACTTTTTTACCAATATCAGGGACCATTTCCGCAGCCCCAATATAATCGGGGACCAAAGTGCAACTTGCACATATTTACTGGGACCATTTTGGCAATTTTCTCTCAATATATCCTATACATTTTTATTGCCTCTATGTGTATGATATACATATAAAATTGGCACTTAATGCTATAATATTTATTTATATGAATCATTTTTTTCCAGAAAGGCCATGCCAAGGTGGACTAAACAAGTTCAAGTTCATACTGGATCGGTTTCTGAAGGCACTTTAGATGACGGCCACAACTGGAGGAAATACGGCCAAAAGGATATTCTTGGTGCCAAATATCCAAGGTATCAACTTCTTATAGCGCGATTATATTAAATCTGATCTATCAAAACAGACAATACCTCGATGATATAATATGTATCTCTCAAGATCAGAAAATGCGACAACTAAGTTCAAACTTGATAGTATGAAAGGACATTTAATTTATTTGATGCTTTCGTTGCAGAGGTTACTACAGATGTACACAAAGAAATGCCCAAGGTTGTTTAGCTACGAAGCAGGTTCAACGAAAAGGCGATAACCCAAGTACTTTTGAGATCACATACAGAGGGAGGCATACATGCACTCCAAGAATCTCTCTAAAATCATCATCTCAACAGAAACAAAAACAACCAGATGCCACAGGCAAAGACCATATCAACAGCAATAAGATTAATATCATTGATATGCACCATAAAGATCAGCAGGCATTATTGTTAGCCTCCAACTTTCAGACAGGCCTGAGAGTGGAAACTGACAACATAGACGACACCAAAAACCAACAATTCTCTGCCGATTTGTCTTTTACTAGCTTCCCATCATCACCAAACAATATCATTAACGTCGAAAATTATCCTTTTTCACCAAATTGTCTGATAGATGAAACTCTTGCACTCAATTTTCACGGAACATTGGCAGATTACTATACAGGGAATCTTAACGATCAGATAAGCGATCAAGAAATGCTAGAGAAAGCCTCAACAACAGTTTCAAGTGCAAATTCTGTAAATGTGGCTCCGGATTACCCATTATTTAGCATATTTGCTCCTGACTTCCACATTTGGTAATGCAGGGTTTTCTCATAATTAATTATTAAGATTCAATCATGTAGGATATATTTTTAAAGTCTGACCTTTGAGTAGCAATTTTTCAACCCCCACAGCCACACACACACACATACCTCACCCCACCCCTCCACCCGTCTTTCGTCGATCTTTTCCCCGATCACTTACGTAAAAGCAAAAGGCTTATAATATGTGTAACAAGTTTATTTGGATTAAAAAAAAAAGTTTATTTGGATTAAATATATGTTGGATTTGTCAAGTTAATGTGCAATTGTAAAAGAAAAAGGCTTATATGTGTCAGTGTAACAAGTTATTGAAGAATTTTAACAAAAAAGAAAATACTGCATTACCAGCTTATTAAACCAATACTATTAGCCTATTACCTTAAGAAGGTTGTGGAAAGTTAGAATTTGCTGCATTGATAACAGCCATTCAAAAACGGCCAAATTGGTGGAGTAGTGAACTTGTGACCGCAAGGTGATGAGTTTCCCAACAGTCACGAATCTTGATTTCCCGAAGTCTTGCTAACTGTTGCTATTTAGCTTGCTGAGAAAGTTCACATCTACCAATTTACCAAGCTTGTTTACGGTATTGCTGATGAATGCAAAAACTATATTGTAAGCAATTTTCTGATAGCTTCATCAAATTTGACAGTTTAGCCAAATGAAGATCATGATCATCTTGAACAAGGGCATAGTTACAAATTGTAACAGATGCTCACATTATAGCCATGGCGACGTGACATGACACCAGCTTCATCAAATTTATTTACAGTTTAGCCAAACAAGGTGACGATTGTTGTGAATTATGGCTAGTTTTGTAGGTAATGTATGTCTGCAACATCCGAAAGGCAAGTTCCACTTGCTGTGTCTCTGTGGAGAGATCCTTTTGCTGCTTGAGTCATCACTCACCTTCCAAGCTAGAGTTTGTTGGTTTCTCAACTCCGACCTGTACTTGTTGCAGGACCGAGTTACATGACTGAGTTACTGACATGGGGCGTACATACAAACTTAAATTTTAATACCAAATACGAGCATATAATGAATAATTTCTTAAACTTGTTTTGTGTATGTAGAAGGACGTATACAGTCTTGTCATCCATTTTAGGATGATAGAAAACATCGATTATGACTTCTCCTGACAACAGCCCAATACAGAAGAAACAATATGTAAAGATCCAGTGACTACAACGATTCCAAAGGGATCTCCCTCCTCTACCATGCCGTTGAGGATCTCATTTGCCGCTCTAATAGAAGCCACTACTTCCCCCTTGTATAGTGTTATTGCTCGATTTCTTGAGGCAGAATTTTGTAAAGACTCAGTCAAGCACTGATTCCCTGAAGTAGTATTTTCGTTTACATCGATTCCCATTTTCCTTGATGCTTCTTTCCAAGACTCTCTCAGCAGGGATGCAGAAACTGTTCGAGATCTGTCTCCAGCTATATTAACTTCTGAAAGAAATACAGCCTTCAATCCTCTCACTACAAGTGTCACAAATAAAATGTAGAATTAATATTGTTGCACTCTGTAATGATTGCACATATAAAGAGATTAGGATATCAGCCTGACGAACAAACTCCTGGCTCACCACCCACCCCACTTCCTCTCCCCAAATAAAATACCGAAATTAATTATTACATAGATGCTGTGATAATATTACTGTGTAGAAATTAATACAAGACAATGTGGTAACCTGAAAGTAACTCCTCCGCAAACCCAAAATGATCCTTATCGTTTGCCATAGCAACCACAAGAATCACTCCCGCTGCAGGAAATGCCGTGTTTACTGTATTAGCCAGAGCTCTAGCAGAATCCTTCGTATGGGCTGCAAATGATAGTAATAGCTTATCAAAGTTTGAGAGCTACAATTTCATTCCAAGAGGAACAAACAATAAGGATGTATATATAATGATATACCAAAACTGTAAGGGCATGATATACCAAAACTTTAAGGGCATACAAATTTCCAGAGGAGAGACTATTATCACCTCCATCAAGCATAATTGTAGCATCAGGTACCCCGAGTCTTTTAGCTGCTGCTGATGTTAAAAATTGACTTCTGCCAAGCAAATAGGCACTTTCTAAACCAGCCCGAATAGATTTACTAGAAATTTTCCAACCTGAAAAATCCAGAGGAGGACAGGAAATGGTTTAGAAGTTACAAGATTTAATATAACATCATTATCGGCTGCCTGTAATCAGATGAACCATCCAGTTAGGATATTGCCATTCTGTTGGGCCTTTTATGGCCACTTCCTAATTCTTTACAATAACAAATCTACTTATGAGTTTATACATATGAAAGATGCACATGAGATCTTATTAAAAAATGATGAGTTTCCCACTGCTACTAGAAACAAGTTATTCCAATTTCACCTTGACTACAGAGGCAGAGTGCAGCACAAGTTGCAGTTGCAGCGTTTTGAAGCTGATGAGACCCTAGCATCTGTAATTTTACATCGAGTAACTCAATGAACTGCAAAAATTAACAACAATGAAGAATCCAATATTATAAAGCCGCCAATATGAAAATCTCTGCAAGGAAATTTTTTGAAAGGAGAAATCAATATAAGCGCATACCAAAGGGAACTCCTTTTCGATATTCAGTACTATATCGCATGATTGGTAAGGCTGACCATGCAAGTAGCTATATCCTTTAAGAATACTTTTGTTTCCATGGTCAGAAGCAGATATTATAGGTGAACTCATACATAAAGCTTTATCACGAAGAATCTGCTCTATGTGTGGAAGGAATGGGCCTCCTAAAATCAGCTGAAAAGATGAATACTACATTTAGCAAGATGATCATTCTTTTAACAACCCTTATAGAAGCTAAATTCCAGTAAACGCATATATGAGCATAATCAACTATTCCTTCAATAACAGGCTAAATTTTAATGGAAATATCATGTTGTCTTGCCAATTAAGAGAGACTAGCTCAGAGAAGCTCAGCAGGATTTGAGTAAGATAATCAATAGATACTTCTGGAAGAAATACATTAAAAGGACCACCTAACTGGACGCCCATCTTTGATTATTCCTGATTTAGCTTCTGCAATGCTTTCTAAAGAACCACCTAGCGCAGCCATGTGTTCTTCACCAATTGATGTTATGACTGATGCAGCAAGGTCAGAGCTGGAAAATATATTGGTGGCATCTCGTGCTCCACCCAATCCAGCCTATCAAACGTTTATAACGGATACAAAATGGTAAACAAAGATATCTCTATTGTTGCATGAATAATGTTGAAAAGAGACCCGTTTTAATGCTAATGTATTTTATGCTTGAATTTAAATCTTCCTGATGACACTGAATGATGTATCTAATGGTCTTTGGAGTGCAAGGATAAAAGACCCAGGAGAAGCTAGTTTACCTCAATAACAGCAATATCAACATTCTCCTGAGCGAAGAGGCTAAAAGCCATGGCAGTGAGAACCTAAAGTATTGAAGGACAAACAGTTCAGTTCAGCTAACAGTTTAACATGACTAAAGAAACAAACAAGAAAAGGACTGAAAGAAAGAAATCACGGCTTAAAGGATAGGAAATAGATGAGGGGCAAAACTCAGATATATTTCACCAATCTATAATAATGTATATAATGTATAGAGAACGCCATAATTTGTACCTCAAAATGACTAAGATGCATGTTCTCGAGTCGAATTGCTTTCTTGAGGTCCGCTTTTATCCTTTGAAAATGATTATTCAGCCCTTGTGCTGATACTGGTTCCCCAGATACTCCCACTGTCATCCGTTCTCTGATAGTCTTTATGTGTGGACTGCTCAAATAGAATATAGATGTGATAAAGTGGACATAAGATGCAAGTGCAGAAAACCATCGAGCAATCATAACTGAATGAAAAATTAGAACACAAGTTCACATTATATCCCCCATTTAAAAATACCTAGTATAACATCCAACAGAGTACCCTGCTGCTCGCAGGATGCTAGAAAGATATGCTGCAGTAGATCCTTTCCCTTTAGTTCCCGCTATGTGGACAGACTGATCATTAAGAAGACAAGGTCAAACTTAAAGTAACTACAATTAAAGTTTGCACAAACGACCAAATAAATAGATAAGCAAAAGTCCAAAATTGACATCGGCACTTTACTTCGTAAGACTGTACTTCATAAGTCTCAATGTGCTAAACTAACTTGTTCCAAAAGCTGCATTTTACCTCTTGGTTACCAGTAACGGGAATGACAACAACATTTTCTCCTCTTTATATTCAAATTCTCCATCAGCCATCACCAGCAATACATTCACCATGTGAAGAACTGGCAAACATTTTCTATATTCGGTCACTTAAATCACTTAGTTGCTGGCTCTGGAAACTAAATACTCCTTAACACGAAAATAGATTCAACCTACTTCAGTATTGATATGATAATTATGATTCAAAACGACCTAAGTGTGTCAACTAAGGCAGCAAAAATTAATACTTTTGACCATTCAATATCTAAATGGACAATCTTTTTGAGATACAGGCACTAACGTTATTCATTTACGATTTTATCTCTCGACAAATAAACAGTATACAAACATCTTAAAACATTCACCTCAACTAGTTTCGCCCCGATCCAAACAGACCATGAGAATGCACCTAGTTACTGAACAAGAATTTACCTTGAATTTGGATTGGGGATTCCCGAGAATATCCATGAGATGTTTCATCCTCTGTAGATCAAACCCATCTTCAGAATCAGTACCAGCTCCTTTGGGCACTCCTACTTTCTCGTAATTCTTCAGATTTTCCAAAAACTCCATCATCTCGTTCAGTTGTGTGTCCTCCGAGAAAGAGCAAAAAGCACGATGAGGGTACTTCAAAATTGGTGAGTAAATTAGTTTGAGTTTGGTATGAATGGGATAACTGAATCTGTAAATTGGTGCAACCATCTTCATTTTATTTCGTTGTTGGTCAAACTTAGTTATGGAGTCGATTTGGGTGTTGTATGATGCTCTACAGATAATTGCACAAACTGACACTACATCCACACTGAATCCCTAAAATACAATAGACCAAAGGGTAATCTAGGGCAACACTATATCGTTAGCTCAAAGTCTAAATGGTCGGCGTGATTTGTAATTATATCGTTAGCTCAAAGTCTAAATGATCGGCATTATACTTTTATAGCGTGTTTTAAGATTGTGAGTGGGAAACGAAAAACACTATACACATGCTCAAATAGTGTTTTTGAAGATGAAATTATTATTTTGTCCCTATATTTACATATAAGGGTTAATATTTGTCATTTTACTACTAAAAACACTACTATAACAATTCAGCTACGAGTCGTACTAAAAAAAAATGAATTGACTATTGTGTTTCAAACCAAAACTTCCTTGACACACATTTGTTATAAACAGTGTTTTAGGTGGTATGGATAGATATTCCATGACAACAGATATGTAGATTAGTGATGAATAACTTCTGTAGAGATACGTGGTGTAGTATGACATACATGTCAGCGTCTTAGCTATGAGTGATGAATAAGCATAATATGTGTCAGAGTTTAGGTTCATCGTGTGAGGACAAGTATCCGTGTGTTATAAAGGCACGTATCGTAGTGTGATGACTATGGGACTTGCATGAAAGACATGTGTTCATATCTTGTATAAGAGTCATATAGTTTAGTATTATGACTAAGCTTATGAGATTTATACTATAAATAGGAGACTCTAAACAGATACTAAAATCATCTCGAGTTTAGCATAACAAGTTGAAACACATGATCAAGACATCTTGCCCCAGTGGCAATTATGCTGACAGAGGTATCGGGTTCGAGCCCTCTTATTAGCAAGGAAAGTGGTTAGAGAGATGATTTATCTCATTAGTTTGATGCTAGTCGCCACGCAATTCACCGCTCCACCGGAAATTCCCTCTGCCCCTACCGTACTCCAGCTTGGTAGTTTCCACCGCCTGTCCAGGGTTGAGATCTAGGATTTGACGGCGGACTTAAAAAGCCACCTACAGACGCTTTACGCCCAATGATTCCGGATAACGCGTCGACTTTAAAAATTGTGAGGTTTCGAGTTCCTCTATCCCCAAAAGCCTATTTGACATCCCAACGATTTCTCCTATATCTATTTTCGTCAGTGGTGCCAAATTCCTCACCTTTCTCATTCACTCTATTCTGTTACAAACGGATCTGGCCGAAAACGCCTTTCATCTTACACAAGTCTTGTATGATACACATATAAATGACCATCTTTGAACAAGGAAAGAATCGCCTTTTGAATTTGAAGGATCTTGAACTAAGAAATAGACCCTAGAAGCTAAAAAATGGTATCCTGAGCAATTGCAATAATCGGGTTCAGTGAGATTCATGTATAGTAGATGCTATCACACATACAATCATACTAACTGGAATCAAAGAATGTGTAGATATGTTCCGCCCAAAATGGGAATGGTCTAGAGTTATGAACTTATAATCTGATGATCGAGTCGATTCCATGATTATAAGTTCATTCCATTTTTAACTTCCATTGAATCGAGAAAAAGACATTCTCCGGATAATTCAAATCAAAGTAACCTATAAATTCCGTGAAAGAATATACATAAATATTTTTTTATCTATCATTAATATTCTACGAATCAATAAACAAGTTTTTCTTGAGGGCATTGTAACATAACCGTCGGGGTGAAGGCGGAACCTAAAAAGATCGAATGTAACAATATATAGACAAGTAAATCTCTTATGAATTCCAATCCTTTAATTCTTATAAGATTATAAGAATCTAAGAATTTAAGGGATTTTTCATTCGAAGGAAAGTAGACTACTAAAGAATTTCACGTTTGATTTATGCCAAAATGGAATAAATCTCTTTCCTTGACTTTACGAGTTTACGAATTGTATCGATGTTGGATAATTGTAATAGATTATTCGTATTAATAAATTAAATGGTAACCCCTTTTGAAAAAAAAACACACGTTTGCAGAATAGGGGGATATTGGGGGTACAATAGTACATTCCCTCCTAAAAACACTATTTGGTACTGTTTGAATGTGCATATAACTCAGAAATCTAAGATGACCATGTTCGACGAGAGCTACTAAACTGTTTCGTTCTACTTCACCATTCACCAAGCGTTTCATTCAATTGTAAGTCAATCTTTTACAATTACTCTTTAGTTTTCATTTCAACTAAATAGTATCCGATTTTTTCCTTCTAATCTTCTTAACCATTTTAGTTAATTTATTGTATGTATATTACACTCCATTTTATTTAGTTTGGATTATTTTTGTTGAAATGCTGATTTTGTTTGATTTTTTTATAGGGGATTTTGAAGATAGAAATAGGGTTTCAAAGAATTTGCTTATTGCTGTAAAAGTTCTTGTTTTCTTGTTGCTGTAATGCTGATTTTATTGGTCTCTTTTGTAGGGATTGTGAAAATAGAAATAGGGTTTTAAAAAAAGTGCTTCTTGTTACCAAATTTTGAATGTTTTTGTTCTGATAATGGTTCTGTTTATCTGTTTTCTACTAGGGGTTGTGAAAATAGAAGCGGGGTATACAAGAACTTGAATTTTAGAGAATTGAAGTGGTGTCAAAGAAGGTTGCTGTAGTTTCTTGAAATGGGAAATATGTATGAGGAAACTGATAAGGTTGCTGCTCTACAAGTGGAGTTTGAGAAAAACAATGTTGATATTCAATTGCTTGAAGCGAAACTTTCTGAATTAGAAATTGAGAAGGTGAGGGTTGAGGAGCAATGTCGGTTGTTGAGAGAAAGGAATCAGGAACTTGAAGAGGAAATTAAGAAGATTGCGAGTGATAAGATAGTTGGTAGCAATGTGGCGAAGGGAAATGGGCATGTGGTTGATTTGTTAGGAGACGAGGAGGATGAGCTTCTTCAGTTGATGATTGTGAATAAAGTTTTGGAATGTGAGAAGAGAAAGGCTGAAAGTGAGATCGAAGAATGGAAGATTAAATTCGTGAAACTTCAGTCTCGTATGGATGAGTTGGAGAAGTCGTATGCTTCTGAACGTCAAAAATGTGTGTCATGTGAAATGAAGGAGATCGATCAGAGATTGAATGAGATGAGGGAGACAAATGAAAAGGGAAATGGCATTCAAGGCACTTCCAGTTCTGCAAATCTACATGTAAAGAAAATGGAGAGAAAGGAAGATGGGTGTGCCAACATAGGTGCAGGAATATGTTACTCTTCTACGGACAAGCTAACCAAGGATGTAGAGGATCCAGGTACTTTGCGTTTGCATTGGCAAATTCTTTACTGAACTTATATGTTATAATTGATTTAGCTTGGTTATACAACCTAGAAATGTTCACTAGGTCAAAAGAAATTAGAAAATAAACAAAGAGAAAGCTATCATTAATAATTTAACTCTGTCATTGATGCTGTTATTCGTCACCCATGTAAAATTAATATGGCATATAGTTCAATATTACTAGTGAAATTTTTTGCCGGCTGCTTAAGTGTTTAAGTTTCCCTCGCATTAGATATTTCAACTGTGAGAATTAGAGCTAGCACCTTCTGGTGAATTGTATATGGTAATGTATATCAGAGATGGTTGGAATGTTGGATATCTTTGTCTATTTAGTTCATTACAGAATATTATATCTGCCTATTGATTATATTAATATATTTCTTAGATCCTATGCTAGCGCACAAGTTAACAGAGGAATGTCATCGCTTATTTTCACCTCTAGCTTCTCTAGGTACACCTTTGCCCAGAACACCACTTAATGAGTCCACTTACGGCGATAGACGAAAGGGAAGTGCCCCTATAAAAGATAAAATTCAGGACAAGTCTAGGGTTAGAAAAAGACTGGCATTTCCTCAAGATGAGAGTCCCACAAAGAAGATGGCTCCATCTACACCAGCTGCTGCTGCTGTTGACGTCATTGATATATATGACAGCGATGATGAAGCAAAGACAACGCCGGACCACTTGGCTCCAACGGTTCTTATAGGTAAATCTGGACAACAATCATCTCACTTTGGACAACATGAGCTTTACGCGGAAAGTAAGTTGAGTTGTACTTGTGGAATGACAAGTACAGGGCAATGCAGCAATGACTGTTGTGAGGGAAACTTATCATTTAAGCCGAGTTTTAGAAGGAAAAACTCATGTAATGTTGTTACTAGTGATGCTGAAAGTGATGATGATGACGACGTTCCACTTTCTAGACTAACAAAAAACCGAAATAAGGAAAAGGAACCACTTGATCACATGGGCAAATATGGTACAAGTAGTTTTGATTCAGGAGATGAAGTAGGTGAATTTGCTGAGAATCGTTGCTTGAGGAGGTTAAGGAAAGGTAAAAAGATAAAATATCCTGAAAAGGGTTGTCTCGGTAGTAAGAACGGCACAGGAAAAAGTTGTATCACCGATATTCCATCAGACAATGACAATGAAGATGGCGATTCTTCTCACAGTGATCAAGATAGTCTGGATGGCTTTATTGTAAGCAGCTCTAACTTATCAGAGAGTGAAGAGACTTCTGATAGGGTTGAGGCAACTCAGAATGATAATTCTTCACCACCAGAAAACTCCCGCCATTCCGACGATTTATCTGATGGGAAGCTGGATTATAAAGAGATCATTTCTCGAATTCAAAGGAGTGGAAATCACAACGCAAAGTGGGAATTTGAGGCAGACATGCTTGCTGATTTTGGTAAGAACCCTGAACTATGTATGAAAGCTGTGTGTGCTCTATACCGACAGCAGATACCTGAAGAAAGAATTGCTAAATCAACATTTGTTGCCAATGGAAGAGGTTTTAATCAGTATGATGCCTTAAGGTAACAATCCGTCAGCTCTTATCATATAGGTTTACTTATCAGAATAATCAAATATTGAATTGAGCGGTTTAGCATACCTTGCACTTGCACAGAAGTTCTAATTTTGACTTCGCTTATGTGGACTACTTGCTTTTACCGGTTATCAAATCATTTAATTTAGGACACTTGTATACTGTGGTCTCAAACTAAGATGATCCTGATATTTGTAATTATTCTTTCTGAATTATGTAGGGGGAGTGAATTGGCAGAATTTCTTATCAATGGACAAGGTGATCTACAAAAAACTGTTGACGAGTTGATTAAGCATGATCCTCAAGGGCCTGACAAGTGCAGAGACTTGGCATGCCGCTACTCTAAGCAGTTGTTTAAGATTTATGTAAATCAAGAGGATCCGCTTTTCCTCCCTCCCCAAGAAGGACAAACACAGGCAACCAGAAACTCAGTTCATCATTTTGCATAAAACGTCGTTTTGATGTCTTTGTTTGCAGAAGATCGTCTAAGTTCTGTAAATTATTTAGAATGGTAGCATATATTTCTAGTATCCTTGTTCCAGGTCCTTGCATATGTTTAAATGAATATCATGCAACTCTGTATATTTTGCTCTAACAAAACAATGGATCAGCTAGCAGTCGGCCATGTATAACCGATTAAGTGATTAGTATTTTAGTGAGCTAATACCATTTAGTGGAAAATGACAAAAATACATTTACTAGTATAGTTAACCAGCTATAATAAATCCTTGATCTACCTAATGCGAATAAATAAATTCATTGTTAGATCAATTCTCATAAATCTAGTGTACAAATTTGTATTATAGTAATTTGAATACAAGTTTGAATTCCTATTGGATGAGTAGCATTAGTTAACTTTTCTACGAGCGCTATTATAACCTGTTGAAATGATTAATTGTACAATAAATTGGTTGATTGGTTCTGTCCAATTTACTTTAAAGAACATAAAATACAAATAAAATGAAGGTGGGGAAATGAAGCTTTTGCTCGACAATGGATCAAGAAAATGTTGTAATATCTTTTGGAAAATTACTAGTGCAGTACGTTTACAAAAGCTTATAGATATTGTCATTAGAGATTTCAATGAGATAAACTATGATATAATGTTAGATTCAGCTTGTAATGGCGGTATTTGCCAAAACATTATCTAATTTTAATATGAATCATCTATTAAAAAAAAAATTAAATGTTTGTGTATATGCTCATCACATAAGTTTCAAAACGTCTTCGTTAATCACTTATCTTTCAAAATGTTCTAGTCCATCACTCCTTATGTCAATATGCCATTATGTATAAAATGTGGATAATTCGAATTTTTGCGGTAGATTATAGCAAATTTTGTTTTTTTTTGCCCAAATTATATTTAATGATATGACGATATAACATTATCGAAAATTCACGTGTTCCTCACGCGTATTATACTTGACGACATATTAACAAAATAAGTGATGAAGTGAAACATTTTGAAAGATAAGTGTGATTGATAAAGACGTTTTAAAAAATATTGAACTAAAAATATCTTGTAAATAGAAGTGATTGTTGCAACCATTAATCCTTTTAAGAAGTACCCCATAGTTGTTTTGCTCAAATAACCAAATAAACTCCTATTTGCTTAGAAAGAAGGAATCATGTACAAATTTTCTTGCCAAAGATGAGACTCTTTATAATCTAAACTACTTTATTATTAATTATTCAATTATGCATTTCATTATTTAATTCTGAATGCCAACTGCCAAGTCTTCCATTTTAAAAATAAAATGAAATAAATAATGGAGGATTGGATAAAGAACAATATGAGCCAGCCTATAGGAACATAAAATGACTTGAAATAGACTCCTCACTCTACCCCACAATCAACATTCAAAATTACACTACACAACCAAGATACCTTAGGTGTGTTTTCATCAACCACCTCATTTGCTATATCCACATCCAAATCATTTCACATTACTATTTCATCCCTGATTACCCCACCCCTGTACGTTTCAATTGAGGGTAACATAGTCATTTGCTTTCCATCTTTAAACCGTTTCAGGACAAAACGTGGGCCCAACTATCATACCTGCCCACAAACGCTCTTTTCTCTTTTTGTTTTCCAATCTTTAATGAAATTGACAATTTATGTACACTTTCCAATTTTGACCAAATATAATGAATGAAATGCGAATTTCAAAAAGAAGATGATTATGAAAATGGAAATTGAAGAGATTGAAGCCGTTCTCGAGAGAGTGTGGGACCTTCACGATAAGCTCAGCGATGCCATCCACTCCATCTCCCGAGCCCATTTCCTCTCGGCCCGAACCCCAGCCCGTTCTCAACCCAAGCAGCAGAACGGCGTCGTTTTCATGAAAGACTCTGACCCGCCGCTCCACGACGTTGAATCGGCGGTTGAGGAGGCCAAAAGCCTTAACTCTATAAGGACCGCTCTCGAACATTTGGAGGACCAGCTTGACTTCTTCCACGTAAGCTCTTTCTAGGGTTTTGTGTTTTGGTTTTTAGTTTAGTGGTTTTTATGTTGGTTTGTTTGACTGGAGCTTGTTGTTGAGTTAATGAATGTTGCGAAGTTTAGCTGTGGAAATTGTGGAGATAGATTGAATTGATAAAATAATTGGGAATTTGATAGGAGTTTGAGGGATATGAGAATTTATCCATTAAAGACGAGTTACTCTAATACTTCGATTTTGAAAATGTGTTTTGAGTAGACTACATGCACTATGGAGTCAAAGATTTCATATTATCTGGCTCTTCGATATAATGGAGTACAATAAAATGGCTCATGACACTGCTTACACTTATCTCTTGTGAAGTAATAGATAGTTGTTGCAAGGTTAAGATTGTGTACTGTCCGAGCCCTGCGTTATCCTGTTTAGGTAGGAACCTCTTCAAAGACATTGGGGCATATTGTTGTTGTTTGAGTACAAGACATTTTTAAAATGGTAATAGTTATGAAATGGTAGTAAATGTGCTTGAAATTATCAATGGTGCTGCTTCTCAGCTGTTATTCTTTGGCTGTTACTCTTTGATTGTCACACTTGTGGTGGAAGTGAGAACGTGTCGTTTTGTTTAATGAATAAAATAGTGTTACCACATGTCAACTGATTCTTCACACACTTGGTTGTTACTCTATGATTAGCAGTTATGGTATTATTTGAGAAACAAGTAGATTGGGGGACCTTCAGTATTTAGGTATGATGATTTATACTGATCGTGAGTGATGTGTATCGATTGTGTAAAGAGGGTTCCCCCTTCTTCCCGCTTATCGTCCCTGCAACACTTAATTGTGGAACCTTTATACCTCCTCTACTGTGTCCCTCCACCGTGTCTCATTTCATGTGTTCCAACTTTAGCTTTACTGCTAAAATATATTTTCTCATTTAGTCAACATAAAATTAAGAGGTTTTATGGAACAACTAGATTTTGTCTCTTCGTTTAGTTTTTCCATTATGTAAGACTCCCTAGCAAAAGCAGAAACAAATAATCATTCACGATTTTGTATTAAGTAATCTGGCTTCAAATCTTGCTGCATTTATGCCTGTCATGTTTACATAGTTGTCGTACTGTGCTACTGCTCTCGTCTTACTATATCTACTCAGATTTTTCTGAAGTAATCACTATTAGTCCTTCTAGTTGTCCCACCATTTGTGAGCATTACCTGAACTAATCAATATTCATCCTCTTAGTTGTCCCACTTTCTGCGAGTATTACTGATGCCTATTCTTGTCTTTTCTTAAAAGACCCCCTTAGTGCATGCCTTTTACACCCTAGTTAAGAAACATTTCAACAATTTTATCCTTCTAACTACTTTTGTTGTCTCTTTACTTTTCTTTGAATTCATCTTGTTTCCGTTTTTGTCGGCATTCTTCTTTTCTGGAGATAAATCTGCTGCTGGAGTCCTCATGGAGACCGAGATTCCTATACTACTCAAATAATTCTTGTTGCTTGATCTATTTAATACAGTCAGAAACACCTGCTTTTTCTGTGAGATTGGATGAGGACTATTTTGAATCATGATAAGGAAAAAAATGAGGGGGAATGTTATCTTTTAGAACCTTCTGTTTCCTCTAGTATTAAACTTACTTATTTGGTATTTTTATAGGATCCACTGGTTAAGGTTCTTACTCTTCCTTTATATTAGCAACTTCGATGGAACAAGTTTAACATGTAAAATAGACTATTAAAACTCCGGTAGTATGTCTTAAAAAAACCTTCTGATTCATGTTGAGTCTTTCCTACAAATTCTCTTCAGTATATTTATAATTTTTTCGTCCATACTGGAATAGTAATTTTGTTTGTTTATGTAGCTGTTGGACGAAAATGTCCTGTTACTTCTCTTTCCTCCTATATTGGCAAGGGCTCTTACCAATTTGAAAGCTCTTCTGAGTCTCAAGAACTGGGATGTTCCTTAATTTGTTGTTATATAGTTTACATAATATTCAATATTTGTTCCTCTTAAATCTTCTTGGTCTGCTTGTTTTCAAGGTGTTTAAGTTCTAGATAGAATTTGCTCATAGAATGGAATAGCATCTGTTTCTACCATCCATATATGAATAGCCTTTTTGTGATTTATCTTATGGAATTATATATAACATGAGCTCTTGTTAAGGGGTTGCAGACTGTCCAGACTCAGCAGCGTGCAGAGAGAGATGTTGCCATTGCTCGTCTAGAACAAAGTCGCCTTGTTCTTGCAATGAGATTGGCTGAACATCATGGTAAGAAGCACAATGTCATCAAGGAAGCTAAAGCTTTTGTGGGAGATGTGGGTGAAGTCAGCCGGTTTATGTCACCTGAAAATCCTTATGGCCCTTCTGGTGAATCTACTGATAATCTAGTAGCGAATCATGGTAAGAGGTTCAATGTTTTCAATCTTCTCTGGTCAAAAGTTAATTTCATCAAGAGAGCACTTAAGTTGGATCAAATGGGAGGGCTAATAGGCAATGCAGCTTTGGTTGCATTCAGCATGTTGCTATTAATGCAGCAAGCAGGCCTGAAAGGTAACCCCAGCTTGAAGCAATTACCTATGCAGGGAGGCATTTTAAAAAGGAACCGAACGGTTTCTTCTCCTGAGAGTTCATCGCCATCGGGTAGTTCCATGCAGTTGGATGTTCTTTTGGCTAGGGGCTAGGTACGTGAAGATTTTATGCAATTTTGCTATGTTTGGGAAAGCTTTATTTGTTAGTTGAATTAAGGGTAAGTAGAATTCAATTATGCTACATCTTCTCGTGGTTCACTCTTCGTTGCAGTCCATCAGTAATCTTGGAGCAATAAGTCTGATGTCATTTTAGTTATTCTGGAAACGGAAGTCTTAAATTGTACATAAAATAGATTTCAAGATTCAGTGTGAATTCCAATGGTATTGTTTCACAGCATAATTAGTGAGTGACTGAAGGCACAGACCAGCCCAGTTTTGGTTTTTTTCTTAGTCCTATGTTTTCTGCGGTTGTTTTTTTGGTTATATTTTTTAACAGATTGAAGGTGTGCTTGAATCTTCAAGTTTCTTTAGATTCCATCACCATGTAACAGATTTGTTTGTTTTGCTAGTTAAGTAGAAGTTTCAACTCTTAATCAAGCCACACGTTGAATGTGGTACAATTGTTCCCGGTTGAATTGTGTTAGACAAAGTTCCTGCCATTTGTTTGTTTTGCAGTTCCTTGTGAAGTTTCTATTGACATAATTGCACAAGCAAGTCCCTCGATTTGAACAAAGTTGATACTTGATCATTAAGGTTGGGGTTGATACAAATTAGTCTTGAAAGTTACGTTCGTGTTGGCCTTATTGTCTTGTGTTATGCCTTCTAATATAATTTTAATTGATGTTTTTGTGTTTGCATGATAAGTTTTATTCGACAATTATTTTATTCTTTATTCTACCCCTCCTTTCCTAATTCATGGAGAGGTTTTAGTTCGCACAAATTTTTAAAACAATTTTGATTTATAACACAGATAAGTTTTCCTCTACCCAACCCTCTCATATTTAGTCAAAGTAGGACTTAATTGTGGGATTTTTCAAAAACGGGAAGCATCCCAAACAATTGGGGACAAAGGGAGTAATAGATATTAAATCTAGACAATTAACAACGTTTCAAAATTCAATATTTTTCATAAAACAAATTATAGACGAATAATTATAAGCGGGACATTCTAAAAAAGTGTTATGTAACTAAGCAATTCAACCTGTAATGAGAACAGAAATCATCTGATTTGACAAAAAAAGATGTCGTTAGAATGCCAATACAAAGTGTTGTAAAATCACAGTGACATGAGAAGTTTAAAAAGTTGTATGGCTCAACGAAATTAAAGGATGGAAGCTTGAAAATATTAGAAAATGAAATGATGGAAGCAGAAAAGTGATACTATTAGGGTCAAAAGGCTCTAGAATAGGGCAGCTATCAATTCCGTGATGATGGCGATATTACAAAAGGAATGTCGGAAAGTTGTAATAACAAAATTGATAAAGAATGTTTGCATGTCAAATTAAGCTACACCTGAAAGAGACTTATTATCAACCATATATCATGCATGGAGATAGGGGGGCTACTATTACAAAACACACTTGTTTATTTTTACACCTCAATTCAAGAGTCAAGAACACCCTCAGGCCTCAACTATATAATTCAACCATTTGTTGGTATATCAATCATCATGTAATCTTCAATATTATTTCCCATTCCATGCAACACATGCATACATACACACGTGTTTATTTGCTTTTAACAAATAGAGAGATAAGTTACATGTATTAATTATGTTTATGTATATAGATGTAATTGTCGAAATGATGTCATGTTCGCAACATTATCACAATTTTCGCTAACTGTAATTGGTACCGTTGATCACTCGTAGTATGTATGTATATATAGTACATATGTAGTGTTCTCTGGTAAATGGTAATATATGGGCCTCTCATTTTGTATTTGAATGTTATAGGGATATGGATAAGATCCACTTACTGTTCTAAATGGAACCTTTTTCACAAAACAAACTAATAGGCATGGAGATCATTACTTATACCTAACAGTTATTTAATGATTTTATGTATGTTTAATTTGAACATAAATTGTGGAATGATTGAGTTTGAATTGTAGTACCAAATTTTGTTTGATATTACAATGCCAAATGGTCTTTTAGTAATTTTAACCG
The DNA here is from genome assembly GCA_003412495.2 of Echium plantagineum. Taxonomy (NCBI): domain Eukaryota; kingdom Viridiplantae; phylum Streptophyta; class Magnoliopsida; order Boraginales; family Boraginaceae; genus Echium; species Echium plantagineum. Next base: position 15,486,622 of record CM016563.1, on the reverse strand, counting down.
TAGGTTGTTGAATGATTGTTACTATGAAATAACCATTACTATTATATTACGGTTACCTTCTTATAATTGTATGTTATTTGGTTGTGGTTCTTGTAAAATAACCATGATACTCCTATATTATAATAAAATAAATATATAATAAATTTATATTAACCAAAGAATGCTTAACGTCTGTGAACTAACAAGTGTCTTTGAATGATTATTCTACAATAATCATAACAGACCATTAACATAGTTATAAACGTACAGAGTCAGCAACGAACTTTGGTTAACATCATTATCGATGTCATCGATCGCAACTAGTATAATTGTATACGAATCTGGATTAGCATCATCATCATCATCATCATCGAGGTCATCGAATTCATCGACATCATATTCTACAATTGTAAATGAATCTTTACATCGATTGTGGAACTCCATTAGTTATGCACTAGGATTGGTTATGTTGTTATAACCATAAAACACTAGTTACATCGTTACGGCGGAATAAGCACATTGATTATTATAAATGATTCAACACTCAATTTTAATTGCACACAAATTAAACATTAACCAATTTTAAATGATACGCTCATTTAAGGCGCCCCAGCTTGGCTAGCCCATCGCCCAACAGAAGAGGTGAATCCGGGATGTGCCTCTAGCGGCTCAGTACTCCACCTCAAGAGTGCCTAGAGTAGGCTGGGTAACCACCCACAAGCAGATCCTTCCTTGAACAAATGCATGCACCTGCCGTGGATACACACACACTTGTGGAGAAGCACACTCTTATAGTGAAGTCCCTTACCATTAGAGCTATGCCCCGTGGGCTACATTAACCAATTTTAAAAGTAACAAAAAGGGAGTAAAAAAAAAGGTTGATGATGACTTAGAGAGAGGAAACGTTTTTGAGAGAATAATATTTGGAGTAAAAAAGGTGTAGAGTAAAAAAAGGTTATGGATTGATTTTGTTGCATGATTTTAAGTTATAATTAGTATTACCTCCAATATAAAAATAGTTGCTTTTTAGAATTTTCACACAAAATAAGAAGACATTAAAACATTCTCACAATGTCCTATATACCTTCATTTAATTATATAAACATCCGTGAATCATTCATTGATATTGAGGTAAAAAATAATATAGTTTGTTTTGGTTTATGTAAAAGATCACTTTTTTTGGATATTCTTCGAATATATAAAAGATTAATATTTTTAAATTGGAGGGAGTAATAAATTAGTATGACAAATTCGTCCTTGAATAATAATAACCGTTAGGTTAACTAGATGAAAAACGCCATCCAATTAATAATCATGATTGTTTTGGTATCTAATGTCAAAAAATTAATTTAGCATCCTAATTCCAAGCTTTGAATGACCACTTTTACAAATAAACAAATTGCATTTTATAAAAGCACGATGTTTGTGCAGCAACCATGCTGGATGCAAATTGTTTAAATTTGTTTGATAGACCTATTCGATATATTCAAGGATTAGTAGGATGGATGTTTTTACCGATATTGTTCTGGAAAATAATATTTATGATTGGGTTATACCTAAGGAGAATGTTAAGATGTACATTCTATACGGAAGTCGGTGTCTTCCCGGGTCAATACATAATATCTTGGGTTACTTCTTCTGTTGCCAATTTTTTTAGAGTAAAACCACATAGACTCTTAACATGGTATCACGAGCCAACCCGAGTTAATGAGATACGTGTATAGCCGTCGATGTTGTTCCAGCAAATAATACCGACGAGCAAAATTTCGTCAATGATCGGGTTAAACGTGAGGGTGAGTGTTAAGATGCACATCCCACATCGGAAGTTGATGTCCTCTCGGTTAATATATAAGATCTTGGGCTACTCCCTCTATTGCCAATTAGTTTTAGAGTGGATCCTCATATACTCTTAATAAAAATCGTTCGGTCGGACCACTATTTGTTTCGATCGTAATCCGTTTTCAATCGCAAATTAGATTGTTCGCCCTATGTTTGGTATAGTTTTTTTTTAAATAAAAATTAATATTATAAACGGTTTTAGCAAACGATTAACGAGCAAATAAACGTTTAACAAACAATTTATAATGAATTATGAAGAGATCGTAATCAATTTACAAGTAATTTACGAATAAATTGGTTCAATAACAGGCCTATTAGAGCCTAACACCCTTACATATTTGTTTTCGTTTGTTGCACTCATTCAATTACCTACACAACTTGATCATCACCACTGCAGTCGTCTTTGCAAAGTCGGTTCTCATAAAATCTATCGTCTATCCTTATCTTTACTTAAAGCTTGTAGTTATGTAGAGTTAATTGTTGAATGATTTTAGTACAGTTTGTAAAATTATAAATCGATTGTTAAAAGAAGCCGATAGACTCATAGACCAATTATTATACCTGCTAATATAATAAGATGACAAAAAGGTGTGCACGGTTCGGTTCGATTTTGGATAAAAAAGAACCGAATCGATATTATTGGTTCTATGCCAAACTAACCGAAATTGGTTCGGTTCTAAACGGTTCGGTTCATGTCGGTTCCAGGTCGGTTTCGGTTCTGGGCCGGTTCTGGGCCTCGTGTTTTGGACCTAAATTTGAGCCCACTTTCGGCTTTGAAATTTTAGGTATGTTCGTTCCTAGCTGATATTATTATTCATTTTGGACTCAAATATAAATGTGATTAGTATTGTTTTATATTATATGTAACTCACAATTAAGTTCCAAAGATATAGCTACTATATATAAGTTTAACAAGCTCATTTTAAAACTAATTTCGGAATTTGTATACACATTCGTCTCGCGGTAATACTTTTTAAATATATATATATATATCCATTTATTATTAGCTTAAAACATATTCACTTATCTATTATTATATCATACTAACAATAAACAATGTTGAATCCTCGTGCCAATTATCCTTAACAAAGCTTAACTTTTTTCTACATAAAATTAAGCATCGGTTCGGTTAGGTTTTTATCGGTTCTCCCATAAGCCGAACCACATCGGTTCGGTTCCCTCAAAGGCTCAACCGAAATCGGTTCGGTTTCGATCGGTTCCAACAAAATCGGTTCTTTTCGGTTCGGTTCGGCACGGTTTTGATTTTCCTCCACACCCCTAGACAAAACAATCAACACACAATGTGAAAACCCAGTCCAATATCAATTTGATACTTGCATTTGGGGCCAATTTGCCCAGAAAAAATTTAGTATAAAAATATCGTTTACAAAAAAGGACTTATACCAATCATCCTTGACTAGACTCTTCAACAATTATTGAATTCTATTTCTAAGTCAACATCACCCTGATGTGACCGACCTCTATGTGTGTATAGAATAAACAACACAGGGTTGTTAGCTCAATGTGAATTAACAACCTGACCATCAGCCTAGGAGTGGATAACTCTTAGGTACAATTCAGCCTATAAGAAACTTACTTCTATTTGGTAGAGAACAAATAATCTTCTTCTTGGTGTATTCAATATCTTCAATATCGTTCTACCTGTGGTATTTATAGTCATATCACCCAGTGGCTGAATACACTACTTTTGTCTTCAGTTATGTTCATTTGAGAATTCTCTAGAAATGAGTTAATTGATCTTCCTTGAAATGTTTTCCATTTTGGTGTATGGACTAATTTGGTTTTCTTTCCAAAATAATCCATTGACCAAATTGATACTCTCTCAGTTAGAATAAATCACGATAGTCTAACCTAATTTTTTTTTTCAGTCAAACCTTCCACAAATCACGACTTGACATATCCAAAACTTTTTCTTTGGTCTTGCACAACAAGCCGTGGATTTTGTTTCAATTGATGTGGCAATTGGTCTTTCAATATATGAATAATGAAGCTTTGATTGATCCTTGCCTTTATTTCTTCTTAGGCTTCTAGATAGAATACCTCTTAGTCAATCCTCCCCCTGAATCTCGGACTTAACAAATAATCGAATATCTCATAATTAATTTTCATCATTTCTTAGACAATTCGATAAAGGCTCCTTGTAGATTCTTGCCAAATCGATCATTAGCCTTTATACCATTCAGTTGGTATACCACTTTGACCAATTCAGTTTGTTATTCAAGAATTCTTGCAAACCACATGTTAATTATGAACTATTCAAGTGGTTCAACACTTTGATCATCTCAATTTGCAGTTTATATCTTTTTTTGTAAACTACATGCTAACTATGAACCATCCAAGTGGTTAACATTTTGATCATCTCAATTTACACTTCACATTTTTCTTTGCAAACCACATGCTGACTTCCCACTTGGTTTTGTTCTAGTGTTTTTCATATGTAAATCATGTTGATTTACTATTTGGCCAATGTCTTCAAAATTATGATTCTAACATTTGGAACACCACTACATCTTAGAAGCAGTTGTTTATGAGAATTTTTTTCCCTAAATTTCCATGCATCAACAGTTTGTCTTCGAAGTTGGCACTGTTCCAAATTGTTCCCTGAAAATGTGTATAATTGTATATTTTGATTCATGATCCGTTAACATTGATGATTTTTGGAGTGAATAGTAAAGTTTTGGGGAAAAAGAATGAAATTTTGGAGAAGGTGGTTACCTTAATGAAACTTGGAGGGGGAAAAATGACTAAATTACCCCAATATTTTATTACATTTTTTTTTCTTTTTTCTTTTCTTTGATTTTTTTTTTTCTAGTTTTTTTCTCTAGTAAAAAGAGTTCGATTTTGGCAGTTGTTTTAGATAAAAGTTTCTGTTTTGGCAAAACTATTCGATTTTTTATTTTGGTAGTTGTTTGCCAAAGAACTACGAAAACTGAACATTTTTTATTTCGAACATTTTTGTCAAAAACTGATTTTTTTTGCTAAAACAACTACTAAAATAAATCTTTTTTGCTAGAAAAAAATTGAAAAAAAAAGTTGTTAAAAGTCTATGGGGTTCCACTCTAAAACCAATTGACAATAGAAGGAGTAGCCCAAGACCTTATATATTAACCCGGGAGGACACTGATATCCGATGTGGCGCACCTTAACACTTTTCCTCACATGTAACCCAATTATCGGCGGAATTTTCATCGCCGGTATTAATTGCCAGAACAACATGGGCGGGGTTACATGTGCCTCATTAACTCGGGTCTAACTCATGATACCATGTTAAGAGTTTATGAGGTTCCACTCTAAAACCAATTGGCAATAGAGGGAGTAGCCCAAGATCTTATATATTAATCCAGGAGGACACCAATATCCGATATGGTGTGCACCTTAACAAAGTAAAAAAAATTGAAAAAATTATCGTAAAAAAGAAAAAAAAATGTATCAAGAGGTAATTTAATCATTTTGTCCCCCAAGTTTGATTAAGGAACCCAACTTCTCAAAACTTTCACTTTTGTTCCAAAACTTTTCTATTCACACAGAAAATCGTCAATGATAACAAACCAGAGATCAAAATGCACCACTATACACACTTTCACGGATCATTTTTGAACTAATGCCACTTTCGAAGATCAAAATTCTACTTACTGACACTATTCCATTAATTTAGTGTAGTAATCTAATTAAACCGACTAAACAACACGACAATCGACAATCGACTAAATATAGGAAGTGATTTAAATTAGAGGTCATGACACAGTAAGTTTGTAACACATGGTTGGTGACTTTATTATGATGGCCAATTGGAATAAAATTAAAGGCAGCAGAAGCTTCAGAGATAAAAGTATAAAACTACCGACTCTAACATACAAATTAGATGAATGAAATTAAAAAAGTTAGATGGCATGATTAAAAGACACCAAAAGTATGGACATTTTGGGACCACGACAGTCTTAACTTGTTTTTAGGACTGTAAATATTTACCATACTTACTAAAATTAACTAAATAAATTAATGTTATTGTTGAACGGTGTGGTTTCTTCTCTTGTCAGTTTACTCGTCTTTATACTTGGCTTAGATTTTTTTCCTTTTAGTAAAAAGTTTATTCTCCTGTCATTTGAGTCATATGCACCACAGCACCAGATGAATTACAAATCCAAAAGTATATTTTAGTAAAAGTATATTTTAGTAAGAGTTTAATTTGTAAGGGAGATGAGCAAAATATAATATGAAACTAGAAGTAAATTATATACTCTTTTCGTTCCTAAAAGATTGTCACATTTTGACTTTTGTTGGTCTAACGTAACAAAATTTGACCATTAATTTTCATTAAACGGTAAGAAATAATATAGTCTTGTAGAACCTTGTTAAATTTATCTCAATATATATATTTTTAAAATATCACCTTTTTATAATTTTTCTCATGTAGAATAAATATATTTACGTTTTAAATCGTGTTTTGTTGACCATCAAAAGTCAAAGTTTGTGACAGTCATTTAGGGATGGAGGTAATACTATTTTAGCACATTATTATTATTGTCATTTTTTTAACGAAAGAGCTTTTATTAATAAGAAAAAATTACAGTTTCTTTAGCACATTATCATTATGATATACCCTAGATCATTTTTAATTTAGATGATTTATAAAAATTAAGTTCGATGTTAGTATATTATTAGGGCAAACGAATCTCAACTATCACCTATGTTTTCAAAATGTTTTAGTCCATTACCGTTTGGAATGTTAATCAAACCGATTTCACTGGCAAATTGGCTCGTTTATAAACCGGTTTGAATGTTCAAGTTTGAAATAAAATCGTATAAAATCGGTTCGTTAATCACTGCATTTAAAACACAAAAAATTGGCTCATTAATATGTTCGAGATAAAAATCGTTCGTTGGACTGCTAATTATTTAGATCGTAATTCGTAATCCACTTTCAGAATCAGATAGTTAGGCTATGTTTGGTATATTTTTTTAAATAAAAATAAATATTTTAAAAGATTTTAAAGAACAATTAAGTTTGATTATTTTGATTCAATCAAAACTAATACAAATCAGATAAAACTATAGACTAAATATATTTTAATTAATACAAAAGGAAGTGATGAACGAATTAAGTTCTTCCTAAAACGGTCGTGGTAGTAAATTTATTCATGAGTTTCTAAAAGTAGTGAGTACAGTTGAGATTATAATTAGTGTCAGCTTGATGGATGTATAACTTGAATATTTTGAGCAACCCGTGAGAATGCCTTCAGACATATCGCTAAAATGTGTAATTGTTACTATACTACACATCCATTTTAATAACAAAGCTCACGTGCAATAGAAATATCAATAAGTGAAATAGAATCTTATAGATTATCATCGAATATTGATCAGACCAACAAGTTTTAATAATACTCACTCGTCTCATCTTCCTTTTTTAACAAAATAGAAGTAGTAATCATCATTTCATGATGATTTTATGGAATAATCATTTGTGTCTACCCATGCCCAATTCATAGAACCGGTGCCAGCATTTTGAATGTGTGTAAATGGAATGAAACATAATTAAGATTACGCCCTTAAAAGTAAAATTTCGACATTTTACGTTTGATAGACAGGAATAAAATGAAATAAGTAGGAATAAAATGAAAGTTAATTGTGCTTTTTAATTTGATAAAAAAGAAATTGTCACTTCATTTCTTAATTAATCTGATTAATTATTTGGACTCTTAACTCATTATCTTTTCAATTTGGGGTTAATTGGCTCTTATTTAACCGGAGGTAATTCAAATCAACCTTTTCATATGTTAGATGGTTTTAATTACTTTTTATTTTAATAGGTTCATTATTAATGGTTTGTGGAGTACTATTAAATAGATTGTTCTTATTTACTTTGCAACTTTAATTGCAACATTTGAATCTATTGATATTTTAAGTTTGTAAGAAGAGTATTTTCAAGATTTGTTTTTCTTTTTTCGGTATATAAAATATTAAAGTCATTTAAATATGTCTAGATTATAATTATATAATTTTATTTTGTTATGACTAAATAATTCTTTTCGTGATGATCAAATATCCATCTTCAAACTATCATATTATTTAGTTGAATTCATTTTAAGGATATATTAGTAGTTTAGTTGTATTATGATTATTATTACATTATACCAAACTAATGAATGAATGATTAATGAGGATTCAGTCACATTATTATTTTCATACCAAACAAAGTAATAAGATTCACTAATTTATTTTAACCATTCATTTATTTTAGAAATTCATTTCCTATGTTATTTCATTGCTGGCTACCAAATACATCATTATATTAATATGTATACATTTACTATTGATTTGATTTCATATAATAAAATTAAGTTGAAATTTAGTCTTTAAGTAGTTATAATGTTGTCAATCAGTTCCCAAAACTGATGTAAATACAATCCTCCCACCAACATAAACATTTAACTTATAGGAAAAAAATAAAAGGGGTTTTAAAATAATATGGGGATCATATTATAATTTTTTTTTTAATTAGTCGATGAAAGTGTGGTTACAATAGTATTGTTAATAATCAAAATCTCTTGATTCGAAACTTGCATCAGATGCAACCAAACAGGGACGGGTTCAAAGAGGAGCATTAGGTAGCAAGTGCTCCTCTTGAATTTTGTATATGAAATTACTATTTTACCCCTAGTTGAAAATTACTATTTCAAAGAGGAGCATTCGATTGCGAAGACGACCTTTTACAATATTCATCGCAGAGAAAGCTCTTTCCACGATGGCTGTCGCAACGGGCAAAACCAAACTAGAGTACTCCAATGCCAAACGAATCCCAAAATACATAACTGATCAAATTATTGTATATGTTGAAGCCAATATCCACAATGCAAACTATCAAATTGAGCATAATGTTGAACTTACACTTCGATTATATGAGAGTAAATTGTTGAAATAGTCCTCGGAAGTGAGTTCAGGTTGTCTTTTGGTCCCCGAAAGTACAAAACTTACAAATTAGTCCACGATATTGGTCATCTGTTGCAGATTGGTCCAAAATTTAACGGTGTTGTTAAACGTTAACGGCTTACGCGCCTCGTGAGTTACACGCGCTATTAATAATTTAGAACGATAATAATAGAATTAGTTTAGAAGTGAACTACAATCGTCATTAAGGCGTTAAAAGTTAACGTCTTAGTTAAATTTTTGACCAATCTGCAACCGTTGGCCAATATCGTGGATTGAATTGCAACTTTTGTACTTTGAGGACCGAAAGGCAACCTGAACCCACTTTCGGGGACCATTTCAGCTATTTACTCACTATATAATGAACAAATTCAATTTTTTTTACTCCTGTAGAATCTCTCATATCAAGAAAAATCAAACATCAAACCCAAATCACAAAATATTTTAAATTGATCAAACCCAAATCACAAAATGTCTCAAATTGATCAAACTCAAGCATATATACACACATATTAAGCTTTTCTTGATTATCATAACTACAATTGTCTCAAAAGCAACTTAAAATTGATCAACCCAAGTCACAAAATCGTTTTTTTTTAAATATATGCATATAATGATATAAATCTAAAGTAAAGGTTTCTTACTAACTCAAAACAACAAATTTGATTAGAATTTGACACAAAACATTAAAATTGTGAATTTGTGATATGGTGTGGCCGTGTGTGTGGAACAAACCTAGAGTAAGGCTTAAGAAGTATTTGGAACGTTGAAAAATAATTTACATATTTTGTTTCCATATTATATGATTTTAAATTAAGAGTAAAATAGTAATTTTTAACTAGGGTAAAATAATAATTTCATATACAAAATTCAAGAGGAGCACTTACTACCTAATACTCCTCTTTAATTTGAACCCGTCCCTGTGTACTTGGTAAACTTGTCTATCATTTGTACAAGGTTGTAACAACTTACGAGTTCGGTCTCTATGCAAGTATCATTAGACAGTTGACTAGTATTCCTGAATTGTGGTTTGATGTCGATAACACTATTATCAGAGTCATGTGAGTAATGATTTGATGGCAACTGAGCTCGAAAGGGAGCTAAAGAAAATGGGTTGAACGAGAAGGAGGAGATGTCCGTGAAAGTGATGAGGAAAGGGAGTTTTGGTGGTAGGGATTGAAGAGTTTTATTTGGCATCAATTGGGGGAAAAGATAATTTTAAGTCTTTAAAATTATATTTTTACCCCAATTTTAATGTCTAAATGTGAAATGTTAATGCAAAACTTGACGTGGGGATTAAAGTGCAATATTTAGCCACTTTCAAGGACTAACGTGTAACCACTATTTGGAACCAAAGTACAATCAGGTCCCACTATCAAGGATCATTTCAACAATTTTCTCATTTTATATATATAACGTGGCAATCAATTAACATTATATAAATAAATATATATTGCATTCATCAACGTATTTGACCATAGATGACCGAGAAGTCAAACTTAAAATATAATGTGACGACTTTCAATCTTTTCACTTAATTTACGGACACCATGCAACTTAAACGTTAAAGAGAACACCTAGCTTTTTTCCCCCTAATGAAGACAGGTTGTCTAAATTATTACACATACATTTTCCCAAAATAATAATAATAATAATATACATAGTCAAATAGAAACAAAGAAGAAACACTATGTAGTACTTTATGGCTGTAAGCTACAATATCTTACATTTAAGACGATCAACTAAAATAGTCCGGTCGACCGATGTATGACTTTTTGCTTATATATTTGAGAAGACATCCACCTAACTCACCACTAACGCCGGAAAGGGTTCTTCCCTTTTAGCTTCATGTTTTACTCAACCTGCATGCTTCACCAAAAAACTCTTCCACCCTATTCACTATTCAATAATGTGAATTTACTCAACAGTTTTTTTTATTTGTTTCGAACGTAAAACCGTCACACTAACGACAACTCTTGCACACCCAGTGACCTATCCCTGGAGTACAAGAAGGAGAATTCAATTGCATGGGAGATGTATCTTATCTAATCAAGAACCAGATCTCTCCTACAGAGCGTGATTCTGTTCTTGTTAGGTCTAATTACAATGAAATAACTTCACAAACTTGAAGAGCAACCTAAATCTACAACTACATCCCGAGCGGCAGTCAAACGGGGGGCTCGTGGTACCTGCTGCCCACTCTTCCTCCTTTGCTTTAAGAACCGTTGATAAATTGGATAAAAAAGATTTTTTTTTTTATCTTATGATTAATCAAGATAAAAAAAAATGAAACAAATCTCACAATAAATCTTAAAAGGGAGCCACTTTAACACAAAGATTGCCTATTTACGAGGGTTTAATTTGTGCCCGAGACATTTGATTGCCAGCACTTAAGTGTATATATATACATGCATATAATTCATCTCATTTATTTAATTTGATTACATAAAGTTATCACTTTAGTTAATTAATTTCAAAAAATTGTAAGGGCTAACGACCAATTTCACAAAATCAATAATATTTTTCAACTAATTAAAACTCAACAATATTAATATATTCTATATTACTAGGTAGAGTTGTGAAACTAAGTATAGAATCTTTCATTGATCGGGCCTAAGCCACATTCATATGAGGAGAGAATACACTTCAAAACCTAAAGAGATACCAACTTAAAATCAATTGGTGTTAAGTGGAATAGCTTCCTTGTTAAGTGATGAACTCTCTTCTTTATTTTCAATATAAAATTCTCAAATGTGTCAATTTGAGCTCATTTGGAGTAATCTTAACAGGCTGCATATAGAAGCAGTCACCATAGCTCAAGATGAAGAAATTTAATTCAGGTTGTACATAAGTCAGACCAAGCTCGAGATGGAGAAAGTTAAGCTCAATTTGGCCACTTGTTGAGCCAAGGGGTCGGGTCGGCTTGGTGTATATGTTCAATGAACTTTGCTTCGAGCTATTTCACTTGATTAAAATAACATCCAAACCTCAAAGATAATCAATTATAAATATAAATAAATTGTATCCGTTAAATAACAAAAGGAATTTAATTTAACTTTAATTAATGGGACGATATATACACAATGTTAAGAGTATATGGAGTTCCACTCAAGATCTTATATATTGACCTGAGAGGACACCAACTTCCGATTTACACTTTCCCTCACGTGTAATCCAATCGTCGGCAGAATTTTCCTCGCCGGTATTATTTGTCAGAACAACATCGGTGAGGTTACACGTGCCTCAATAACTATGGCTTGGCTCTAATATCATGTTAATAGTCTATTAATTTCCACTCTAAAACTAATTGACAATAGAGGGAGTAGCCCAAGATCTTATATATTAATTCGGGAGGACACCGACTACTTCTGATGTGGGAGGTGTATCTTAACAATATGAAACCATAAACACCGCTAACAGTATAAATGGAGCGAAATGTTGGTATGACTCGATCCATCCACAAGTCTATCGTAAGTCCGTAACAAGTCAAGTTTGCAACATGTAAGTTGATTTGTCATAATAGTCGGCGCGGCCTTCAAAATCCTACTTGGATATGTTCTTACCTTAAACAGTATAAAGGTAGTTAATTTGTCGATTCGTCGACATAATTATGGTCGGAAATGTGTATTCATGTTCTAATTAGTACTTACTAATCCATACGTACGAGGTCTTAATCAATTTCCGTCTCGTGGACCTTGAGTAAGAATTAAGATTATGAGTCCTCCAAAAAGAATGTTATCGATTAATCATGCTTTAAATTTAACCTGCAAAGATAATGTTGATATTTTCATCCAATGTCACTAATCATTACTCGCACAATTCAACCCCGTGACCCCAACCATAAATTATTGATTTTATACACAAATCTATTTATCAGTATTTAGAAAGGATATATAATTAAGAGCTTTATAATAATATGATTGCATATAAAGATAAACAAGGGAAAACAATCAGCAAACCGTTATAGTCGGTAAGATCAATTCACTGAGATTTAGTTGACAAATTTTAGATTGTTTTAATGACTTTTCTTAAGTAAAAAGGGGTGTGTAATAAAGTAAAGTATTTGATACTCCCTGTATTATTTTCCTCTAAAACTTGATTTGCAAAAAGAGTCGTTAAATATAATTCTTATATGTTTTACAATGCTATTCATGCTCCTTTTTATGCCACTCGTAATGTTCCTTATTCATTTTTACTTGTCACTCTAACTATTTATAGATAGTTTAAGTATCTAAAAATTTATAACAAAAATTACTTTCAATTAAAAACGTAGACATACAATGATTTAAACTATTTCATGATTGGTTGGTACTAATTTAATGAAAAAGAGTAGTCACAAAGTTCATTGATAATATAAAAACACAATTTTCTATGCTAGACTGATGAGAAGTATTTTCGAACAAAAAATGTTATGTTAGGACGACAACTAAAATGAACCAATGAATTATTATTTTCGTATTGAAGATAGGTGAACATTTTACATTAATAGCATTATTCAAAGTTATTAAATGGTTCTTATTTATTTCTATAAATGGTCTATTATACTAAAATGAAATTGATTATTACTTCATCTAGAAAAATATTTAATACTATCTCCGCTTCTTTTTCTGTCATCTTTACAACTTTTATGCCAATTAAGAATCGTTTATGGATGAGTCACATTTTACATGTATCCCTAATAAATCATTAGAGCAACATTTAGTGAGTCTCTTCGTATTAGAATTTTTTTACTATGCATCATTCATTAAATAAAGGATTAAAAAAAAGACAATTAAATATTATATTAAATAGAGGCTGAAAACAAAGTTATTTTACGTGGCGAAAGTAGTTGTATTTAAATACCGATATCGAAAGAAAAAGTGCCCAAAATAGCATAATTAACAAATAAAAGAAATAAAAGTAAAATCTTATAATTAACTTACAAACTAAATAGACTATTAGAGAATAATTAGATTAATTAAAAATCAATAAGATATCAGTACATAAATAATACTTTCTCCATTTTTAAATAATCGAAACAAATATATTCAGATTTTTTTTTTTGCGTGCTAATAGCTTTTCCTTCCTTAACCCTTTTTAAAATGAAATCAAAATAATAACTTATGAATAAAGGAATTTTTAAATTGAAAAAGCATCCATATTTATTTATGAATGATGCGAATAGTAAAAACGTGAAGCTATTGTTGTCACATCATCAAATTTCTAAGTCAGGTGATATTAGTGAGAGCTCAAAATATTCAAAATGATCATCGTGCCGTAACTGTTCACTATGCCTTCTGTTTTGAGCATGAAACCAGTCAACGTTAATTCTTCTCAAACTATTCATTTTCATTATTAGGAATGCCTTCATCGTATGAAATCGCATATGAAAATGGAGTAATAAAAACTGAACTTTTTTTTTCCTACCTAAATTAGCGAATATAGACATTTTGATCACTAACAAAAACGTTTTGCACCAGGCTATTCGAACTGAACTTGAATAATCAACCAAACATTTCATACCAGTTTTCACATGGTCGCCTGCATCATACTTTTCCTATCTACTAACATCGTCTTTATTCAAGTGTAAAAGTCTTTGGGCACACAAAAGTACCAATCACACCTCACATTGTCTAACATAGCCGACTAAACCACATATCAAATGACTTAGAAGTCAACTTGTATCTACTCAAAGATGAAAAAACCATTCCACAACATTCATATTAGCACGACATCAGCCCGCGTTTCATGAGTGTTTTTAGTATTAGAATAGTATCAAACTCATAGAACATGTGTTCGATCGAACGTGAACCTTGTACATTCACGCTGTAAAAATAGTTGCCAATCACCATCCAATGAGACAATTAGTTAACACAAAAATTGAATTGTATTAGAGATCATGTTAAGTTAAAAGTGACTGAAATTACTGCAACAAAACTACTTCTTACATTTCAGTTTTTTCAATTTTATGAAATACTCTGCTAACATTATTTGTGAAATAAATAGTATCCGATCATCTAGATTATAGATGGACAAAATTGCCAAGAATTTGGCTAGTATAATTTGATTCATTAGTACAAATTATATTATAGAGCCATTAAAGCATCAACTACACCAAAATCACCTAAATCATCAATATCTTTGAGGTAATCAACCTTGTCATCAAGAACATCAAAGCTTCCTCCAAATTGTTCTCCAAATAAGAAGTTGTGAGCATCAACATCATCAAATCCACCTCCAAAATCCCCCATCCAATCATCAAAATCATTAGCAAGAAACTGGACATCATCACTTGATGCATCTCTCGACGTTGGGTTTGGTTGATGTTCTTGCTCTTGTTGTAAAAACAAACTTTCATCAAGAGAAGAGAAATCCATTTGCAGAAACTCTTTGTTGTTATATGGCATTATTAAGTTGGTACCATCTTGATTATCCCAAAGATTATCATCAAGAAATATTGGATCAATTGGAGGTGATGGGCAAGAATGTTGTTCAATGTTTAGATTTTCTTGGCTTGGTTCTGAACTGCACCCTGCTTCTTCTTCGCTCACCGGACAATTATTATTCCTGAATCTCAACACTGATTTAGGTGAACAGACGTTATGTGAATGTGACTCTGAATCATCTTCAATAGATTCATAACTCGAAACAGAAGATGTAACTTTCTCTTTAGTAGGTGGGGTGATGAAGTTAGTCAAAGCATCCGGACCACGTATCTTGATAGCGGCATTATCGTATACCATAGCAGCCTCTTCTGCAGTATCATAAGTCCCCAGCCATAGTCTGGCACGTTTCGCGGGGTCTCTGATCTCCGCGGCCCATTTGCCCCAGGGCCGTTGCCTGACCCCGCGAAACTTCCTCGGGTGGGAAGACTCTTTCCCACCCGACTTCTTAGCCTTCTGGACTGGTTCGGGGGCTCTCTTTTTCTCTGTATTAATCTTACTGCACTTACCCTCTGGGAGAATGCTGATTTCATTAATGTAACGCTTTACGCGTTGCCTCCCGAACAATGACTCCTCCTCCTCGCTCTCGGAGTCGGTGGCGTCGGGGTCGGTCACGGATATTCTGATGGTCTTGAGTTTTCTGAGACCATCGGAACTGTTCTTGTTCGAGGATTTAACGAGTTTTGTGGTGATGTTAGTGTGCTCTGTGTATTTGACTGGACATAATAATCCATAGTCCATTTTGCCAAATTAGTTGTCAGTTGAGCGTGCGGACAAAAAAGGAGAAGTGTTTTTTTTGGAGGTGTGTATGTAATGAACTGGAGAATAGAAATAGTGAGTGAAATCTTGAAGGAGAAGCTGAAAATAAGGTGAAAATCTGACAAAAGAGAAATTAAAGGTACGTTAAAAGAAGTTCACTAAAGGAGAAAGGTTGAAGAAAGATGTGATTAGGTGCTAAACTTTGAGAAATCTCCCTTTGCAGAAAGTGAAATTAATGGAGATTTGCAGAAAGAATAAGAATTTTGAGTCTTAAAAGGAAGGCCTCGTGTGTGTGTGTGTGTATTCAAGGTTGAGAAAAAATTTGTGTGTGGAGCGTTTTGTGTTCGAGTGTGTTGATACTGGTGTTTTATAGGATCCTCTCAGGATTAAATTAGAAAATAATGGCCACAAAACAATTAATACTGGTTAATGAACATAAATGGTATTATAATTAGTGCGCATATGTTATATGTGTGGTAGGCCACATATTAAGAAAGTATATAATGGGTGTGGCAATTGGGGGGTTTTGATTCTATAAGAATTGGAAATATATATTTTACCAATATTTTTTATTTCTATAATCCAATAATGTCTTTAATGAATAAATATCATCGTACATTCGTACCTGTATTCATAATTACATTTTAGGGAAAGTCGGTTTAAAATAATTATACAAATTTGGTATTCATTCATTTCCAAATTGTGATAGACATTTGACTTTTCACAAGATGTAAATATCTTTAAAAATTATAAAAAATTGATATTTGAAAAAAGTGGATTTCACATGATTATATTATTTATTACCGATTAATTGGTCAAATTTTTTAAAATATGACTAAAATAATTGAAATGAAAATTAGAATTTTGGAGAGAGGTATTATTTATTTACAAAACGGGTTACCTAATAGTCAAGCTCGTACAATTATAATTAATTCTGTCTAAAATCTTTTCACTTACCAAAAAATATGGGTAAATAAATAAATAATTTTCCTAAGATTCTAAAAATATCTGAGTAGTATCTTAGCTGGGTTTGTCTGTGGGGGCGGGTAGCTATATTTATGATATGAAGAGGCCGGAACCGGACAACTCCGGCGAGAACACGACCACTCGCCGCATCTCGAAAAGTGTGTCGGAAGGTGACACGTGGCGGAGTGGGTCCCATAGTAGCTATGGTCCAATGAATGAAATGTAGTGAGAGTGAGTCAGCACCCTCAATGCTAACATTTCGAAGTCCGTGTGGCTATCACGTGAGGCCCAGGATGCTCGGCCCAGTTTAAAAATATTCATATGTCAGTCAAACTTCAACTATTTAACTCATTTCTTTAACCAATTTTTCACTAAATGATGGTAATTCGACACTGTAACTTACTCTATTAATTTGGGAATTAACCATAAATTTGAGGTGCTGTTTATTTTTGGACATCATTAATTACAATTATACGCTATAACCATGGGATCTTGGGATAATAGCAACGGCAAATATATTGCTATTATTAGTGCTTAACAGATTCTAAAATATTTTTGATTGAATGATAAGAGTTAGTTGTTCATTTGATAATGCGACCTATTTGTACTGTGATTTTTTTTTGTGAACCAGCAATGAGGTGAGTTTCGAATTCAGGACCTTTTGGTCATTAGCAAGAGTCTTTTTCACTGGGCTATTCGATTGACTCAATTGCACTGTAATTTTAAATAGTTACATTGTTGTAGAATAATCTTTTAAAATGTCAAAAGTGTCGCAATGTGACCTCAAGAAGTAACAAATGTTGAAGTATGGTCCCAAAAATAAGTATAAATGTACAATATTCGTAACTTTCGTGAATTATGCTCCAATACTTGTGCACTAACTAATCTGCAACAATGTAACTACTGTGAAACTATAATACAATTCATGACCCCACTATTTACGATTAACTTGGCAATTACCTCAAATGGCAGCGACAAGCTTCTAAAACAAGAAACAAATATAAATTTTAAATTTCATATTCGATTCAATTAACATAACATACAATTAGTTAATTCATGTCCAATTGTTAATTATTGACTAGTAACTTACATAGAAAATAATGTAGATTCAATGTTATTGGGCAAAAATAAAAATTGTTTCCAACAATTACCTACTGAATTTAATTGAATAATTTTTCACTTCAGCAAGTGAAGTTCTATGAACGAGTCAACCAGGTTCAATGTTACTTTTAGACAGATTTGGAAAGAAAAAATAGGTGATTTCCGAACTTTGTGGGGTTCCCAAGTTTATTGAAACGTATTAAAATAAATTCTCTTGAATAAATCATATACCTTTATTACTAATATTTTAATATGTAAAAAGTAGATAATTCGAGCAAAACAAAATTTATAGAAATGTATTAATTAAAATTAATTTGGTACATGCATGTATATTATCATTGAACTGAACTGAAACTTTCGCTTTTGAGTTAATCAATTAGTTTAATGGTAGTTGAACTGAAACTTCTGGAACTCAATGCTTCGAATCTTAAGAGGGGGTTGAGAATCGATGTAATCTATTAAAAATTAACATCGGGTTGAATTTTGATACACTTTTATTATATTATGTGCTACATTTTGATCATGAATAACATGAAAAATACAACAAAATAATATTATTAAGAATATAAAGAAATTCATTGATATTAAATATGTACTTCTTATTTGTTAAATAAAAAATTAAATTAATTAACAAACAAAACTTGATAATAAAAAATATATATATTTAATTTGAATTGCACGGAACATGTTGTAAAAAATTAAATGATTAAAGAAAGTTTGAAGTAATAGTAGTAGATATCAATGAGGGCAAATGTTCTAAAACATTGTACATTTTGGAGCTAATAACTGCTCTCTTTGTTTCACAATACAAGACTTTTTCATTTTTTATGTCAAATTTTTTTTTGGATGAAAGTTGGCTTTATTTTTTTTTTCCATATCAATATATACTTTATATTTTTTTAAATTGAAAAATAATTATTAATTCATGATCAAAGTTGAACACGCAAAAACACAAATGTCCATTAAAAAGAAATGGATGGAGTATTTTGCGACCCCAACTCACACAAATAGAGAGTGTAGTACACATGCTGTCAATTTAGACGACCTTGACTAATTGTCGTTTTATTCATCTACACATTAATAAAAAAATGTAATAACAATAAAACAATACATTGCAAATGCATGTAAAATGATAATTAATTGGATTATATTATCTATAATTTAATAATTCAACACAAATATGTAGTAAAAATGTAATTGAAAATGTAAACATGTAAAATTACAATTTTTATGTAAAATAAAAATTACTCCCTCCGTCTCTAAAAGATTGTCACATTTTGACTTTTAGTGTTCAAACATTACAAAATTTCATCATAAATGCTCATCAAACGATAAGAAATAATATAGTATTGTGGGATCTTGTTAGATTCATCTCAATATATATTTTTGAAATATCAAATTTTTATAATTTTTTCGCATGTAAAATAATAGATATTTACGTTTCAATTCTTGTTTTGTTAATCATGAAAAGTCAAAATGTGACAATCATTTAGGGACGGAGGGAGTATATTTCAGATTATAAATATTAAACCAGTTCGATAACTAAAAAAACAAAATTAGCAATGTAATATCTAAAGAAATATTTGATCTTGTATGTGAAGTAATGTAGGTTTTTTACCGCACTAGTGTGTAAAAACCATGGCGGCAACCTAGGAGTCGGCACCAAATATAAAATGGTTATCGTACGGGTCCTCTGGGTTTTACCTAGTTTTCTATTTCCGTATCTCAAGACAGTAAACGGACAAGTTGATTTTGAGCCTCGAGTGTTGTTTCTCTCCCAACAATTCTATTGTCAATTTGTCATTAGCCTACACGCTCATACTTGAAAAGCTGAGACTATTATTATAGCTCTCTCTACTCTACCTATTCTTTGTCTACACTATTTTTGCTTCTTTTTTCATTTTTACCGCACACCATTTACATAGCCACATGATGGCTCATGGATGTTCGATGCTATGAATTATGATATAAAATTGTGGATGCTCTCATTGCAAATAGAGAACTGGCTACATACCATTATCATTAGAGCTTGTAGTTTGCCTTAGCTTCACTCACAAGACTTCCAAATAAACTACTATCTCTTTTTATTTTCCTTGAGTTTTTTCTTTTAATATTTTGAAGTAAATGACAACACCCATAAATGTGTTGAAGTCATTGTAAGAGTTAATTTGTTGATTTGGTCTCCCATTAGATGATTAGTACTCCTCAAAATTGACATAATTATAATAGTCTAATAGCGTTTTTCCGTCCTAATCAATAAAATTAAATAAAATAGGGATTAAACTGCACCTTTTGTATCAATTATGGAAATCATTTGTGTAACATCCGGCCCAAAGTGGGTGATGTAATATGTTTGATATGATTTGATTGGTACTACTCATACCACTAAGATGCATCTTCTTTTCAGTAGCCCATCTCATAAGAACTTCAAGTTAAGCGTGCTTGGGGCAATTCTGGGATGGGTGACCCACTAGGAAATGTTATGGTGAACACGTGAGTGATGACAAAACGTGTTGGAAAGACCTGAGGTGGTTTGTGAGGCAAGTCCATCAAATCAAATAACGTTCCGACCCTGTTTCGGGGACGGGGCGTTACAGATAGTATCAGAGCCGAGCCGACCGGAATTTTGAGAATTAAAGTCTCACACGGATTGTATGGTCTTGGATGTGGATGTGGCTCAACGATGACGTTGATTATTTAAGTGGGAGATATTGTAATACTCGGCCCAAAGTGGGTGATGTGATATGTTTGATATGATTTGATTGGTATTACTCATACAACCAGTATGCATCTTCTTTTCGGTAGCCCAACTCATAAGAACTCCAAAGTTAAGCGTGCTTGACCTGGGGTAATTCTGGGATGGGTGACCCACTGGGAAATGTCCCGGTGAGCACTTGAGTGAGTACAAAATGTGCTGACAAGACCCGTGGTGATTTGTGAGACCAGTCCATCATATCAAATAACGTTCCGACCCTGTTTCGGGTCGAGGCGTTACAATTTGCACAGACTAAATACTTAGAGGTAATTGCTAAAATAGTCTCAGTAAGTGGCTTAATGCTGCACTTTGGTCCTTGTAAGTAGGACTGATGTGCAAATGGTCACTGATAATGTGACACGGGTGCGCATTTGATCTGTAAAGTTAACAGATCAGTTAAATTACAACGTTTTGGGGCCAAAATGTGATTAGATGGTAATGTTGAGGCAAAAAATGCAACTTTTACGTGTTTGGCATGGCACAAGTGTGATTTTGGACCTTGCTAGAACGTCTTAACTTCACCAAAAGAGAGCAATGGAAGTTGTTTGCAATTAAGCTTCACATTGTCTCGTATGTCTTAACTCAGATGTTGTTTATCCTTCCCCTACTTGATTGCCTACCGTGGCTTCTAAAGTTGTCACCAGCAATAATAAAACGATATGAACCTCCAATTTCAGACATGGGCGGACCTAGGGGGTGGGGTGGGCACCGGTCCCCCCTAGATTTTTCGGTATCGTTATGTTACATATGCGATTTTTTGAATTTTTGTGATATTTATAATAAAAAGTGTAAGTAACTAAGTGAAAGTGTAGCTTAGATGGTTAAGTCCTTCTTTTAAAAGGTAGAGGTAAAGTGTTTAAGCCCTCTAAGCTTCACTTTTAACATATTTTCAAACTTTTTTGATACTTTAACAATTTTTTCGTTATATTAGCCTCCTCTATTTTATTTTTCTCAAAGTTAACCCCCCTCTATTTTCATCCGGGTTTCGCCCCTAATTTCAGATGTTGTCAAAACACCTTTAGGTGGCACATCCATGTTTCCGCTCCTTCCCCAACTCGATCCCAGGTTCGCATTATTTCCATTCTCCATATCGTTTCTCTCAGTTCTAGGATCAGGTACTGATGCAGTGGCGGACCTGCTCATGTGCAGGCCCGTTCACTCGAACATGTACTTTTTTTTTTGAAAAAAAAAATTATATATATTTAAAGTAAAAATTAATGTAAAAATTATCAATTAAATTTATATTTGAATATATTTAAGCATTTTAAACAGGCACTTTAAAAATTATATCAATTTCGAACAGGCACTTTAAAACTTCTAGATCCGCCACTGCACTGATGAGATACAGATGAGAAATTGTGAGGCCACCTACAAGCCTGAGTTAAGACATACGAGACAACATGTGAAGGCTTTCTTTTGGAGGGAAAAAGTATTTTTGGTGAAGAAGATGAGTGGTTGGCGCCAAAATCAGACCTGTGCCAAGTCAAACGCGTAAAAATTACTTTTTTGTCCCAACATTAATATATAATCGTATTTTGGCCCCAAAATATTATGATTTAACTGATCTGTTAACTTTAGGGACCAAAGACACACCCGTGTCGTGTCACACTATCAGGGACCATTTGTGCATCCGTCCTGCTTATAGGGACCAAAGTGCAACAGTATGCCACTTAGTGAGTCCATTTCAACAATTACCTCCAAATATTTAGAGGGACTAAAATTCAACTTACACATATTATGTGAAACCATTTTGATAATTTTTTTTTCCTAATTTTTAAGAGAAACCGAAGCAGTTCAAGTTGCCCGAAAATCACGATTCTAAGCCCGAAACTAGCTAGTTATTATGTTATGCTATAGTTAGCTTGGTAAGATCAACTAGCTAGGTTGAGATTGATAAACTATGAGATGATTGAGAGCGAGTTAGAAGAAGCTTTAATATGTCAAAATGTTGTTATTAGAACATTAGTAATTAATTT